>VWZK01017680.1:65267-416151 GCA_013396935.1 Baryphthengus martii | reverse complement strand
TTTTTTTTTTTTTTTTTTTTTTATTGTGTTTACTGAGATTCAGTAATATCACAACTTTCCCTGTATTACTGGACAGTATAATTAGCTCTCTAGTTTATTTCAGGGCTTCAGTAGCCTTAAAATCAGGAGGTAATTTTGTGACATCTAAGCCATATTTCCTTGTGTATTTGAATTCCATTGCTTTCTCCTTTAGCTACAGTGGATACAGAAAAAAAAATGCTGTTTACTTTTTAGAGCTGGTCTAAGTCTAAGTTGGACAGGTCGTGGTCTGTTCTAAGCTAGTCATGGTCTAAGCTTGCTCTGAGTAGTCCAGCATGAAATTCATCAAGCTCAAGGTTTATATGAAAACATTCAAGTCAATTAGGTTCTTGCTTACGTTAACAAATATGCATCTATCTATAGACTGAAGTAGTTAAGCCAGATTCTTCAGTATCTACTGGGCTTGATCTACTGGGCTACTTACCATGTGTTTAGTATTTCTAAAACTCACACCATCTTTTTTTGATCTGAAGTGGGCTTCAGAGTATCTGCTGATCTATGTGTTCCTAATGGAGGTGTTGCATCTGCCCAGACCAATAGAATAGTGAAAGCTCCTGACCAGCCTCTAATGACAGAGCTGCACTTTACTTCAGGACTGCACAGGGCAATGGAGGTATGCTTCATGACAGACAAAAGATGAAAGCCATTTTATTGGAATGTGTTTTCTTGTTACAAATGTCAGTGATTCGAATTCTTAGACCTGAGCAGGCTTTTGTGTTCATGGTGTGAGAGAAAAGCTCTTAGAATGATCTGGGGGATATTTTTGTCCTGGCTTAACCATGCACACTCAGTCATCAACAGTGTTGGGGGCAGAGTTACTGCCTTTGTGCAGACAGATGCATTTACATAGAAAGTCCAGGACAATGATGTGTCCTCAAAAAACAGCTTGTGCTTAAGTGTGCGTAAAGAAGCATCTGTTTTAAAATAATAAACAATGCAAGATTCTGTGAGCCTTAGAAAGCTATTTTTAAATGTTTGTGAGGGATAAACAAAAAGATATGTGCCATACCAAGAATAATGAACTCCATTCTAAGTCCAAGGCCACAATACCAACAGGGCAAAGTCCTTGTCTTTTCCCCATAACTGGAAAAGAATTTAATGTTCAGCATTTCACCCTGTGTAATGCAGACTCTGTGGCCTGCTTAGCTAAACTGCACAGTGGGATTAAGAGTACAATGTGTGGGTAGAATCAGGAGAACATCCAAAAGAAAAAAAGATTGAGGAACATTTTTTGGTTCAGACACCTACATACAATAGTTTTGCTTTTCTAAAGTCTTTGGAATTTGTGATACCCAGGACATCCCTGCTTTGAGACCTGGTCTACTGAGATACCCCTTGATTTTTGCAAATTTGAATATTATAACAAAGTTACAGCTATTTCCGGGCACAGAAAGGTACACCCATAGTTGTTACTGGTTCTATTACTTGATATCATTACTCTGCCCTATTTCCTCTCTGCCAACTGTAAGCTTTGTCTAATTATAGGATAGGTTATCCTGAATGTGAGGGCTCACTGGGTTGATTATGCACGGGAGATCATCCTTTGTCTGGCACTCATACCAGATATTTTAAGCACAAATATGTCTTTGAGAATGCATATCTCCAGACTTCAATTCCTGATTTGTGAAATCAAGATAATAGCTATTCTTCTTCTTCTAGAAGGCACTCTGTGAAAAAAGGCTTGGAACAAGGTTGCATCTGCCCTTACTCTGCATCCTGGTAAACTGAAACCATGCATATTTAGGATAAAAAAAAAATAAATGCTTTGATCTGCTCTTGTTCCTATTACTGTTACCACACTACACTTGCAGAGACTTCAGCAGAGATATCTTGAATCACACTTGTATAAGTAGATAGAAAGTTGGATCCATAATATCTTCCTTTTCAGTTATTCTTTTTTGTTATTTCCAGTGAAATTCTCATTTCCCATATGAAACCTGTGTAAAAAGCTGAGAGAGAGGTGCATCTGAGGTCTTTTTTTCTCCTTTGGTTACAGATGAGCTGTATTTCTTGTCTTGAACATGTTATTTGTAGATATTCCTCCAAGTCTCCCAGGTTTCATACTAGTGTTTGAACTTCTGGAGTATCCTTTGTGTTCAATTAGTATTAATGGATATATATACCTTTAAAAAGCAACTTCAGATTTTCAATATTTAAATAACTGACTGTTTTATTGCTCCGAGTGACTGCATTATGTTGTGCTGTTCCCAGGTTTTGGGAATAGTTCAGAAGTTATTTCTATGGCTTTTTGTTGAGTTATCTACAAATCCTAATGTTGATGCCACAGATGGTGAAAAATTAAAATGATTGATAAATTCTTTTTCAAAGCCGCAGGAATCCATTAGCTAGATATCACTGGAACAAAATAGACTGGAAAACACTTAATGCAAATCCCATACAACCAGGAATACTCATCTGCAAGATACATGTGCTCTAATAGGAGCAAAATCACAATGCTGCTCCCATGTTGTATTATGCAGTGTAACTATCCCTGAGACATCCCTTTAAGTTTTGCCATGGACAGATAGATTCAAAGGGCTTTAGTGAAGAAGTGTATAGAAGTGGAAAAACTCAAAATAACTGAAACAGGAAGTAATGACAACAGTAGCCTCTAGGGATATGTTAAGTGCTGAGAGTGCTTACCACAGAAAATTTGTATGGACGTTTGCTTTTCTTGCATTGGCCAGCCCTTGTGGTTGTCATTTCGAGCATTTATTAGAACAATACCACATGTTGATTGCTTACATTCTTTGAATTAATTCCCACCCAATGTAGTGAGATGGAGCTCTGAGTCTTTTCAACAGTTGTATATTGTAATTTCACTTACCACTGGCATGATTATGGGATACTGCATTTTAATGATAAATTGTGTAGCTATAAGACACTCATATACCCACATTGTGGTTCCCAGGAGGAAAAGCTGAATAAGCTGGTTGTTTAGAGTGGACTCGGCTCATGCAATGCAGACACGAGCTAGAAATCATAGAGCAGTGTTTCAGCAAACCTGCTCAAACCAGGTCAAGCAGGGGTCTGTGTGAGCTGCAAATGGGGATTGGGAGGAAGAAATTACTGCCATGATTTGCAGGCAAGACATGGAAGACCACTTTAGTCTCCATTGCTCTGAAGTCTGTAGAAGCTGTGGTCTCCATCAGCAGACACATCCTCTTGATGGGCCCAAAGTCCAAAGCACTTGCACACCCTACGACTTAGGTTCTTACATTGTGTCTCCTATAATTGGTCATTTTTGGGCAATCCAGGGGTCAGGTTCCTAATATAATTGTTATGAGTGCTTCTTCACTTTGATAAACAGATATCTAGGACCTGATAGTGGTCTGAGGATGGTTCTTTCTCTTGAACTCATTAGCTTAGATGTTTAGAATAGCCCTCCAGGCCTATATGGGCTGCTATTGACCACCTATCTTGAAACATTTATTACAACACCCCAGCTAGCAATGTAAACCTACCTGTAAGTCAAGGGAGAGCGACTGTAGTCCTCAGTGATTCATATTGCATGACTTTCCTTCTGAAGGTGCCTCTTTCCCATAACTACAGGAGGGTAGGCACAAGCACAATGGATATGGACCTAATGTTCATTACAGAAAATATGGCCTTGATACGTGGATGAGTGTGGAAGTGGCCTTAGATGGCTCCCCCTGTGTTACTGTGTTGTGTTGTTTCTTTTGTGATCTGCTGAGTCTGCATGACATGCAAGTTTTGTACCCACAGTATTGATAGCGATTACTGAGCTTTCATGTTCTCACAAAACTTGTCACATATGTTTCAAATTTGTAATCTGCTAGTTATTTTAAAATTGATTTTCTCCCAGAAAAGCAATTTCCTCATATTCTTTCACTTCCAGCAAAGTTCATTAGGGATGAACTGTTGGGGACTCTGCAGTTTGGAGTTGAAACTCCAGCCTTTCTGGGTTAAGAAAGAGTAATCAAATGTTTGTTTTTAACCCTGGTAGGCAACTAAGCTCCACACAGCTGCTGGCTCACTGTTACGCCTAGTGGGATGGACAGAAGAAATGGAAGGGTAAAAGTGAAAAAAGCGGTGGGTTGAGATAAAGATGTTTAATAGGTAATACAAAAGCTGCACATGCAAGTAAAGTAAAATAAGGAATTCATTCAATGCTTCCCATCAGCAGGCAGATGTTGAGCCATTTCCAGGAAAGCAAGACTACATCACATGTAATGGTTACTTGAGAAGACAAACACCATCCCTCTAAACATCCCCTCTTCCTCCCTCTTCCCTCAGCTCTTATTGCTGAGCACAGTGTCATACAGTACGTGATATTCCTTTGGCCAGATGAGGTCAGCTGTTCCAAATGTGTCCCACCCCATCTGCTTGTGCTCCCCCAGCCTACTGATTAGCAGGGCAGCGTGAGAAACATGGCACCTAAGGTAATGATGTGTGGACATCATAATAAGGCAAGTACAGAGTTTTTCAGGGTTCACAATCTTACGTGGCACAAAAGGGGCAGCAGCTTCTGGCAGCAGCAGAGCATCATCTCTGTGCTGTATGCTGGTGTGCAGGGCAGACATGTTCTTGGAACTGGCCTTCAAAATTAGAGGTGACATAAGTCCTTGGAAAATGTGCACGTTTCTCCTGAGGGACCATGTGGAAGATAGGCTATATATACCTTCCTCACCAAAGTTTGACATAAAACACCTCTGAGGCCACATACTCCATTGAGGGCAATCAATGGCATATTGGCAAGATTCTTGTCTAATCTGATCCTGAATACTTACAAAAATTTTTTCTAACTGGTCTGGGAAGGATATTTAACAGTCTGACACACATTATTGTATGGGGTTTTATTCCTGAGATTCCATCTCAATTTTTGTTGACTTACGTTTTACCCTATTGTGCCTTGCTATATCCCTTGAATGGCCTTGAGCAACACTTTTTTTCCCCTCTGAGCTTCAGCCTTGGTAATGTTTCATATCACTATGAATATTAAAACCATGTAGATGTAATTTATGGGCCACAAACACAGAAGAGCATGCTACAGAAAGCCCTACTAGTTTCAGAATGGAGCCACTAGCCTTTGTTTCTGCATGATGACTTGCATCGGCTTTGGATCATGCCCATGGGGAGCTACAGTTAAAACAACAACTTAAATAACCAGATTTAATGTATAATTCTTTCAAATCTCAATAGTTTTTAGAAGCTGGTTTACTACTGTATTGGCTGCTTTTTTTCATTGCTGATTGTTTTTCCTCCAGTTGGAGATGATCTGATTTTCTAAGATCTCATTTTAAAAAGGCTCAGTGCAATTAAGCAATGTTGTTGAGCTGGTTTTCTGGAGTGTTTGTTTCATTCCATTTATGCTGAGCTCCTTTCTGTAACGCTATGTAATGCATTCCAGATTTAGCTTTCTCTCTCCTTTGTGGGATCTGTTACACTTCACAGTCTAGGCCAGATGAGGTAAGCTCACAAAGCATCATCAGAGTGAGTGCTGTAATGAAGGTCTACACCAGATGAAGACTGGGCTTCTGTTTTTTCCTTACTAAACAGATCATTTGCATGGTCTGTGTGGAGAGGAAGTCTCCTCTATTCTTTGTACTCCGTTGTCATTGAAGAATAATAATACTATAATAATTTGAACCTAGGAGCACATGGACCCTCCCTCCTGCCATGTGCAAGGCACCGTAGGAAAGGAGAAGCAAATGGAGAACGTATCAAATAACTTATATTCTATGGCAATGGACAGATTCAGATAAACAAATGGAGGTAACAAATGGAAATTTAGAACTGACTATACTGACTTGCACTGCTCTTGCCACATCACCTGACCTGGCTATTGTCGAGTTGCCTTGTGGAAAGTCACCATTCTTTTACTGTGGAAAACCCCAGACATTCTTCTTGACTTACATCTGTAGTTCTTCTCGATGAAGAGAAAACTCAAACTCCTGACCCAAGATATGTAGCATGGCATATTGTTTGAATGAACAAGAGTTTCATGACACTTCTTCAAAGGGAGGGGGCCATGGCTAGAACATCTGGCAATGCTGACATAATCCACTGTTTAATTCACATAATTTGTTGCCAGTCGGAGACACACAGAGATGCAACATTGTAAAATGTAATTATTCTAAACTTAGTGCACAAAATTTCACCCTGAAGATTTTGGGAAAGGGGCTTTTCATGCTGTGCACATGTGATGCATCATCCTTCTTGCTCAAACTGAGTGTCAATGTCATGTAATTTGGTTGAACATCGTATCACATTTCCTGACAGACATCTGAACTGTGGCTTGAAACCATTTTTCACCCAGTGAGATAAATGGAAGATTGCTGTAATTCAGTTTACTCAGAAGCAGGACTACTGTTAAAGAACAACTGGGTCAGTGAATGAGACATATTTTCTGAAAGCTGCTTAAACTCAGTGTTTGTAAAGGTGTCTCCACTGATTCTAGATGGCCTATGTGAAACAGTCATGGGATGCGGAAGACTTTCTGTGAGTTGTTGTCCTGCTTCCACTGGCCTGCTGATTTACATACGTATGATGCTGTGAATTTGATCTTCCACCATGTTTAGTGAGGGAGGCAGAACTGCTGCCTTGGGGAGGGACTGACATTGCATATCATGATGGGTTTCTGAAGGATTTTATGTTGCCTTCATTATGAAAACCTGGTTTTTAAGACTTAAGAAAGATTTCAGAATTGTGATCTAAAGTGGTGTGACAGGACTGAGAGGAAGCTCAATGAGACAAAATTGTATCAGAGAAACCTGATGCCCATGAAGGAATGATCTGTGAATAGAGGAAAGGAAGTGCTGAATCCTAACCTTCCAATCAACCTCATACTCCACATTGAACACTAGTTATTGTTAATGAGAATTATTTAATCTGTAATGAAGATTAGCTCACAAATATCAAATATGTTTGAGGACACGATGTGATACCGTTTCTCTCTGAAATGACGATCCTTGAATCCCTTGTCAGTGCTTCATTCTTCAGTTTGGAGGCATGAATCTTGTTTTCCCAAGAAAAAAACAGATAAAGAGTATCTGGACTGAGGGTTTCTAGCTTGTTTCATTTCTTGAAAATCTCCAGTGTTTAGTGCAATAAACAGCTGTGGGTGTTGTGTAGTTTCAGCCACAGAAAGTGCAGCTTTTGCTTGGAGTCTGCTTTTCAAGTCCTGCCATGGCAGACCTTTTGAATAACTGATGGCCTTGTAATTGTCACTTCTAAAGACAGCAGACAGAGTACGTCTGAAGAGAGGAAGAGAAGTATTACCTAGACTGGAGATCAAAGTGCACTTCCACTGGGGCCAAATCTAGTTAATGCTATATTTGCTTTAATAACCTCTAAGGAAGGGTACCTATCCATTTCAGTCTCACTATCATTTATGAAAGCCACCAAGAAGGAAATTACAGATTCGTAAAGTCAGCTGCAGGAATTCATCAAATGCTTATTCAAATAATGGCTTGCTGATTATTGAAGCTTCCATTTCTGAAACAGAAAAGAAAACCTGCTCTTTGAAAGCCACATGGAGCCGTATGAGATGTAGAAGAGAACTCACGGGTTTAGCATTGATTTAATAGGCTCTTTAAACAGGCAAAATCTGCTTCCTTGTCCTTGACAGCTTCTCAGTGCACCTCCAACTGCAACATCCGACTGTCCTAGGTGTTACTGCTAGTGAAATGCTGTGTGCCGCACATGTGGCGTGTGACGTATATGCAATGTTGTGAGGAATGTAGGAGCTCTCCAGGGCACAAACGATGCCAGTGCAGCAACTGAACCTGACTGTCTGGTGCTTCTGTAAACAAGTTATTTGTGCCAAATACACTTCCAGAATACATTTGTAGACAACTGTCGTGCGAGCTTAGTGTGTTTCTATGGTGTGCTCTGTGAAAAGCAAGTGATCTAATGATTCAGCTCCATTTTAGATGGAGGCTACAAGTGAACTCATGATGGAGCCAAGGAGTAAGAACACTGCGTTCCTATGGCTCCGGCTGTGTTACTAAAGAGAAGGAGTCAGGTATATTCTCTGACCTGGGCCTATCATCACAACATGACACATAAACATATGGTTAAGGTTGTTCCTTGGAATGAGATCTGTCAAAGCTGCCTTCTGGGATGTATCCTCCACTATAGCCGTAATAATTATTTGGAGTTGATGATAAGGGTGGGCATAAGATAAGCTTGTGCCCTATATTGGTTAAGTTTACCAGTGTAGATGTCGTCAGAAGGCCAGGATGGGTTTCACCCTTTGGTGTTGGAGGAATTTGATTGTGCTGACTCCATCCTCCCCTCTCCTTGCTTATCCTTAGCTTTACCCAATGCTCTGTACCAACACCGATACAGCAAATTATGCTATTGACAGTTAAGACTCTCTAGTGACGACATCTGTCTGTCTCCGCGAGTACCTGCATATACCACACTGACAGGAGATCAAGCTGCCAGCATGATCACGTGGAGCAGACACTTTCCATTTGAAGACACAATGGAAAGGCTTCATGGGCCACAGAAAGCCAGTGGGATGTAGTCAGTGTTGCACCAGGTGGTGTTCAGGTGGTGGGGAGGAGCCTAGGCCTGGCAGAAACTAAGAACATGTTTAGGGTATCAGCTTCTCCTCACTTCTGATGATGTCAGTAGTAGATCTCTGCTAAATGTTCTTTGAACATCTGGCATAAGTGGCCTGATGTTTCACTGCAACGGTGGCCGTGTGTCACAGATTCCTCCTTTCCTTGTCACTGTCAAGGCACAGAAGAAAGGAGAGTTCTGAAGTAGGGCAGATTATAAAAAGATTTCTCAGGAAGTGCATAAAGTCCATGCTGAAGGTGGAACGCAGGTCTTAAGTTGTCTGTCGGAGCCAAAGGAATATTGTTAAGGACATAATGACCAGAACAATTAAAACCAAACATTTAGTTAAACAAGGCCTTTTAATATTTTATATTTTTCTTTCCTAGTCATAGGTAAGGTAAGTACATAAAAATGCTTCCAGCAGTAATTTTCCCCAGTTTGTGGTGTTAGTTAAAATCATACAGCTGTGTGCAGAAGGGAAAGAGGGTAAAAGGTATTATACATACATATACAGAGACAATGAGTGAAGTTACACGCAAAGCATATGTGGGAATAGACAAAAATGTGAGTTCTTACATCTTTTAGATTTATTGTCTGGTCACAGCTGGAACATGTGCACAAGAACAGTCACTCTTTTATCAACAGCTGGTACTTCACTGCATTCTCACACACTAACAAAGATGTTGGCATGTGGGAGATTTGGTGAGGAAGACCTGCTGTTGTTGCCACTGCAATTAATCATGCTTGTTATGTCTGGAGATTAGAGAGAAGCCAGTAATACTTAAGCATCCATTGATTGTGGAAAGGGAAATATTTCCTATTTTTACTCCTCTTTGTCAAGAGAGATTTTCCAAGTATCCCAATAAAAACCTTGAAGTGGATTAATTTTCTTATTCCAAGCTGAGGAATCTCATTAACAAAAATGCTCATTCTCAGATCGGGAAGCAATAATTGGACATACCCCACTTCAAGTGCAATTGCCTGTTGCTTTGGGTGCTCATAACAGATAACAAAAATCAGCCCTTTCTCAGAAATTTACCCTCAGACTGGACTCCTGAATTGTGAAAAGCAGCAAACAGCAAGGCCCTGGTGGAAAGTGATAAAGGCTTTAGGCTGGGACTTGGGAGACCTGTATTTGATTCTTGGCTCTTGGACAAGTTGCTTTACCTCTTGACTTCATTTTCCTTACTCCCTCCTTTTTCTCCATGTCTTGCTCATGGGAGCATCTCTGCTGTGTGTTTGCACATCTGAAGATTTGCTGGGGCACTGCTTGCAGCAGCTATTTCCATAGCTATAGCTGTAACCACTGATCTGATGTATCTGGGTGTCAAGGTTTGTCCAAATGCTTGTTATCTGCTGACAGTTTATTGTTCCACTGTTTTTTATTAAAAAAGTCTGGTAACTGTAAGTCTACTTGGAAGAGCAATTTTGTTGTGTGGCACTGGCTTCAAGTTTTTACACTTGGAATTTGTATTCAGTTTAAATTTACTTTGAATATTTCAGCTGGGAAAAGGCTTTTGCTGTCTTTCATTGTCTGGAATGTAGAATAACAGTGATCAGGGTGGAGCTAAGAGAACATTACCCAGAAAACAATGTTTTCGCTTTTGTTTCACATGAGTTCCCAATTTGCAAACATCACTGAACTTTTAGCCAGTTGGGCACTTGTGGGGGGATTCAAGGAGACAGGTATGACATTAGAGTCTGTCACTCACACTATTAATAGAGCTTAATATGAAGCTCATGCCACTCAGCCCATACTTCAGGTCCAATCTGTTGGAAATGGAAACTTCCCTTGAATTTACCACTCAGTATTACTGGCATCAGATAAAGAACAACCCAACCACATGCCACTCTCAGTTTCACTCAATGACTGGACCACAAAAGCCAATGAACATGCTGGAGATGAGGAGAATAGCCTTTCCTGGGAACCAGCTAAAATGGTAAAGAACAATATAACAAAAAATATTGTGAAGTCCTTTGAAAATAGAAGATTTGGCCCATTATTTTTGTAAAACTAAGCCCTAGCTTGTTATTTTATCTTTAGCCCTGCTTTCTTTTGTAATGTGACATCTGTGCTTCTAATGACCCCCATACCTCAATTAGCCAGCTCCCATCAGCTTCTGCGTGGAGAACCTGAGAAGCTGTTTAGCTTGAACATTGCTTCCGGCTCTTCTAATTCTCTCCTAGCTTGATCACAACATCCCATGCTCTCTCTCTCTGCTTCTCCTTCCAGCCACTGACTTCTCTTCTTACTTTCTGTGTTTCTTCTTGCAACACACAGAAAAGTCCTTACCTTTCCCCAGCCTCCTCAGGCTCCTGCCAGTCCCTTGCTATGACCCCTCAGCCTTTTCTGCAGGCAGAAGCAGTAACTATGGCAGTAGAAGCTAGCAGGGAGGGATGATGCCTAAAAAATCATACCTTACTTTGGAAGGGAGATCCTTTTCCTAATTTTGCTGTTGTATTGCTGCCACAACAGACATTTTAGGTAAAAATGGTAAAGTAACGACACTGAGCTGCTGGTGCCTGCTCAGAACCTGGGAAAGGAAGTTTGCAGGGCAGAAAGCCTCCAGCTGGCAATGGGCTGAATGTGGGTGAACAGAAAAGTGGTCAGAAAAGTTAGTGTGCACTTAAATACAATCCCAGGAATGAAGCTGCTGTGTGTAAGATTTTAAGTATTTTCCCTCACTCATATGGCTAACCTAGAAAAGTGGTTTATTTATTTAAATGGCATTTAAGAAATCTACTTAGGAAAGAGTATAGACTAGGGGTTCATCCACTGGCACAGATTCTGCTGGTGCTACCACTAATCACAGTGTTGCTTGTGGTGAACAGAATCTTCTTGTTTCCCACGGATTAGTATCTGTCTCAGCTCTGTAGTGCTCTGTGGTGTGTGGCAGGGAGGTTTATGTGGCAGTGCTGGCTGCTCATTAGCTTCCCTCACTTTCTTTGATCGTAAAGGATGATGCAATCTGCTGAACTCCTCTAAGGCTGATTCAGCACCGCTTACATTGATTCAGCACCAGCTCTTCACTTCCTCAATGTGTTCACAGACTGCAGATTTGTGTCACTGGGACATAAATATCTAAGTTGTATTATGCTAATGTGTTAATGCATTTGGACACACTTATCTGTCTAGCTTTGTATTTTAATGTGCTTGCTCACCTATCACAAGCATGATTTCAAGAACCATTACGTGAATCTTACATTTGGAGAATGGTGTATCTGAGTGACTTGTACAGGCACTATGCAATATTGCTTTAAAGCCGTGTTCTCTTAAGTGCAGCTTAAAACCGTAGTTAAGGAACTAGAAAAGATTCAGAAAACATTGCATAATACTCTGAGATTGGGAAAATCTCACTAATAGTGCACTTTGAAGCAGCATGTCCTATTGCCACTGGGATAGATGACCTGTTGGTTTGACTCAACAGGATGTGTCTTAAGTTCTTAACTAAAAGGCTTGCTGGAGAAGATCAGGAGGGGAAGGTTAGGAAGATCACTAGAAAGAATGACTGCGGGGAGACTCACATGCCCCAGCCTTGGCAAATGTCCTGTATATCAATGTTTGTTAAGTCTGGGAGTGTACACATTGTGTGTATAGATTAAGTACACAAGCCTGGGAGGGTAGTTGCTCAAATAAGCTAACACTAAAGAAGATGAACATCAGATGGATTAAACAGTAGCTGGGCAATTACAAAGACTTTACAAAGACAAAGAAAGAGTCAGCTTGAAAAGAAATAAAGAACAAACATTTGCCATGTGGGGAGACACACTGGAGAGCAAACCGCTGCAGCAGTAGTCATACTGTGGTTTGACACCATGATGGGTCACCCTGCTGGTATGGTCTTGCTGCCTCAGCCAGACCCAGCAGTGTGTTTTGTCCTTTATTTGATGCTGAAGCAGAATATGGGCTCCCTAAAATCTCCTTTAAGAGCATCAGCTGAAAGATTAAGCATCTGGTTCACACGTCTAGTTCCTCTGGGATTGTTGAGTGGGAATGATCCCTTTCCCAACAGTAAGCCTCACTTAGGTCAGATTTAGGGTGGGATGAACAGCCCTCTGAAAGTATCAAAACCTCTCTATCGGAAGAGATCATTCTTTTTTAAACTAATGACAACCATAATGCAATGCCTCAGATTTCCCTCTTACCTCTCTCTCCACTAGAGTCTGATTTCTCTCTATTTGAACCTTTACCCAGTGCATCCAGATAGCTACAGACCCATTGACTTCGCTCTCTGAAGGATTCTTGCAAACAGCCTCTCTCTGAGTGATGTCTTTAAAAAAGCCTCCCCATGTTATACAAAGAGGCACGATTGCAGGTATAACCTCACAGCTAAAACTGCTTTTCCTTTTTCTTCTTTATCTGTACTCTAGCATATGAGATAGATAGCTTAATTTAGCTGAAAGTATAAGGGGGTTATATATGCATAGAATTTTTCACTTTTACTATATTATACAGTATATGAATAGAGGAAAAATTGTTCAGTATCTATTTTTCACATCTATGTCAAACACAACAGTACTTAGCAGTAGAAAACAATTGCACACATTATTTTAGGGGATAGAAAAACGTGCATGTTATAGTATATTTTTGTACGTGTGGGGAAGTAAAATGGAAAAGTAAACTCCAGAAACCTTAAATCATGGAATATATGGAGACCATATGGAACTGATTGCTGGCATATTACATAGTATAGCAAAAAAACCCCCACAAGTAATGTTTTTTGAACAAATTATTTAGCTATAAAATGATTGTTTCAAGAAACCATGTTTGAAGCAAAACAGCTTATACTAGGGATTTATTCAAACTCTTGCTCTCACCATAGATTTGTAGCTAGGGGATCTCACTTAGAAATGAATTATTTTTCCAGCTGAAGAACCACTACTATGTAAGTGCAGTGAGTTCCCCAGCAAAAGAAAAAGGGTTAAAAAGCCACACTAAAACAACCGTAACTCCTTTCCCAACTCTAGTGCAGCTGCTCTAGAGTACTTTGATTTCTGAGCATTAATATAAACCATCTTTAACCTCAGTATGTCCTGAACACAGATGTACCTGTGTATTGTTTGTTTGTATTTGTTTTTTTAAATATACATAGTATATTTAATTTAACAAACAATGGGAAACTTTAGTATCCCTGGAATAATTCCTCCAACAACAAACTTAGGACTGGGTGTGTATGATTCACCCAGGGCTGGATGCAATCAGGAGAAGGTGTGAGGAGCACTGACACACCTCAACTCCATGGAAAGGAAAGATGAGGATTAAAGCCATTGGGACTCCTCTTAATATTGCATCATGGTGCTGCATGGGAACATCATTTAATGAAGTTCTTAGAGATAATTTCTATGATGAACAGAATGAGGTGCTCAACAAAAACAACCTGAGAAGCAGCAGAAGCGGTGGGAAGGGAGGGGCAAACATAGCTTATACGCTCCTAATTTGGTCCCTGTACTTACTCTGCTCTTGGATATATCAAATATATCAGAATTATCATTTCTGTATATCCTGCAGCATTCACTTAGTGTATTGCTTTTACTGATACGCAAGTAACCTAATAGAGATCAGATCCAGTTAATGAGTATGGTCGAAGGGGCAGAAGTGGTTGGAGAGGCAAAGAGCCTCTGCTGGCTGAACTTGTATTCATGAAAGAAATGTACAGAAAGAAATACCGGCCTAAGAAAGCCAGATAATCTCTTCATTATAGCTTCCTCTCTATGTTCTGGCAAAGTATCAAGGGTGCCGATAATGAATATCATCACCTGAGAGCTCTGCTGTATACCAGGACAATACAGTTGTGATGGTAAGACATGGAAATCCCAAACAATTCTGTGCTGAGCTGTGTCAGAGTAACTGTGTGTTATGTCACTATGAACCTCTGTTTCATGTGGGATAAGAGAGTTAGGATTATGTGATAGTTCTTACTTTGATTTTGGTATTATTGTAATAACTCTCTTATTATCAATGGGCTTTACTTGATGTAGCTTATTCGGTAGCATTGCTCATGTTATGGTTATAGTAATAATACTGACATGCAATATCTCTATGGTAGTGACATTTGTTGTCTCATTTAGCATAATCCTGCTGGATGAAAGTAACTATCAAGATTTTATGGTTATGTGTTTTAATCTGATGCCTAGAAAAGGAATTAGATATTTCCACATATCCTGCAAGTATATTTGTTTCAATGATGGATGTGACTCCAAGTATTCATAAGACAACAAAAACTTTATGTCTGTTCTAAGTCTAAGTCTAAAGGTATTTCTATGCTATGCAACCGAGATAAGCCTGAAATATTGGCTCTACACCGAAATGTTTCTAAAGTTTTGGTACCTGGTACTCCTTGACACTGAGTCAAAGAGAAGTTAAGAAATTAAATTCTGTTTTCAGAGTTTTCCAAAGATGACGGTGTTATCACCTAAGATTTTGGTATATCTGTACCTCTATAATTTTCTTTTCTGAGGCTTAAAAGAAATAGGTACTAAGATACTGAAAACTTAAGCTGTTTTTGAAACATATTGCTAAATATAGCAGACAGCCCTTTTTTCATGCATATCTCGTTTTCTGTAAAGCCAGCTCACAATTGGTGCTCTCACATAGCTTTAGAGAAAAACTACAGCAAGAATTGAATTGCTGTTCCACGAAAACTTGGCCAGATGACAAAGATAATATGCTTACTGCCCTAGAGGTCCTTGTCAGACTGAGCCTTTGCCATCACAGTCTACAGGCACTTTTCTCCACACATGTTATTTGATAGGGAAATCAGTGCAAAACCTCCTGTAACATGTATCAATCTTCTGTCAAAGGGAGACCAAGACAATGAACAAGAGCTCCTACGCTGACTGGAGCTGACTGGCTAGTGTTTTGACATATCAACTTTTACTTATTTTTGGCTTGGAAATAATTAACCAGTAAGCCTGGTTATATGTAAACTTTTTCAATATCTGTATTGTATGAGTATTTTTACTTGCAGATATTCAGACTGCAAGCTGGGTTGTCAGCTATTTTGACCGTTCTTCCCTGTGCAGTGTGCGATCTGGCAGATTATTCTATTTCTAATTCATGAGGGGTTTGTCAAATAGTTATTTTTATGCAGCTAGGTGAAATTGGAGGAACTTTAGGGATTCATTAAAAATATTGTTTGTTTCAATATCCGGACTTTGTAAATTATAGACAAGATTTGCTGTAGTTTGAATTAATAAATCAAAATGGTTATAGCTCCTCAGACAGGAAATCCCTCTCTTCACAAAGGAGTGATGGGGAGAAGGGGCAAAAATCTCTCCAATCATTTTGGGAGCCTAGATGAGGAGAGGCTGTGCAACCTCTACATGGTCTCCATGCAACCAGATTACTTGTGGGTCTATGTGACCCATACATGGCATGAAAGCAGGGCACAGCCTCGCAGTTCACAGTATACAAATGGAAAGAAATAGCTGATATTCACCTTTAATAACAAATCCAGATCCCATAAAAGGACAAATCTGTGCTTCTCATAAGTATCACAAAGTTTCCAGCACTTTGTGGTGGTTGAGTCTTTAAAATATTGCTTAAGCCACCTTAAAAAGCAAGTCGACCTCCACAGGGTACTCCTGCTCCCAAGAGGCACCACAGACCTGATCTGTTTTATGTGCAGATGTAAGGGTTTCTCCTGAGCCAGTCATCTTTTCTAGTGCTGACTGGAAACTCTTCCTATTTTCCCTTTCATCTGCAGAAAAATTTTAACTTTTCACATACCTAAAAGAGGAAGAACCCAAACCAGAACCTTTTTTTTTTGCTCAAAAAACCCTACTGTTTTATTATGGAAAATCTGAAATTCTCCATAGATATTTTCAGAGAAAAATGTTCATATAACTCAGTTTTCTGTGAAAAAAAGTTGTGCTGACTTAGCTGCACACTATTGACCAGCTGTAATTCTTGAGTCTGTCTCTATTGTCCTTCTGCACTGGTACAATGCTTCCCAGGTTGTGTTTACTACTTTGTGTACTCAGAAATATTAGAGGATTTACAAAGCTAGCAGTAAGCATCTTAAATTGGTTTTTAACAGATTTACCTTCCTTTGGAAGCTGGCTCTGCACATTTACCCATCCTAGTGTACAACATGGCAGCAAAACACAGCAACAAATGCTACACTTTAGAAACAGTTACAGCCCAGGACTGATTTAAATGTAGGGGATACAAACAACCGAATAAGTGGCACATTGCAGGAAAAACTTCCAAGTAAAAAGTAAGAATGGGCCCAAAGCAGCTTGTGTCTTTGGTGGTCTGAGTTGAGGGTCTTTCCCACTGTTCTCTTTCCAGGGCTCAGTCTGCCAGTGCAGCTCTGCTCTGTGTTGTCTCGTCAAAGACACTGCTTAGACTCAATGCAAGACCAAACTAGCTCCGGACTGGGCTCCGTCATGGAGGCCGTGACAGTCTGGGTGGCGAGACAGGGTTTCCACTGACTCATAGGCACAAGAGAAGGACTTCCTTCCACTTATTTTCTTCCATACAGGACTACCAGCTGTCTCAGATTTTAGTACAGGGATGTGTATACATAAATATATATCTGTATTTACATTCAGCACAGCTCTTGTACTGCTCATATACTTAAAACACTCATGCTACTCTCATTATAATATTCTCATAATATGGTAAGAATGGCTGTCAGCTTCCCCTAAAAAAGTAAGTTTTACTTTCAAAATCTGAAATTCCAGGGTGGAACTATGGGTATCAAAAATGCCAGCGAAGCCAACTCTTTCTTTTTTTCTGTGACACCACAGAATTTTATTTCTCTCAGTATCATTATGTGCTTAAACCAAATACATTCTTTGCAGCTGGCAAATCCATATTTAGAACATTGGAGTCAAGAGTTGATTCTTCAAATATGTAATTAATATTAGGCAGTGCAATGCCAATATACATACCTAACGAGACCAAGCCTTATGAGGAGAGGACGAGGGAACTGGAGTTATAATCATAGGATCATAGAATTGTTTTGGTTGGAAGAGACATTTAAGATCATTAAGTCCATCTTTTAATCCAGCACTACAAGGTCACCACTAAACCATGCCCCTCAGCACCACACCTACACATTTTTTAAATCTGTCCAGGGATGGTGACTCCACCACTTCTCTGGGCAGCCTGTTCCAGTGCTTTACAACCTTATCTGTGAAGAAATTTTTCCTAAAATCCAATCTAAACTTCCCCTGGTGCAACTTGTGACTGTTTACTCTTATTTTCTCACTTGTTATTTGGGAGAACAGACTGATCACCTCAGAACAACCTCCTTTCAGATAGTCGTAGAGAACGAGAAAGTCTCCTTTCAGCCTCCCTTTCCTCAGGCTAAACAACTCCAATTCCATCAGTTGCTCCTCATAAGACTTGTGCTCTAGACCCTTCACCAGCTTTGTTGCCCTTCTTTGGACACTCCTCAGCACTCGAATGTCCTTTCTGTGTTGAGGGGCCTAAAATTGAACACAGTATTTGAGCTGATGCCTCACCAGTGCTGAATACATGGGGATAGTCACTTCCCTAGTCCTCCTGGCTACACTATTTACAATACAAGCCAGGATACTGATGGCCTTCTTGGCCACCTGGGCACACGGCTGACTCATGTTCAGCCACCTATTGATTAACACATCCAGATCCTTTTCTGCTGGGCAGCTTCTCAGCCAACTGTCTCCAAGCCTGTAGTGTTGCATGGGGTTGTTGTAACTCAAGCGCAGGACCCAGCTCCTGGCCTTTTTGAACTTCATACCACTGGCCTCAGCCTATTCATTCAATCTGTGCAGGTCCCTCTTTAGAGCCTTCCTAGCCTTCACCAGATCAACCCACTGGCCTAACTTGGTGTTGTCTACAAACTCACTGAGGATGCACTCGATCCTCTCATCCAGATCACTGATAAAAGATATTAAACAGAACTGGCCCCATTACTGAGCCCTGGGGAGCACTGCTTGTGACTGGCTGAAAACTGAATTTAACTCCATCCACTACCACTCTTTGGACCTGGCCATCCAGCCATTTTTTTATCCAGAGAAGCACAGGACCAACCAGGCTGTGAACAGCCAATTTCTCCAGCAGAATGCTGTAGGAAACGCGGTTGGGAAGGGAATCACTAGTCTGTAGATGGAGAAATAAGAAATAAGGATAAAGATATAAGCCAAGATACTCAGCACCATCAAGACAGAAGTGCTTTCAGTGCTGGAAATCTCGGTACCTAGAAACTAAAATGTCTAGGAATAGTGGACTGCTGAGTGAGGTTTTAGGTTTCTCTGACACAACTAAATGTCTAAGGTTTTGTCAGGGCCATTGGAGAGAAAAGGATGCTGGTAGTCTAAACACAGATGCTGCTCTTTAGAAGTGCATTTCCTTCCCATCAGCTACAGAGGGAATCTGGGTGATGGGTCAGATGTAACGTCCATGTAGTCAATAATTACACCTAATGATGGACCCTGTGCCTCCTTCCCTTCTTTACGCTACAAAACTGGAATTAAATTTCTGGACCTCACCTTGAAGGATCCCACCCAATTTACTCCTTTTACGTTGCTTGATTTATTTCTTACCTTCTTCAATTTCCCCTTTTTTCGGCCTTGGAAATTGTTTTCTGGAAGAGAATCTCAGTGCTGATGCACTTTACAGTAGCAGGTTCTCTAGAAATACCCACAAAGGAGGAGTTCAAGTATTTTTGCCAGCCTTTCAGAAAAATGTCAGCACAAAAGACAGCCATAAGCCACCTCTGTATTCATTTTCGTAGGTCACTACTGTTGTGAATTCTTGAGGTTTTTTAGCCTTTTCACTCTTGTTTGCAAAGCAGTGTTAACTCACAGTCTCAGACGAACACAGACAGTTGCCTTAATCCAAAGAAGAAATGCACTGACTACAGTAATAGATGGGAAGTTTGAAAACAGATCCTCCCTCTTGGTGGAAACTGGCTGACAGCAAAATATGTTTTAGGAATCACCTCCAGAAACTGCCAAAGTAAGAAGAGCAGGAAAAGTGTAGAGGTATAAAAGTAATTCAGGGTAAAACTGAAAAAAACCAAAGCTCTTTTAATCATTTTTGTCCAGCTCATCCACTTATAATATTACTGCTACTGATTCAGGCTATATAAATGTTGTTTTGGAAGTCATTGTTGTTACTCTCAGCTACTTTAGTAGGAAACACTGAGCTCACAGAGTCAGGGAATTGAACGTCTAACCCAATCTGAACTTCCTCAAAGCTCCAAGTGAATCTTATTGCTAATATTTCAGAAGGAAAAAGCATTTTCAGTTTCTTTTAACCTTCAATCCAATAATGAATATTAATACTAAAAAAGCTAGAATCTGGCTGTTTTCTTGATCTATGTGAAGATCCTGACAAATTACAAGGACACATGGCAAGTTTCACGGTTTACTCAGTTGAAACAGGAGCCCGTATCAGGAACCCTAATAAATATCTGAAGGCTATTTATGCAGACAATATTTTTTTTAAACTGCTTACTTGCCCATTTCTTGCTTAGTGAGACAGTACAGATCCTGGAGGTGCTGATTTACATCCAGAAGGAATCTGATTTGACACATCTTGCTTGTTCAATGGACTAGACAGGTGGGTGAATGGCACTTTATATGGCTGTTGAAAGCTCAGTTAAAAGCACACGGTGTGTATACGCATCAAATCTCACCAGCTGAGCTGGCTTTGCCTTCCGGGGGTGGAGGGGGAGGTCATTGGAAGGGAGACATACAGGAAACGTTCTGTGCTTCAAGACATGATATGGCTGTGAAGCAGTAATTGACCCAAGGTGCGTTCAGCGCTGCCCGCAAGGCGCTGCTCAGGGTAATTCAGAATGAAAAGGCATGATCAAAGTAGTCACAACTCAAGTTAAATAAAAAGGAAGTAACCGTTAGGAACCTTTCTGACAATGCAACAGTTATGTGCTTGCACAGGAGTTAAATGGAGAAAGTGTCCAAGAAAGAATTGCGCTATAGTGCTTGCATAATTTGTGACTTAAAGTGACCTTCAATGTCTCAGTGAGGATGATATAAAGTCAGGTCCGTATTCTCAGTGAGAGTTCAGTTGTAACCTTGCTGAGGCTTTAATTTCCTTTTATTTTGTAAAAATAAATCGATGAGGTTCTGCTCTGTTGCATAGGGCTGGATTGCAAAATTGAGGGAGTAATTTAGAAGGCCTACATTGATGTGCTTGGACTCAGAAGTATTTATGTGAAATAAAAAATTGCAAAAGAGGTTACAGAAGTTAAATGGCTGCCTTCTAATGAACTCGAGTGGTACTTGGTGCCAGTAGACCTTAGACTGTTTTTGTAACCTCAGTGTTAGCATTTCATGGAATATGAAATCCAGAATTCTTTGCCTTACTGCTTGGGCAGCACTTAAAGATCAGTGTAGAAACAGTTGTTCTTATAAGAGAAAGGGAAATAATGACATTACATGCATAAGTATTATAATGTATAAAGAATGACAAGAGGAGTACAGAGTGGCATAGCTTGCTGTTGTGAAGCACTAGCTTAACAAATTAGAAGAGGAGGAAAAAAATTAAAAACAAAGACTTCAAAAATACAAGAAAAAAGACTTCCCTTACAAAGAAAAGCTATCAGAGAAATGAGTCATCTAGGGACCAGGAAGGAGTTTGGGAAACAGATGTTCTTACATTTAGGACAGATGTTTTATGATAACAGCACTTTGATAGCAGTTGCAACAAGAACCCACTCTAATTGAAAAATTTTGTGGTATTTCAAAAGAAGAAAGAAGAGAAAAAAAGCACCAAGCTTCAAACGAATGTGTGAAGACAGATTTTCACACTATTGTATTATAATGTTTAAATCTCTGAAAGGATGCAGAACAGTGAAAGTCTTGTTCAGTGGAAATATAAAGCAAGCACTTGCAAACTAGGATAATGAGTTAGGCTCTTAGAAAAGGCTTTTGAAGGGTTAGGTGAGAGATGAAAATCTAGACCGAGCCTAAATGGGTTAGTGATAGTAATCATCAACTATGTTGCTGAAAGCTTTAATGACAGGTGCTTATTATCTATAAAATGATTTTAATGGCAATAAGGATAAGGAAACAGTGTTGCTCTGAATGCAGCAGACAGCATCATTCTGTCCCAGCCGTTTGGTCAGTGGAGAGACCATAGGCTTTGAATCTGGCCCTGCTGCTTGAAGGTTTGGGTAGATCTTCATGAATGTGGTAGAATAAAGAGAAACGCTCTTTACTACACCTTGCTACCTGTTTATAAGGCCGATTGATCATTCATTAAAATCAAAGTGTGTCTATAGGGAGTGGTTCTCAGCTCTCCTTTTAGCTTCTAGAAAGCTAATTCAACAAAAAGGGAGACCTTTAACTAACCCAAATTTAGTCAGGAAAGAATATACATTACTTGGAGAAAATGGTCTTTTTGACTAACGGATCCCCTTAAGAGCTTCACTTGACCCCAAGCTAACTTCTTATCACAAACCTCTGAAATTTTTGGCAGGACAAACCCTAACTCACCTACAAAGTCAAACAGGAGATTGGTTTCTTCTCAGATAGTGCACCCTGGAGAAGAGTTTTTATTATCAGAAAGAAGGACAAATAGATTACTAGATTCTGCTACTAGGTCAACATCTTGCTGTCTTCAAACAGTCAAAGAGATTTCATAGTTTGGGTGGAACAGAAAATAAAACCTAACAAGATTTTAAAGTAATTTTGTACAAAATTTGAGTTTATGTTGGCATAGGATAGAATATATAATCCACTTTGTTTCAGATTACCGTGTTAGAACTAGTTGAATGAAGACAGAGTTTGCTCTAATTTTCCTGAGCAAAACCAGCAGCCACAAAACGAGCAGTGCAGGTGACTTTTAGAGCCTTCTTTCCAGAGGCTTACTTTTTCAGTGTCCATTCTTGTAACCAGAGACCCTGAAAATACAGTCTCAGGGCACTTAAGTGGCAAAGCTCAGTTAGGGATTATCCTTTACCTTTTTTCAGGTCAGGAGAGCTATTTCTTTTGTGCTTGTCTGTCAATTACCAGGCAAAATGCCTGCAACTATAAATTCCAGGCAGTTAATTTTTCTGAGGACTACAGAGTATTTAGCAATATATTTTGGCAATAGCCATCAGCATCCCTCCCAAAATGGGCAATCCCCTGTTACTCTTCTCCCACAAAGCCTGGAATGCCAAAGTGAGAGTTGACCTGAACTGAACCTCAGTCATAGGGTATAGTTGGGCAGAAGCTATCCACTAATTATTCAACACAGTCAGTAGCAAGGTCTGAATAATCATTTATTTCTCATGTGACATTTTCTTATTGCATATTTTAGTTTTCTCCTCCATGGCTTTAAACTTTTTCCAGCTCTCAAGCTAGTGGAGCTAACTTTCTTCATGTTTGGGTAGGTGTGAGCACAGAGGCACTAAATGGGTAGAGATTAGTTTTATTTCCCAGACACAACGATCAAGACCAAGAGACTCAAATTAGCCAAAGATTTTAAGGCAGGTATAGTAATATACTGCTAGAATAGTCTAGCAGCATATCACACCTCCCGTGGGGTTATCATGGGCTTTCTAATGATCTTTGCAGAGTCTCCAAGCATTTGTCTTGTTTGTCTTTTGGCAATTGGGTCTGTTTTCCAGGAAGCAGCCCTCCAGATTTACATTAAACTAACACAAACCAGAATATGGCATCTTATTTTTTCAATATACCTTTCATTGGATGACCTATAAAAATATTGAGGAAAACCACATATATTATTCCACAAGATCTGAAGAAATTTCCTATTAAATGAAATACTTTTTCCTATTGAAGCATTGGATTAAACGTACGTATCAGAAAATCTTTATACCCCTTGGCTGTCACAATGTGATGGCTCATTAAACAGAGTAGAGGAACAGGAGGCTATTGTAGAACAGAGAAATTAGACACTTATTAAAACCTGGAGTCTGAAAACATAATCTTTTTCCCTAGAAAATCTGTACCTTCTGTAAACTGTTTAAATACTTTTTTTTTTTTTTCTGTGTTTCTTAAATGTAGCTTTTCCTAATCATTTCCAGGAGCTTTCTGGAAGTTTTTGGAAGTGGTTGATATAATACAATTCCTGTTAGTGACTAATTTTTGTGTGCTCCTAGACCAAAATGTAGTGAGACTGGAGAAAGCAAGCTATTCATTCAAACTTGTCAACACATGTCTCTAAATCAATTACTCCCTCTAACCTACCATGACTTTCTGATGGTAGAATAGAAAACTTTGTGGAGGATGAAGGCCAATTCAGAGTTTGCTGCCACAAACATACATCTACTAGCCGATTCACGTTTGGTGTAAAATGTGCTAGTTAGTAACTGAAAACAAAAGAAAGAGGCAAAGTATTCTATGTTTTGTAACATGCCCAGGTCTTCAGAACATGAGTTACATTAGTCTCACAAAATCAAGAACATATTTTTTCATTCTCAAAAATAGCTTTTTATTTTACTTCTTATTAAAAAAAATTTAAAAAGAAAGAAAAGAAAAAAAAGAAAAAAAAAAGAAAAAGAAAAAAGGAAAAAAACCCAATCCTGTTGTTCATCCTGAAAAACAATTTTCGGAGGAAAGAAGTCCCTTAAAGAAAGAAGAAAAGATGTATGCTGGTCTCCAAAACAAGTACTGATCTATTCTATACTGATGAGAATCTACATTCCTCTCTTGGGTCATCCAGAAATAAGAGAAAAAATTGTCATAAATAAGAAGAGATTGTCATGCTCCTGGGGTACCAACTCATATGGGCTCTGATTTGGGTCCATGTGAACAGGAGGGATGAAATCCTGCACCACTGAAGTCAGTGGCAAAATTCCCACTGAATTGACTGGATCAGGATTTTTCCTGAAGGGTCTGTTACAGAGCCCATTAAGCAAGTAGAAAATTTCTCTAAAGAAAAGACTGCATTTTTATGTATTTATAACTATATATATTTATTATTTATAATAAATATTTATTTATTGTAAATGCAGTCTTTTCTTTAGGGAAATTTATCTCTCTGAGAAGAGAGATATATGCAAACTACTATCCAGCCATTTTTGGGAATCATTACTTTACCTCCATTGATCCACAGCTGGATTAAAAAAATAACATGATTTAATCCATTTTGGTTTATTCTGTTGTAGTTAAGTGCTGCTAATGACAACATAATTTAAAGAGAATATTAATATTTTTTACTTGAAGAATTCTCTTGCTGTGAAAATGATTCCCTCAACACAAGGTCAATGAAAAACTAAGCCATTTCATGAATCAGAAACAAACTGGGGAAGACGTGTGTTTAATTGAGGAAGAAGAGTATTTATGAAAAAATAAACTTAGTTTTCTTCTGCCCATCAAGAAGAATAGGGCAGATTTTTAAGTAATAAATCCAAGGTATATATCCACTAAGGGGACTGCATAACAAGGTGGTGTAATAAACAATTTTTGACAGAGGTCAGAAAGGTTACCAGCAGTTTATGTGACTTCAGAATTTGAATAACAGGATTTAATTTTTACAAGATAAACTAGATATTTGCTGAGAAGAGGTAAGCATGTGCATACAATTGTAAGGTAATGGAAAATCAATAAGATCAGAAAAGGGGTTACTTTGGAAAGGAAGTAGGGATCCTATAGAGTAGAAAGAAAAGCAGTGGAGGTGCAACAGTCCATGAAGTAAAGACTGAGGTTATTCCAAACTGGTAGGTTGTAGAGGAAAGAGGTAAATTTAAGGTTATATTAATGACTGAATTAAAAATAGATATTATATTAGTCCTAATGTCCAGTGGCAGAAAGCTTGTATCATATTATTTTGGTTAAAAAAACTTTGGGAACTAGCAGATATAACAGCTGTCCTTAATTCAGGATAAATGTAAGAAGCAAGTACATTCTTTAGGGAGTTAGATGGCTGCAATGATGGGAAACATCATCCAAAAGGAAGGTATATGCAAGGCTAATCAGTAATCCAAGCTGGCTGGGGGATTTTCACTCTGAATTGAATTTAAACTTAGAGGACAGGCTATTGCTTCTATGAATTGATGAAGATGTGAGTAGACAAGCCAAAAATACAAAGATACTAACAAAAATCTCTCTGAAAACCAAGGGCGTAATGAGGCTGAGCACTGAGATTATAACCCAGAGAAGGAGACTAGCGAAAGTTTTCCATGTGGTAGCTGAATAAATGCTTGGATCCAGGAATAAAGAAGCACAGTATCTTCTCCACAGATAGCTAGCCTACCAAAAAAGCTGCTGGACCCCACAACTCATCCCCTCTTATATCAGAAACAACCGGAAGAGTCCCACAAATTGTCTAATGCTGGGGTTCCAATTGATAACAGTGGGACAAACTAAAGGCAACGTGGCTAAATGGATCTGTCGGAGATTTCTCCTTTACTCTGCTGCCTGCATATGTAGGAGCTATACACCATGACAAGCACCCACTGGTCCCTGACACAGGGATGCATGTGTCAAGCAGCAAAGCATATGACCTGTGTGCCCATGATCAGAAGGACCACTGTCAGTTCACTGATCATCTGGAGTAGAACAATATTCTGTCAAGTCGAATCTGACCTCTGAATACTTCCTGGACTGGAGTAGCTCAGAGCCAGAGGAGCTGTCTCTGCACCAGTATTGTTCATCTTGTTTAGGGAAACCTCCACACGACTGAGCTTTCTGTTTTCCTTGTCGAAAATTGAGCTGCATGAGGCTTATGCTTGGGCCCAGACACTAGTGCATCTTGATTTTGTTCTTCAATGTGGCTTTTACACACAAGAAGTAAATCAAAATCAGACCCCCAAAACAGAAGGCTTTTGGCTGAAACCACAGACCTTCCAGCACGGCAGGATATTATTAGCCCAATTCTCTATTTAAATGCTCAGCAAACAAGGCTTACTAGGTACTTGAATAATGTATTCATCTTAAATGAAAAGCCATGGCTGTTCTCTGCTAGAGGTTTTCTACTTTCGGTATGTCTACACTGTCAAGGATCATAGCTTCCCTTGTTTCTCCGCACACATATTCTTTTCTTTTTGGAATGAGCCAACTAGTTTCCTCTGGGATAAACCCCATATTTTTTTTCTTGGAGAAGTTCTTTGTAAAAATTTCTCCTTACAAGATGTATGGACAGAATGACTCAGGTTTGCTCCAGTAGCCCTAGGACCTCACATAGTTCTTCACTACTATTCCAGCAGGTCCTACACTCCATACTCTCGTGTTCTGTTCCAAACATATTTCCTGGACATCGTACTAAAATTAACTTCTCAGATGGGCTCTTATAGTTTCAGACACTTGGAAGTGGCTCCCCACAGTGCTGCATTAGCAACATTATCTCAGGGGCCAACATGGAGACCTTGGCTGCAGGTTGACACAGCCCACTGTCCTGGAGGCACCAAGGTAGAGCAGCCCTCATGCCAACCAACTCCACCTGGCTTGGCCTGGAGATTCTCTGTGAGCTCTGGTCAAGGCTGGGCTGCTTTGTTCTCTCTCTGGTTTCTGTTCTCCCTCCAGTGCCCCCTCTGTCCATTTTGAGCTCTCAGCTCTCACATCACTTTCTTTTTCTTCATTCTTTGTTATCTGTAATTAGTACTTTTTCTCTGTATTATTTTTCTTCTTGGTTTTCATCCATCCCAGATTGACAGTTTGACTAGGACTCGGCTAGTGCCAGGTCCTTAAGGAGGATGTCAGAAGACCTACATCACCTGACTTGCAGGGGAGCGCTGCTTCCTTGGGCAGATGTCTTATGCCATATAGCGATAACCTTATTAACCTTATTGCCATTGTTTTGTAACCTGTAATGTTACTTGCAATTTTTTGATATCTTCAGGATAATGTTTGAATCATTTCCTGTGAAAATTTGCTGCTGGAAGATCCCGATTCTTGCCATTGATACTGTATTCCTCTTTGGATAGGCAAATTGGCTCCTCTGGAATTGCACCAGGGTTGTTACAAAATAGACAAGGACCCAGAAAGTTTGGAAAACTGTTGGTCTGTAAAATGAACAGGAAAAGTGTCTTTCTCTAAATTGGCAAAGAAATATGACCTAAAGAACACACTGTTTTCTTAGACCCTGAACAACCTTGGCCCTCTGGGTGATTAGGTCAGTGAACTTACAAATCAAGCTTTTTCAAAATCCTGGGCTAGTTTGTGAAACTGGAGATTTGCAAACGCTCCAGTGCACTCAGGGGTGTACTAGCCACACAGTTGTTTTTAGTTCTCCTGCTCAGATGATAAGATTCTATAATGAACAGATTAACAGACTGTACATACTTTAGTATAAGATTGGTTATATCTTGGCATACTTTAAAAACCAGGAGTCACCAAGTACAAGGAATGGCCAGAGAAAGCTACACTTTAATTTATGTATCACTTCTTTGTAGATTTTATCAAAAAACATGGACAATTGCTGCTGAAAGTGTTCTGTCATGTTCATGAATCTATGAGGAATCCTAAATTTTAAATATGCATATTCAAATATGCATGATTTCAATTCAGCCTCCAGATTTTGACTTGTTCAGCAGAGCTGTATGTGAATGCCAGTTAACATAGTGTTACTACTTTCCTGATCATGTGAGGCTCTAATGATAAAAATTGATTAATGATTTTGTATGTTAAGCACTAGAATTTGTGGCTTTTTTGTGCAACTTTAACGCTACCGTAAACATACTAGGCACCAGTACCATGGGAATGCTGATAGCTGCATGCTTGAGATTATGGTGAATACTTCTGAAAAAAAGTGTTAGAGAAGGGACCAGAAACCTGGCTGTTAAGACAGTATTACAGAAAAGCCCATGAAGAATTGAATACAGTCAAAGGAAATACCGCAGTAAAACTGGGAGTATGTGCCTGCAATTGAATAAATAGGAAGAAAATAATGTTTAAAACTTTTTGTTTATAATCATGAAGTCTTTGAGTAATTCTATCACATCAAGAGTAAATGTTCATTGTCTGTCCAAGTGAACAGCATAAATTCAGTTTGTAGGATAAACATAAAATGGTAGTGTAAGTGAGCCAGGAAGATCTTTTACATGTTGGAGATGAGCAGTGGAAGACCACCCACAAAACCTGAGTGCAGTCCATCCAAAAGAGGCCCCAATACTTTTCCTGTGGCTCTTACTCCTGAAATAACTAAAATTTGGAAGAAATGCAGATGATCAGTATCACTAAATGTGTTATTTCAGAGACCAGCATCCTATGATAATTTAATTTCCTGGTCCTTTCCAGTGGTCCTCATTGAAGTCTTCTTCTCCTATTGCAAATATTTTTTTCCTACAGTCTTGTCTCCATGAGTGTGACCCTTCAAATCTGACAAAGTCAAACTTGCAGCTCTACCATGGTTATTTTGTTACCAGCAACTGTACGCTTCCAGTTGGTAAAAACGTGCTATTTGTAGCCTAAGGCTGAGAAAATGGCATCCTCTCACACTATATCCTTTTTCTTTCATCCATGGTAAATTCATTTTCACCTTCCCAAGAGGATTTCTTCCTGGCTCTCAGTGCAGGAGGATGTGGTATTCCCTCTGCCTTCTTTCAATGTTTGTTATTGCTGAGACATGCCATTTTTATTTTGTTGAATATTATATTTAATACTGTTTAGTAAAATCTGTTTAGAGAACCTAGCTATTTGTGGATTCTACACATAGAATTTCTCTAAAACTTTCACCTGGAATAAATTAACCACAGGAGGAAAATGGCTTGCAATGTAAAAGTAGCAGCAGGCATTTTGTCATCATTGCTAACAAACAGAAATCTGTCTGGACAACCACAGGAATCTGAAATATGGGTCATCTCAGCTCCTTTCTGTACTAAAACCTAGGAGAACTCTTGCACTTCAAATGTAGTATCACCAGTAGGGTACGTCAGCAATGCTGCTATAAAATATCTTCTTTATTCTTTCATTAGGACTAGATCTGGATGAAGAAATGTCTGTAACCTTTTATGAACTGGTAAACTATTAAAGCTTCATGTAAATAGAGGAGAATGAAATACAAACAACTGTAAATAGAGGTGAACAAGAAATTATTTTTTCCAGCTATTAAGAATGTACCTACCTCTTGCTAACCTCAGGTTCTGCCAAAATAAAATTAATAAAAATATTTGAATATGGGCTCGCAGTAAAATGCTGCTAATCTTAGGGCAGTGACTTTAAATGACCCTGGGTGAAAGAGCCAGGAGCTGCTTAGGAAAGCACAGCACACTTTGCTTCTTCCTTTATCATCTCCAACCTTTTGGAATTAAGTCGTCCTATTGCATAGCATTTCTTCATCTGTTCCTTATCTGTAGTGTTTTTCCCAACGTGATCCTCAGGGACAGTGCACTAACTGCTGCAGTTAATGGCATCTATACATTTTATTGAATTCAACTGCCTTTTATGTATACAGAATCTTAGAAGCTAGTTTTGGAGCCATTCTGTGGCACCATCACAATTTCCAGGCAGTGACTACTCAATGGTAATAGTTTCCCCCTGCTTCTAGGAGATGACTGTTAATGCTCAAGATCAAGAAATGCTTGATGGTGTTCCATTACGAAACATTGAGGAACATCAGTTTAGTTTCACTCTCTACTAGTGCAAATCAGCACACCTTTAAAGGCATCGCAGATATGGCTGTATACTTTTTAAGCATTTCATATGTTCATAGACACAAGTATCTGTCCATTTTCAAAACCTTGAGAACATATATACCTCTTGCAACGAAAGTATGTGAATTTACATCCATATACCAGACAGACTTGATCTCTGCACTTTCGGTATTAAATATGCAAATAATCTCATATGTATATGAAAATCAAGACCTTATTTATCTGTGTCTCTCTGCTGCTTGCTGCATAGTCTGCACTCAGAATGCAGTATATTTCTTCAGATCCTTTTATGATATGAAAAACTTCAGCTTGCCTATATGTAAAGGCAGGTGGCTCTTTACTAGTCCCCTGTTCTGAGGCCATAGTAAGAGCAGACTCTTCATGTTTAAAGGTCCCGCTCAGCCTGAAACTTCTCCTAATTATGTGAATTGTGTAGTATTTAATGTGGTTTCAAGTGAATGATGTGGACGAGGGCAAATATCAAGTCCTATGACCAGTAATGGGGTTCTATTACCCTCGATTGAGTAGATTTGCACTGGCAAACCCAAGGTAGCTAGATGGAGATTCTTTTGTCTTCTGGGAGACATAACCAACAGTCATCTGAGCTGGCAGGCTATGCAGATAGCGGTGCCAGTCATCTCCCTCTATCTCCCCAAGATGTTTGGCTTTTGAGGCTGCCTTGGTGCAAGAGAGTGTTTTTTCACCGCGGGACTGGGCTACCAGCACAGAAACCTTTCCTGGTTCCCAAGGAAGGACCAGTTACGTATATAACAAACTGGAGACCCATCTAGTGTTTCATAGACCCCTAGCTCCAGATGAGTAGAAAATCCACTAGTAGTCTCTGCTAACTGACAACATGAATGTGGATCAGCCTGCTGTTTGGTGAGAAAGGAATGAAGAAAATGACTGAAAACGCCTCCAAAATGGCATGTGGCCTGACAGCTGAAATTATATTCCCTAGCTAAAACCTTAGAATAAATAATCCCATGGCTTTTGTTCTTTTTTATTGAATGAGATTTTCCCACTTTGCTAACATGATTTAATTTTATTTTGGTTGGCAGTAAGTAGATAGTCTTTAATACGTTAATGTTATTAATAATACTTGGCACGCAGCTAACTCCTTCCGTCAGACTCTCATGGATCCTGGTAAACGAAACTCTGAAGTATTTCCCTGTAAAGGCAGGCATTAGCTCAGCACTGCACAGAAACGCTGTGTGGGATCTGGGAACACAATCCTGATCACTTGCAGCTAGATTGCAAATTGGATTACACGTTCATGCAAAAGAGAAGAAGTAGGAATGTCCTTTATGTCTTTATCTGCATAGTGGTCACTGTGTGGTGGATAATGAATTACTGTTTGTTTGGGACTGTAGTAAATTAGTACTCTTATGTGGCATGAGAAGGGAGAAGGGGCAAAAGGGCGAGAAGCAGATATAGCACCTTGTAAAACAACATATGACACTATTTTCTTGCCTGAAAATCGTGCTCTGACCTTGAAACCAAGGTTCTCCCAATTGCCTGAGAACACACCTCTGTCGTGTACTAATAACTACTTAAAACCTTCTAATTAGGCCAGGAAGACACATGGGCACATGGACAAGTTACCACATGCCATCTGATGCACAACGACTCTGTGCACGTGTACCTTGGTCACAGTGACTGTAAGATCCTATAGCTCACTTCTGCAAGTAAGCAGACTTGGGTCATTTTGCCATTTAGGGTTTCAAAAGCTGCACCCAAGTCACCGAGGCAAATGACCTTATGAGCTAAACTGGGAACATAAGAGTGATGTTGCTGCTGATAATCTGAGTTAAATGTAATGTGATTTTTTTATTATAGGACCACTTTTTTTTAATGAAACCTGTAATTGTACCTGGCCATTTTCACCAAATAAACTACTTCCAAAGAGTTAGAACCATCTTTTATCTGTGTGGCAAACTGCCCATTCACGCATCAAACTCTTCCTAGGTTTGATGCTACTAAAAACTGGGACATATCTAGTAGTCCAGCTGTGTCTATACTTTGTGCAAGCTCAGGGCTATCACTGTATGTCTTCCGTGACTTGTTTAAAATCATCCAGTTGTCTCAATTTATTTCTAAAAGTACAAGTGTCTACAGTGATTAAGTAAATAGTAATGTAATTATAACTGACACATGCATTTTGCAATGCTGTCGTCACAGCACTTCCTCTCTAGGGCTTTGATGCAGGAGTTATTAGGCCAGGCAAACACCTGATCACACCCTCTGCAAATAGGTCAACACATACACAGAACGGCTGTGTGTGGTTGTGGTTGAGGAACTAAATTTAACCTCTGGATTTACATAGTGATTTGACAATAGCTTAATTTTTTCTAGGAATCAAATCTGGTTAATTAATGTATAATTCAGAAAGAAGACTAGAGAGATTCATGCCACAGGGTGTCTTCAAGATAGATATTGTACATACCTAGAGACTAAATAAAATTGTATGGTTTTTAATGGAAATGTTGAAAGACATAGCTATTTTAAGCACCTGTTCTAGGAACTGAGGGATGTTTCAGTCCTTTCCATATAAGAAACTTTATTTTCTGTTGCACCTGAAAAACAGAATCTTTAACTAGAACATTTTCTGTGTGAGGTCCTCAGATAGCCAGCCCTATAAAATTAGAATGTTTGATACATTATTTTGCTTATAGTTTGTCAGCTGAAAGGGAAAAAGGATACCACAAATCTTCTGAATTCATCAGAAGTCAGTAAATAAGCTAGAGATATCTTTAGGTGACTCCAATATAGGTATTATAGCCCTGTGTGTCTAGGGCTGCAATCAGTGCAGATCCAGTCAGCTGAGTAATCCAAGGTTTCTTTGTCTGGTTTTATTCATAAAACCCAAAAGGAGGTTGTGGGAAGACATCTCAAAGCGGAAAAAGGGTAGTTAAAAAAGTAACAGTGCATGACGGCGTCTGAAAATACCTCTTTTCCCTTAAGGCTAGTGTTTTCTTGTTCTTTTCTGGGGCTCAACTCTCAAAGAACTTTCTGAGCTTGTGTCACTGGAGTATATGAAGATCAGGACAGTAATTTGCCTTTGTTCCAGCAAGACCCTACCTTGATGGAAACTACAAAACCAGAGCAGGCCTTACTTTTAAATTACTATTTCATAGACATGGATCTCTCTCATTCCTCACGTAAATGCAAAGTGATGTAACTGAAGAGACTTGAAGACAATGAAGAGAACACAAGCTTAAACACAAAGGTTATATCATTCATTTTCTTAGAGAAAAGACAGATATTGATTCGTCTTTGTTTCTATGAGATGATTATAAAAATGCAGCTGATCCCTTAGTATTTTATAAGACTTGTCATTACTTTCCATTGACCCCAGAAAACAATGCAGCCAGAGTTTCCATAGTAATTTCATATAAATGCTTCTTATTAACATGCATTTTTTTTTATATGAACTCTTTTTATTTGACTTTAGAAGTGCAATGATTTGGCACAGATTATCTTCCTAACTACTCCATTAAAATGACAGTAAAATTTCTGTAACAGGGTATATTATTGTTCAAAAAAGGACTACATGGGCCATACTGGTGTCACAGTGCAGGAGAATCACGTATATAAAGCTTCAACACCCAAATACCTGTAAGACAAACCTGCAAGTGCACAGTGGTCTTATTAATAACACCTGTGACTTATGCAGGTGTACTGAGATATCGCAGCATTTTCCCGTTATTATAGAAGAAAACAGTACCATCATTCACTGGAGACAATTCAAAAAGAACGACTTTATTTTGTGAATAGTTGTCTGAAAAACTCCTACAATGAGTATAACAAGGTGGCCAGCTGTTAATAAGGCTGCAATGTTTAACGTAAAGCTAGCAGTGATCTGTTAATGTGTGTTGTCATTCTTGCACACCTTATCTAATGATTTTGACTTTGTCTAGAAAAACAGGTAGAGATAATTTACTTTCCGGTCCTGCAATAACTACATATATGCAGGACAGAGGCTAAATGTCACCACCATTTCTCTATGGGCTTTTCTTGGGCTTGACCCAATGTGTATTTTTAAAAAAATATTTTAATGGGATCTGAATGAGACTTTTTGTTCAGGGAAAAATCATGCAACATATTAAAGTCTTATAGAACTAATTTTATGACTCAGGTGATATGAAAACCCCAGAAATGGTTTTCTGGTGTTAACATAAAAGGAGCGAGGAAATTAATTGATATATTAGGATAAGGCAATGGTTAAGCAAGGATCAGGAAAATTGTCACTTCATATCATAGCCCCACAACAAAGATTTTATGAATAGCAGATGAATGGCTTGCTTGACCAAAACATTTTAAACATACGCTTATAACATTCTAAGAATTTTAATGATTTTACTGACATTGATGAAGTGTATCTTCAATTTCAGCAAAAGGAAAGAAAAAGAAATACACTAGATAGAGCAACTGTTTAAGTTCTTGAGGCTGGTGGCCACTAATTGTCATAATATTATCATTGGACAATAGCATTGTGTGTGTTTGCCTGCAATCTGTGAAAGGTGGAGGAAAGATTTTGCTGATTCTCTGTAGAGAGATGGTCCCTACAGATGATGTGCTAAGTAGGCTTCTTTGAAGACACATATGACAAGATTTCTGTCCTAGGAGTGTTCTTTCTCCATTGCAAGACTGAACTAGTCACATGGATAGGATGAAGGGCAAAAAATATTTATGAAAATGATGATATATAAAAAAAAACAAAACACAAGCCTTATGCCCTCTGCCACATTCAGATCACATAAAGAGCTGTGGAACAATCAGGAAAATGCATGTGAATAGCTATATATTATTCCTCTGTGTGACTGAATGAAATAAATGACCCATATAAAAGGTCCATAAACTTGCTAAACTGCAGATTTTGTCACTAGATGGCAGAAAAAGATGAGTTATCTTGTATGATTACACCAGTATTTTAACACATGAACAGGATGAACTAAATCTGTGTATTGTAGCTGACCAGAAACAATGAAAATCCCGCTTGCTAAACTCTATCTTGCTATTGCTATATTTAAAAATGACACTCTAACATCCTGTTGGTAACATGGGATTACGGTGCCCTCTTTTAAACCTGCTTCCCAGCTATGATCATTAAAGCTTAAACAAAACAATGTAGATCCTTTAATGTAAAAAGCAGCAGAGAATAGAGGAAGCATATTTAATTAATATATGTGGGAGAGTTCATTGCTTGTATTTACTTTGCTGATTAATATTGACATTGGATAATTGAAGGACCACTGGTTATTTCCTTGCACATCCAGACACCCTGCTGAGTTCAATGGGAACATGAAATGTGGAAGATCAGGGCTCTACCCAAAGCACCCTCAAGTCAAGGGGAAGATTCCCATAGACTTCTCCAGGGTTGAGATGAGTCCTGGTGAGGAGCAGTCCTTTGAACAATAAGCATGCAGCATTGAGTAGTGATCGCAGAGTGCTGGGGCTTTACAAAGCACTAAACAAATAAATGACACACATTCCATTTCTCATTTGCCCCAGGGTTACATACACGTGCTGTACTTGGCAAAGATCAGAGTTTTCCCCTGGGAGGCCAACCACACAGACTGAGAAAGCCTCACTAGATAATCTTTGCTTATCCTCTGCATCAAAAGAGTTCAGCTGTAAAAGCTTCTTCACCTGTGCAGTGGATGCAAGAACATTCTGGGGATTGGCTTTAGTTCATGTCCATCACTAGACTTCTTGACATCTGATGCTTCACATCAGCCTGCCATGGTCAGTTCCCCTTAGACTGCACAATGTGTTAAAGCTTGTCCTGACTGGCATGTACACAAACCAGCATGGGGCATCGTAATGTTATGTGCCTGCTTGAGTGGCTCAAAGGAGGCATTTTTCACATATCCCTAGATCTATGTAGCCAAGGGTTGATGGAAATATTCTCACTCTGGTCTGTCCCATCTGGCTTCAGTTACAAGTGCTATCCAGATTATTTTGTTAGTTTAGGTCCTATCAGACTTTCATGTATGCTCAGAGTTCCTAGTTGGACAGCCAGATTTGGTGGATGGGCCAGCTGTGTGGGTCAAGGAGCCGTAGAGAAAAAGGAGAGACATCCCATGAAACTTGAGGTGCAATCAAAATGTAGAAAGTTTACACTACACTGACTGACCCTATTTAGGTTCACAACCAGGCCAAGAGTCTAATGCACCTGGTTATGTTTTCATTTTGTATTGTATAAATGAGCCTTACTAAAGCTCCTAATAAATGAGGAGCTTTACAATGTCAGTCAGCATATGCTACGACTATTTTTTCTTTTACAATGATACTTGTGACATTGGGTTCAGGCTAGGTCCTTCTGAAAGCTCGCTCCATGAAAGAGGTCATAAAGGGAAGAAAAGTCAACTTTTTAATGAGCATTTTTGGGCTGCAGTTAGGGCAAATATTATTTTCTAGTTTTATACTAAAGCATTATAGCTGAATGCATCTTACTACATTTTTGTCATCTGGTTTAACAGTTGCAGTAATCAAGCAAATGAGATATAACAGCAGACAATTGTCAGGGCTTAGATGTGGGAAGGGAACAACAGAAGCTCATAGCTGATAGTGAAGACCTGGTTGCTGATGGGAACCACAATTCTGGGAACCTGCACTGTCATTAGGTAGGGATGTTGTAGGTATCTTTGAACTGATACTAGGGCATCTCCCCAGAAATAGACAGCTATTGGAGGGATTATAATTCCTGTGAGGCTTAAACCAAGTGAATATGAACCAGTCCAGAGAAAAATCAGTCTCACTATTGCTTTCACCTGTTGTGTCCTAAAACACCAAAGGACTTCAAAATTGGCTCAGTCCCATCCCATATACTTCCTCTGTAGAGGAGTTTTAAACAATTTGACATGCTACCCAGAAATTAATACTAATGTGGTTCTATAAACATGAATAAAGGTTTGTTAGAGATGCTTTTGCCTGCTGTGGGGAAGAAAAAAAATAATTCATTCAGCAGGGATGGCTACACTGCTCTTTAGAAACTCAGAAGGATTCAGCTGAAGAATCTGGATGCTCACATGATACTGTGAAGCAAAAACAAGTTGGAAAAGCTGTAGTGTATCCACAGTGCACCACTGCCTGTTGTCTCCATACACAAGTTCATTTGCTCTTTCTCAGTGCAGATTCATTTTGGAAATGACAGTCACAAACCTCACAACCACCTTCTCCTAATTTTAAGAATATTTCTTGGAGATCTCCTTTTCTAAGCAGAATGGGACATACCTTACAAAACAGATTTAACAAAACCCTCTAGTCTTCCTCCAAATCAGAGCCTCATTGCTTGCACTATTCTGCCATTCACCTAAGCAGAGAGTAGGCACAATGTGTGGTAGCTGGCAACTGTTGCGCTGCTTGAAGCTGCCCAGGTGACATTGCTTAGGTGGTTCCATCAGCGAACATCATGCTTATGAAATTTGTCATTGTGGAAAATGAGCAATGGATCACTGCAGACCAATTTAGTGAGTCTTGGTAACCACATGGTCTGCTAGGCAGAAATCTGAAACCACTAATCTCTTATTCACCAATAAAGACAATTTGACAATTTTTAGAGTTTTTTTAAGCCTGACCTACCATTTCAGTGAGGCACATATATAACTGAGAAGAAGATTTTAAGCCCTTTTTTATACTTGCACTAGTGAAAAATCTTGTTTTGTTTCCCGAGTCCAGTGTTCTTCTCCTGTTATGTTCTCCCAGGGTGTTTGACGCTGAAGTACAACAGCTTTATCCTCTGAAACTGCAGGAGAACAAACATAGCTTTGCTGCTCTCACTTAACACAGATGTTAACAATTACTTTGTGTTTATTGGCATTAATTGCTATAGTGGATGCAAGAAGAGGGTATATTATATGCTTCATGGGACACTGTTTAAAGATTTTGCAAACTTTTCAGTCATGTTCAAGCTACTCCATCCAAAGGTCTGGAATCCCTGGCAGAAAGAATGGTTTCCTCTGTCAATTCTCAGAAGCATGAATGCATCTTTCATGGGCAATGCACACTTTGTCTCTCCATCTAGTTAAAGAAAGGACGATTTTCATTCAGACTAATACATTTCTAAGAAATGCTGTGACTTTTGCTTTTTCTAAGCATGCAGGTAAAGGAGTACTCTGCTTGTCCGTGGGCTATCTATTATACTTCTGATAGTCAAATGCTGGCAGTTCAAAGTGATATCTTGTCTAAATAATTTATTGATTTATAAAGCAAGCGGAAATTTCACCACTAACTGCTCCAGAGGGTGTGGAAATAATGGGAAGATCAGACTATAGTCATAACCGTCACTTAGATAAATCGTGTTTTTTTCAAAACAAACACCAGTAACTGAGACAAAATAACTCAGAGCCAGACAAAAGAAATAATATGTTTTGCAGACATTTCATGCAGGACTGACTAGTGTCAGGCTTCATAAGCCAAGTGGGGTTGAGCTTAGCCTGTGTCTACAGTGAGACCTCCCAAGAAACATATATACAACCAATTAACATTGCTATTGATTTAGTAAGTGGTGCTTTTCTCACTGAATCCTAGTGGATCCCCAGCTCAGGCCTGGTAAACTGCAAGGGGGACAATGTGCTCTATGACAAAGTCACAGAACGCTTCCGGACGTTTAAAGCTCCGCAGTCACTTCCTCACGTTCTCATCTTCTTTGGCCCCATATTAACACAGGCAATTGCAGTCCCCTCCCACTGCCTCCCGCCTCTCTCCTCCAGGCTTTTACTTTGAAGCTCCTATGTCACCTTGTACTGTGTACAATCTCTATCCCTGAGAAGTTGGCTTTGTGTGCAGCAAATCCAGGATATACACTCAGTCAGTGGACCCAGATAATTTTATTTTCAAATACAGATGAGCTCTGCTGTTTCATGATCTTTGCCTCTGGCTGAGATGTTTCCAAAAACTCACACAGCTGATTGTTCTCCCTGTTTCAAATTTTTGCTTGTATATGGTCTTAAAAAGATGCAGCCGTGAGTAGACTGTTGGTGCCTATCATGCTGCCTGATGCTGCTCATGGTTTCTTTACCCTCTCCCAGCTATCTGTGTCTATCTTCTGCCTTTAGGCTAAAACTGTTAAAACTTTGGGATAGGGTCTATCTTTTAGTCTTTTATTTGTGTTGACATTAGGGCAGGAAGAATCTCCGTTCTTGAATCAGATATTGTCAGGAATTTGCAAGCTGAATCAACTAAATCCAAACCCACAACAATTAAAATGGCCTATAAGAACAATGAGATATAAATGACCCATGCATCCATTTAACTTGAGAATGAAAAGAAGTTCTTTCAGTCTGAGCAGAGAGACTCTGGTAGAACTTCCAGCCCAAGAAAAGAGAAAAAAAGAGGAAGATGTGTATTTTTTTATAGAGGTGATTCTGATAACTTGCAGTAAAAATGTCTGCTCTCAGCAGTGTCTACCACATTCCTGCTCCTTTATATGTACGTGTCTTAAAATAACAATAATAATAAAATAATAATAAAATAACATCTAGTTTTCCTTCTCTTGTTTGCAGACAGTGGCTATATCTAAAGGCAGACTTGAACTCCTGCACTGGAGCTCTGGGTGTCGGCTCTCATGTGAGAGTTATGTGGTAGAAGCTGCGTGTGAGGTAATAAGCCTTGCTGAGAGGCAGGGTACATTATCCAGGACACAAACTTTGCATAAAGTTAGCTGTAAAGCTTCCAGACTGAATTTAGTTTACATCTGACCAGCTTCAATCATGGGCAGGGTAGCTCATGTCTGTCTTCACCCATTTCCACATCCACATTGGTAATACACACATAGCATCCCTTTCCCTGTACTGCCAATGGGACATTTGTTTTTATGAATAGTTATACATCATGTCCAATCTCTCTTTTCAATCAATTTATGTTACAGAGCTGGGAAACCAACCAGATTTTGCTCTGTTGTCCAACTGAGGTCCCGCATATAAAAGGACTGCATTAGGAGAGGGACTTGTTGCAGGACTGTGTTTTCTGGCTAATGGAAACCATCAAAGTGAAAATACTCATAAGCTTATTTCTGTTGAAAAGAACAAATTACTCTTAATGGTTTTCAGCTTTTGATCAACTTATGAGGCATTTTTCAAATTAACCCCGTATGGTAGGGATTCAGTATGCAGAACTCTTGTTCTCTGGCATATTGTCTGAATGCAGAAGGCATGGGACAGTCAGAAGTCACAGATGGACAGCACTGAGACTTTCCAGATGTTTTTGAATACACTGCCTCCTGAAAAATGAAGAAACAACATAAATTCACAGCTTAGCAGAGGATCATTAGAATGACACCTACATATGTTGGATAGTCTATGAACACTTAGCACAGCAGAGCAGAAGAAAAGAATATAGCGCAGAGCTATTTCTAGTCCTTTGATGGCTCTGAAAAAAAGCATTAACTCTTCTTAATAATTTTATTTAATTGGGACCCTTTTCTTTTGCTTGGCATATGGAGAACTTCAAATAGACGATCATCTTATGGCAAAAATGTAATGATTAGTATCTTCTTTCTATAGAAGAAAGAGTTTACTTAGCCAATAAAGAAGAAAAAGTCTAAACCACAGAGGCATTGTAATGTGAAATACATTTGCTCCCAATGTACTATGACTAGTAAGAAAACAGTTAATTTTCATTATCTTGTGAAAGACGAATGCAGTCTATGCCTGAAATAAAAGGACAAGTGTGTGTACTTGGAATGCATGCAGTACAGGAAAATTGCTCACTCCTTGTCTTAATAGCCTCACCAGGGTCTGTCTTTGCTGTACAGCATCTGTTACTTCTAGATATGTAGTACTGGAGATACTGGTTTTCCTACAAAATGCCTGTTGAACAATGAATGCTGTTTCCTCCCTGGATTCAACTGTTTGCCACTTTGCTAGTGGTCAGTTGGAGATTACTCTAGTCACACTTGAGCATTATGTACCTTGGACAAAATGAAAATCACAGGTGTACAAGGACCAAGTCAGGAAGAAGTCCTCCATACTGGCATTCATGAATGATTTCACGCCTGTCAATATCCCCCCTGCTGAAGTCCTGGGGGTACGTCCTAATTGCCTTTGCAGGAATTACTGCGCTTCAAATAGGAGACAATATTGCATCATAGCTATAATAAATTACACATGGTGAATGCCTTCACTCTTGCAGAGCCTTTTTTGGATCCTTGTTTGGTGAAATACAAGAAGCCAAAGGTGGACTAAACCCCTAGATTGAGGAGATACAACTAGTTGCATTTATACTTCCTCTGGAACCGTATCTTAATTCATTTAAATAAGGCTTCAGAGGGATCTCAGGTATGCATGATTAGCCTACTTTATTTCTGATTCTATTTTCAATACTACATTAACACCTTATAACTTTTCCTTGGTTCAGAAATATCTAGAATACTGGCCTCAGATATTGCTGTTTTCTTTGGACCATTTTGCGTTCATTATTAATTTATAAAAATCTCATTCTTTCTGTGTATGTATCTAGGAAAGAGTTTTACTCTGCATTATTACATATACAACCCATGACACAATAGCCACAAGCATTTTAAGGAATATCAGAGCATTTAGGAGGAATTATTATGTTGCACAATATTAGGGAGAGAATATAAAGCACTCAAATTGTCTCTCTGGAATTGCAAAGATTCAAAGCAGTCAGTGAAGAGGAAAATTAATTTCTTCTTATTAACCACTGCCATATGAACATCACATTTTCCAAGAAAAAGAGCTTGTAACTGAGGACGCTAAAATGCTCAAATTGTGTTGGATGGAACATGAATTTATTCTGTATTATTCCAGGAAATTGAGTGGGTTTTTTTGTTTTTGTAAGGAGAAAACAATGTTTTAGCCATTGGATTTTAAACAAGAACATGGCATCCTGGCAGTTATTAACATCAGTGTTTATATGTTAGACTTAATCACCCAGTTATGGATCACAACATATTTTTCCATATGATGTCTAGGTTACACACTTGAGTGTCAACAACGACATGCTAGGAAGAGTTTTTGGTTAGACAAAGAACTGGGTATTCTCTGCCTGTGAAGGGATAAGATTAGTGAGCTAACTGATGAATGAAGCTTATGAAGCCTTCAAACGGTAATGGAAAATTATACTTACTGCTGCATAAAGGCTGTAAGATCCAATCAGCTCTGCTGCAGAGTTGTTATAGTTCCTGTGTTGGATGGTCTTATGATGTAGTGCCAGTGAATTAAAAATTTCTTTCAGATACTGCCACATTTACCTGTTATCATGCATTGATAACTACTGAAGTGATGTCTGAGCACAGGAAGCTTCAGAATAATAATTTTGAAGAAGAGTTTCTATAAGAGAAAATGTGAGCTGTGGTTCTGCCACAAGAACCTAACAGTGAGGGGCACTGTGTACTCAAAGTAAGCCTGCAAATAAAACAGATAAAACAAAAAAAAAGATGAAAGAAAAAGGGAGATGATCTCTCCAGGAATAAGGAGAGTGATACTGTTCTCAGTGAACAATGTTTTATCCAGAAAAATTTTTCTCTTTGTTTTGCTTAACCACTCTTTGTGTTTCCAGTAAGGACAGAACCTCAACTCCCTGAATGAATAGTACCATTTGTCTTTTGGGTTGATAGTGTAAATGCCTAGATTATGTACAGTGGGGTACACAGGCAGACAGCACAGCGAGAGCATAGATTGACTGAAGGACAAAAGCAGCAGCAGGAACTGCAACTACAGCTACAGCTGGAGCAGCTGCTCCAAGAGAACAGAAAAAACAGCAGTTGTTTCTGCTCCCTGTACTAGGTCTGGGCACCCCAGGTTTCCAGAGGGTGAATTGCCCATCACCTTATGGAAAGAAGAAGGGTTTTTCTTTTTAGAAGGGGTTAGGTAAAGACAAACTTGACACCTTTCTGAAGATCACTCAGATATATTTCTTTTCCAGTCATGTTCACTGGCACAGGTCATCAAGACAGAGGTCTGCTTTCCAAAGTGCTCTGAGCTTCATATCACAAAGCTTTTTGTTGTGTACTGAATACAGAGAGAGGGTAGAAGAGAATGTAAGACTCATGAGATACTCCTGGGAAAGATCTCCTTGAGAGCAGGACAAGGGACAGTCGGTGATACAAGGTTCAGAACAAATCTGAATTTTCTCAAAGCCGAAGAGATCATCATATATCTAGCCAAAAATAAAGACCACTATCACAGCAAATGTGGTACACTGAAAATGTTCTCATTAGCCAGAGAGACACTTTTTGGTCTAATTTTCAGGAATGGCTATAACATATAATAAACAGCCCCATGAGTGTTAATGTGTCCAGTGTCAGCTCTGGAGGCATCTGCTTGGCTTTGTGCACTCCATCTGCATGCAGACCTTTTCTTTTCCTCCTGGGACAGGGGAGATCATTTGGTCTGAGTGTAGACACAAGACACATCCAAATCCCTCTTCAAATCCATGTGAATTTTTGCTTGCCAGTCTGCAATGTTCTTAGTTCTGCAGATCTCAGCTTGCAACAATCATCTTTTCTTTTGTGTCTCAGTACTGCACTTGAGATGTCCTACAAGGAAACAGAAAGTGTGCACTTGTTGAGAGCTAACATCCAAGTTAGAGGTCCAATAGTGCCGTACTTTACACATGGAACAAGGTGATTTTTACAGGCAGTGAATGTGTTGCACGTGTAACAATGGAGGAAATGTTAAATTTGTTGCACTCCCTCTGTAAAGGCCTTCGTCTCTCTGCTCTTTAAAACAGAAATAGTTCCTCTGTATGTGGACTAAAATTTTCTGTTCTGGGAATCAGCAGAAATGAATTTTGCCTCAGCAAATGTGAACTCTGAAGAACTTCAGAGATGCAGTCACCCGAGAGCTGATGGAGACTCCAGAGTCAATACTGTACTTCCCCTGATTTCTGACTGATTAAATCACTGACTGTTCACTCATCATATCTTACTGACTAACCCTAGAGTGCTGTGAAAGCAAGATGCCAATTTCCAAACTAACTGTGGATCTATGTGACTTTCTTACTGCTGAATCAATTAAAAGTGCAGTCAAAATCCAGTCATTGTCCTAGGTAAGGTGCTGCTTGATTTTTACACTAGGTTATAATCACTCAAAGACCAGCCTTCCTTCCCATCTGAAGAGATGTCTGCCTTTGGAGCTTGTTTAGGCCAAGTTAGAACTGACATGGCATGTCACCTGAAGTTTCAGCTCTGTCCTGGAATGCAATTAATATCAATATTCCTATCAAAAACTTCAGTTTGCACTGCTGAGGTGAACCAACCAGGAGCAGGCAGATGTCTCAGAGTTAATGCATCACCTCCCTCAATTCTTGACTCAGTCCGCACAGTGAATTGATTTGTAAACAAGAAAATGCAAGTAGGCAAGAGCAGCCCAACAAATACTAAAGGAAATCACCACAGAGAAAGCTGATTTGGCCCCTTTTCTTTTACCATTTCAGATATTAGGCTTTCCGAAGCCTGAAACAATCCCCGTGAATATATATGTTTTGAAGGTTATTGCTTGGGGGTATTTTCCCTAACAAAACAAACAGCATATTTTACTGAAATTTTTTATTAAGTTACTCCAAATGTTTGTGCTTTTGGCAAGAGATTATGGAAGAAAGAAGTAGAATCTGAAAAAAATCAAACAAATAATCAGAAGATGGTTGCCATACCTGAGAGTGTCCATAGCGGAGGTTCTCCTGACTGTCCAAAAAGAGCAGTTAGGAGCAGAAGGCTAAGATGTTGTGGCCAAATTGACAATAATTACTTCTCTTATCTTTTCCCTTCAGAAGACTACATCTGTGTTAAATACAGTCTTTCTGTCTGTCCATATGTCTGCCTTTTGATAAGGAAAGGAAGAGATGTAATATTTCAGAAAGGTAGGTACTTTATTAAATTTTCTTTGTTCCTACGATATAGATATATGGAAGTATTTCACAGTCAGCTAAATCTGTACCTACTCTTCCTTGCTTATATATAATATCTTATTTTTTCTTATTTTTTTTCACACTTTTGTCTCCCAACTTCAATAAACCACTGCTTTTCCCATCTTGTCTTCCCATTGTTTCTTCCTATCCTTCCTACCTTGTACTTGAACTGTCAACACACCTCCTGTAATTCTTCTCCATAAAATATCATTTTCACCAGGGGGAAAGGGGTATTTTAAATCAAGACAGAAGACATAGTGCAGTAAGAAAAGGTAAAATCTTAGGGAAGAAAGTTTAATTCTGATAGATGGTAGCAGATCTGATTAAAGCCTAGGGCAGCCCCAGGGTTTATTTTGACCCACTAACCTCTGTGAAAGCTATCAACTACTTTGTCTTCATTAGGGACAAGCAATGTGATAGCTAATTCAAGTTAAAAAATATATCTTTTTTTTTTTTTCATAAGGAAGATACAACCTTAACATCTCTGACTTGCTGTTGATTTATAACTCCTTTGCCATCAAAGTCTGCTCCCTGCCTGCCTACGGAGGTTCACCCTTATTATTGTGCTCAGTAAGGATTAGGAAAAAAAGGATTAAGTATAAACTTTGTGCTTATTTCCAGTAACTTGTATTTCCTGTGTTATTAATAGATTGAAGTAAGAGTTTGCATCTGAGCATAGCTGAGGTCTTGGATTTTGTTTCAGTCACTTTTGAATCGCCACTTTTTCTGTTTGCATCTCAGTGGTAGATGCACAGCTCATGCAGAGAAAAGTTCACATTGAATAGAGATTTTGGCAAAAAGAGTGAAGGAATCATCATCAGTGCAGTACTGAATTTATGTTTTTAATCACTTAACCATAAGTGATCCAAAACCTTTAGCAATCTATCTTCCTTACGGAATGTTTTAGGTTGTTTTTGATGTTTAATGTCCTGGGAAGCCAATATTTGCTAGACTGAAATATGAGACATATTTAATGCATCAGAAAGCAACAGATTTTATAACATAAGTTTTAAATCCAAATAATTCTGATGAACTATAGTGAAGAACCCTTTGACCAGTTCCCAGGGCAGAAGGAGTAGGACTTGGTATCCAGCCTTCCCCAAATACACTAGCTAGAGATATCTTCAGCGAAGAAAATGAGCATAAGTCTTGGGTATAATTCAAATCTCAGTTAAGGCCAAATTCGATAGTTTAAGAGGAACTAAGGAGATCGCCAGAAATCTATTGTTCCTTTGCCAGGGATGAGCATCATGTCCTGCCAGGAGCAAGGTAAACATGTGACATTTCCTTTTTGTGATTTATCAAATCCTGTATTTTACCTTTGATTTTATGGGGGAAATATACACCAATCTTGCTTAGTCATACTGACAACAAATGAAGCTAGTATCAGTCAAATCTCCATAGAGCTAGTGTCAGATGATACTTGCTGTTGGACCGTTTCAGAAACAGCAGCCCATTCTACAGTGTATTATAATTTGTTATCTAAATTTCTGGTTTCTCTATTTCCCCACAGTGTCATTTTATAACTCAATTACAGCTCAGTTGTTAGACTCACCAGTGGGACATTGCCTTTTGTTTATACATCCAGGAAAAAAGGTGTTATTCTCTGGGACTAGAAGGAAGCTAGGCTGGTTTTGTGACCTTTCAGCTTCTTCATTCTTTTTAAGTACAGTGGTTGGTTAACTGGAGTTGTTGAAAGAATTCCTTACCCTCAAAAGAAGTGTGAGGTTGGGAACATGAGCCCATAGTGTTTGGCTGTTTATTTGTCAGAAACCTGCCTGTTCGTAAATCCACTGACCACCAGGGACTTCTCTGCACCATGTGTTGGAGCAAGCAGCTTTCCCACAAGATGCAGAACTTTTCCCCTTTGGTTATGAATGGTAAGGTGAACACTAAAGTGGTATCACAGTCAGCCTGCTGGCTGCAAATTTGCATCTATAATGGGTCATTTACAGGTTGTAGTTCTCTTTGTGATAAACCTTTCGATCATCTATATGCACAGTTTTATATTGAATGCCTACTGTGAGGTGGGAAGGAATGACGATTTACAGATGATTTACAGCTGTGGATCATGATATCATGGCAAATGGGAGCATAAATATTTTTCATGTGGCCTGTCAAAGGTCAGACAACCTTGCTGTCACTGGGCCTTAATTTGCTGTACAGAAAGTAGACTCCCATGGCTATTTGTTCAGGTATCTGCTAATAGAGAAGAGTGGAAACCAGGTGACTGTTGTGGTTTAACTCTCATACAATTGCTCACTCACTCCTCCCTCCTTGCCCCAGTGACATAGGGAGGAGAATGAGAAAAAAAATAAAACTCATGGGTTGTTGTAAGAAGAGTTTGATAATTGAAATAATAATAGTAATAATAATAATAATGACAATGATAGCGGTGATGATGATGATAATAAAGAAGAAAAGGGAGATAACAAAAAGGAAGAGAAATAAAACTAAAGAATGACAAGTGATGAACAAGGCAATAGCTTATCACGCACTGACCAATGCCTAGCCACTTCCTGAGCAATGATCAGCCTCTCCTGGCTGACTGTCCCCAGTTTATATGTTCTGTGGCATGGAATATCCCTTTGGCTAGTTCAGGTCAGCTGTCTTGGCCATGCTTTCTGATGGCTTTTTGTGCAACTCCTTGCTGGCAGAACATGGGAAACAGAAAAATCCTTGACTTAGGATAAACACCACTTGGCAATAACTAAAATATCACTTTGTTATCAACATTGTTCTTGTACTAAATTGAAAGCACAGCGCTGTACTAGCTACTAGAAAGAAAATTAACTTTATCCCAGCCAAAATCAGGACATTTAGGCCATCCCCCCACCCTGAGGTGTGAGGAACTGCATCACTGTAAGTTCCTGATAGGTTGTTACCAAACCCAGAGCATGTCTGTTGTGCACAGAGCAGTGGCACTCAGCATTTTTGGACGTACTGTGCCTTTTTATTTCTTAGTGAGACAGAAAAGAAGGCAGGAACTGTTTTCAAAACCCTAATTTCATGTAGTAAGAAATATACTGAACAAATAAATACAGGAGAAATGCGTGTAGACTGTAACGACAGAACTCTTGACATGGTCGTGCTAGTATTTGCATGAAAAGAGAAGTGTGAATTCACTGAGTGAATCAATGAGCTGGAGCATTTGCCTTGTCCCATAGACCAGTCATGCAGGCTAGTGACTAACCCTTCGAACTGTGTATATGTAGACTTGGAGCATGCCCCTGCCTTATGATAGCTTTTCTTTAGTTGGCCATCAGAGTCACTAATTAATTTGACAGAGGCACAGAGGAAGGGCAAAACACAGCTCCTTATCTCAGGAGCTGCTGTCCTTGCTGGTGTGATTTCTCTGAAGAAGAAAATCTATTGCCCGTTTTGGCAACCAAATGTAGATATTCCTGGCTGTAATCAGCTGCATGGTTCTTGTCTGATGATGGAGCTTTTATGGTTTAATAATCATTAGAGAATAATTCTCAAGCAACCTGACAATTTTTTCCAGCTTGTGGAGTGACTTTGTAAAATCTATTTTACCTCTCTGCATGTCAAATGAAGGGACACTGACTTCTGTTATGGAATTCTTCTGATTATCTGCTAAAAAGTGCAAATAAAACTCAGAGTCATTGCATAGACTCTCAAAGAAAGTAGAATTTTTGCTAATTGAACCCTTCTCAAATAATAATTTTCAACTTGTGCCTGAAAAATATCCTTCATTTCTTTCTCACTGTTTAGAAAAGAGTGAAACCTTCCTGTTCCCTAGCACAGGAAAACAAACAAAACTTCCAGAGTGATTGATTGGGAAAAACTCAATTATCTGTCATGGCTATAATTACTACATAAACACAGCCCTGGGTAGAGACCAAGTGTGCTGGAGACCCCTTCCTGAGGCCTCAGTAAACTGGAGTAACCTCCATAGCCTACTCAGTGAGTGATAAATGGTAAAGTGCTAATGTTCAGGTGCCTCTTTCTGTGAGGTCTGCAAGCCCTGTTCCACAGCATGGACTTCTTAAGAGGGGATTTAATTCACTGCTTGCAAAATCTCAAACGGCAAAATGGAACAGCTGCAGTCGGTTCCTATTGTTTCCCTGAGACAATCCTTCTTTGCTTTTTGGATCTCAGCTCTCTTCTTGAAGCAGATTTTGTTTTCTCAGCCTTAGATAACACTCTAAATGGGACAAGGTGCTTAAAAGCAACTGCAAAATGCATCAAAGAGAGTTTCGATACTATTTCAGCAATGAGTTTAATTTTTCCTGGTGTATGTTAACACAGCACTGTCACATGATTAAGATGTAGTGAGATGTGCTAGGACATGCCCACAGGAGATGGGCTGCAACACTGATTTGCAGATAATGCCCAGTGAAGTCTTCGGAGCCTGCAAGCATGCTGAGACCAAAGTGGCAGGTGACCCACCAGTTGTTCTGCAAACATTTGCAGGATGTTGTCATTAGTTGAGTGTGATGCTGAGAGTGTGAGATTTCTCAGATCAGCAGCTCTGTGATGCATCACAAATGATTCAATGAACACATAGTGCAGAAGATTACCTTGACTGATGTAACAGAGGAGCAACTTCTTTGTGACTGACATATAATACTGTAGCATATCAGAAATTACTGAAAATAAAACACAGCTGCTCTCAAACCATAGCTGCTTCCAAGGCTAGATGAAACTACAGTTGATTAGATTTTGTTTATTTTTCAGTTCAGAGTCTCCAAATGCAGGTTAGCTTTGAATTTCCAGATGTGTAATGTAGTAAAAAATACCACATGTTTTCATCTTCTAGTATGCAGCTATGTAGAGAACATAGACTCAATGTTAGAAATCTTGGTCACTGATGCAACTGTTAACTGCTGATAAATGACACCATCTGGCTAACTGAGAATAAACTCATCCATGCACTGGTGAGTTCACTAGCTATAGAGCCATTATCCTGTACAATTTGAAAAGATAGAGTGACACATCTCCAAATTGGACTTTGGAGTTCAGATCTCACTCACCCTGAACAAAACCTGCTATTGTTCTACTTCTGGCTATTATGACAGTTTTAATGTCAATATGCTTGAAGGATCCTGTGAAGATCTGTAACAGCAGTCTTTTCTGATCTGTTCAGCATGTCTACTTTGTGGGTTGTTCTAGGATGCTGTTCTCCTGGCTGTGTGTTGATGTGTTGTAAGGCCAGGCAGGCATCCTGGGCAGGGAACGGTGCCTGCTTCCACCTAGGTTCCCAGGGGGTTAGGATGAATCTAGAGCCATGGGAACTAGGATGCTTTTCCAGTAGCCACAGCTAAGGCAAAGCCAGGTTAGATGAAGAAAATCTACCTGGTTCTTTATGGCTGCTGCCTCACCTATGTGTACTTTTACGTTTGAATTTCGAGATGTTATGGCTACACTAAACAATAGGCTGGCTGACTGGTACCAGTCCCCTCCCAAGATGGTCACTGCATTCCTCATCTGGCTCAAATCAAATCACCCACTTCTTTTGGTAATGCACTGATTTATAAGCAAATATCTTGGCCCAAAGTGCAGACTCCTGTCTCCTTCCGCTCTTGCAGATTCTCTTTGCACTCCAGAATTCCTCCTAAATTTCCCCTTCAGATGCCACATTTGGTGGCTGAACAACCACTCTGCATTTAAGCAGAGAAAGGATCATAATAGTTACTAGCACAGGGAATCCGCACCACTCTGCAAATGCTGAGGGCAGAAGCAAATCAACACAGCCTTTCCAGCTTTCATAAAGAACAAACAGCTTGCGTGTCCAAAAGCCTGTCTGTGTCTCTACAGCTGTGTTAGCTGGGCTAATAACAGATATTCCTTTTCCTTGCAAACCCTGAGAACACAACAGTTGTTTGGATGATGGGGGTGGGGGTGGGGAAAGAATGTTTGGTTTTGCCTATTTAGTTTATTTTCACTATGGTCACTGGTTAAACTGAAGCAGGAAGCACAGGGAGTTCCTCTTTAAATTCCAGTGTGTGTTAGCTTTTTTAACTCATTACAATTTTTTGGCATGGAGAGTTTAAGGCCAAACCTTGAAGATCCGAATCTTCTTCCCCTGAGGCTGTTATAAATAATGACTTCAGGTGGAGTATTTGTAATACACACTAGTGAATGTTGAAAGAGAATCAGTAACTAGGGACAATGATTCAAAAGTGTTTACTAATTTTAGGTGTCTCCATTTTTCATACTCAACTCATTACACTTAAAAGTGGCCAGACTTTCAGTGGGCAGCAGTGTGTGTGCTACAGTCATCATTTCTGAAGTCTGTACTTGAGATTTGACGCTGAAAAATTGGAGAAGGTTCCTGTGAAGAGTTGCAAGAATTACACAAGGAATGGAAAACATACTACAAACAAGACTCAAGGATCTCCTCCTAGGTGGTGGATTTAAAAGAATGCCTCAGAGTGACAACATAGACAAAGTCAATTTGGTTCAAGTGGACTCAGCTTTTGGGAATCAAGTCAAAACCACTGCAAAAAAAACTCTCCAAAGTGAAGTTTCCCTGACATTTTAAAGAAGAACCAGACCTGTCTGGTGTTTTTCTGAGGGATATGTGGTAGTTCATATCTACTGGACCTAAAGGAAATAAATTACGAAAGTTACTCAAGAGGTGAGACTATGAACATAGCTAATTACCACAGAGTGCACTGCAAGTTTATATCCTTCTTATCCCATTGTAACCAATTCATCTGGTTTTATCTTTTTGATCTTAGAAACTAAAGAACCACACCCTGTTGTGCTAGAATTATTACATTAGTGCAAAACTAAGACAAGTACTCCAATATCTAGCCTATGGTTTATTATTTATATAGGTAGAAGTATTTGAATGCTACATTGCCAAAGTGACAATGATGAGTAGAAGAAAACATATAAAAACACTAGGAGTGGTTTGTGACTTGGAGGAAAAAATGCAATTAGTAGTTTTTCAGGCTGGATTCCCCAGTGGCATCACTAATATTCCAAATAAACATTTATCCAAATCCCACTAAAACACCTTGTCAGCTGCAGAGGGTTAAAAAAAAAAAAAAAAATCACCCTTAGAAAAATGGATGTTATTTAAGTAACAATTAGCAAATTTTTTGTGATCTGTCATGGAGCAGCAGAAAGCAGAACAGAGCTAAATTAATACTGCAAAAATTATCAGACTGGAAAACACTGTGTAAATTTATAAGCACAACCGAGAGCCTCCATTAGATACCACATATTTGGCTAATAACAAAAACTACACATTTTTTTTTGACTAGCAGGTGTCCTTGACTTTAGTCAGACTTAAGTTGTTAATATCCTTTCTACAGCTGTATGAGTTTTGCAGTGTCCAGCTTCTCATCACTACCCAAGAGTTGGCTTCAGCAGTTTCTTCTGTTCATCTTTGGACTCCTCCAGGAGCCTGACATTGCCAGTCAAATTCTGTATTCTCAATCCTGGTCCCAGGACTGGTTGACATCTATTGGGCTGCACAGCTTTGATTTGAATCCCAGCGTTGCTCTGATGGAAAATAATGAAATCTATTATGGGATTTATTTTTTTTTACTGGGAGTTTTTGGGTAGAAAATTTTAGTGTTAAGATCTGTGGGATCAATTTTTGAAATGGAGAAATCAGTCATAATTTTTACTCCGTTGTGTTATTTCAGATTCTTGGATGCTAATTCAACATACACAAAATCAAATTTCTGCACACCCACTTCTGTGTCAAATCAGTTAAATCTACAAAATGCCTATAAATATATATTTCTGTGCAGCAAGACATGTGAAGCTAAATGATACAATTCATTTTTCATGATGATGTTCATAAATCGAAGAGAAAAACTCTCTTGTGGGACTCTGGTATGTAGATGTGAAGTTGTAGTGGTCTGTTAAACATTTGAGATCAAAACGTTTAAATGTAATTGTTCTGTTGCATTTGTCTGTCCAATTTTTGAATAATTCTTTAATGCATTTCAGATGTAATGTCAGAAAATGTAACGAAGGATATTAGCATGAATTTCTGAGAGATTTTTACATGATATAGTAAAAGAAAGAAAAGATGTAGGCTGCTACAGTGTTAGGAAGATTCACATTTCAGTTCTTGAAGTTCTGTGGGAATGTGAATCTCTAAGTACAAAGACCATATAACTCTAAGCCTATGTTCCAGAAAATATATGTTTGTATTTTAGTAATTCTGACAGAAACCATGACATCATCCCTGCTGGATGGAGCAATATTTGTAACCTTTTCACACAGCCTGTCCCTGGAGGTTCCATTTTCCACATTGTTTAATTTGCACTAAACAGATTATACCAAGTTTATCTTTTTTTTCCCTCTGGAGATCAGATGGTGCTTTCCCCTGTGAGATACTTATTTCACTGAAAAGCAATTAACAAATGAGACATTGAAATTCTTTCAAAATTTTCCATGAGCCTTGAATAGAGTCACTAATAATTAAGGTGACTATAATGTCTTTAATGAAATTGAGTATCCCGTTTCACAATGTTCATCATTCAGCTGAGCTGAATTTGATTTTCAATTTCCACCAAACAAGCATTACAAAAGTTTTGTCCATACTGTGGCCCTATCCACCCCTGGTTCTGCATGACTGGAAGTTTGTACTCAGGTGAAGTCATGCTGGTATCAAGACTTTTCCCAATGGATAAAACTCAGTGTGTGTTTCATCCTGACTAATCTCATCCACGTAAAAATTCGTTATCCACTGTAAGCTTCTGCTACAGTCAGTGCAAGGTGTCTTTAGAGAATAATTCATCCCATCATAAGACAATGTCTGAAATAAGCAGAACGCATCTCACTTTAGCTGCACTTCTCTACATCCACTCAGAGTGAAGGACATCCAGAGGGCTGGCTTTATCTGTGCATTTACATTTAAATGATTAAAGTTAAGTCAGAAGGACTGAGGGTCTGAAGACCAGAACACAGGCTTGCAACCAGTGGCCACCATGGTTTGCTTCGTCTATGGCTAAAAAGAAAACACAAGATGTTCATATACAGCTGTTAAGACACATTAAATGTTGTTATGCATTTTAACCGCCTTCCATTCTGTGTGTTCTGTTTGTGATTGCCCCCAGGTGAGTTGAATATGAGCTGTTAGATGTGTCCTGAGTCCTTGTCCTGCAGGATCTCTGATCTGTCCTGGATTCTTCACTGTGCATCAGTCCAGATGCATCTAGGCAGTGGAAGCTTTGGATTCTGCTTTGATGGTGGTACATGAAACCTGCGCATACAGTCCAACTTACACCATATCTGATCACAAACACCATGTTGCTTTACTGCATGGGCTCTAACATGTTCAGAAATACAGCATATAAATATAAAAAGAATGCTCAGCTTCTAGTCAAATCCTTAGATGGTGTATCATGGCTGATTAGTGTAAGCCTTGCGTTTACATCATCTTGACAACATGTTCTTACTTACTCTACTGGAACGAAAGGATAGATCCAGCCTTCACATATGGGGTACATATGTTGTAAAAAGGGCATTTTTGCTGAATCGGCTTCATTGAGTAAATTACTAGGGCATGAGGCTGATTATCTAAATGGGAATGTTAGCCTGAAAATTAATAATGTAACTTTACAGGCTTGTTTGCTGCCCAGGTGAATTTCACTAGAGGGGCTTCAAGCAGTGAAAGTGCACGTGCATGTGACATATAAAATGCACCTGCTGAAATAATGTGCTTTTTCCTAGATGTTATATTACAGGGCATGGACTAATTTCACTTTTAAAAATCCTACCCTAATTTAAATGCCTTCCCCCCCTCCCCACCCTGCTCTCCTGTTGATCTTAATAAAAATCTCTTCATTGAAGAAACTGGTTATTAGGGGAACAAATAAACTGCCCATACTCAGGAGTACATATATAGCACTTTCCATCCATACATCTCAAAGCAATTTGCAGTAAGGAGGCATGTTTCTCATTTTGCACATGGTGAAACCATGAATTCAGTCTCAAGAAGAAAATTATCACAGAAGGCTTAAAATACAGTGCTACTTTCTTTCCAAGCCTTGCTTTTATGTAGTAAGTGTAATGTCTGTGCACAAACGCAATCATGTAAACAGAGTCCCTTAATGTGTGATATGTATCGCCAGTACTGGGAAAATCAAGAGAAAAAAGAAAGAGTGAATGGCTTTTGCTTAAGTTTTGATTCCTATGAATTCAGTGGGACAATCCATTCCTTCATCCTTCAATTCCTCTTTATGACTCTCACACAAGACTGGTATGAACAAATGTATTGTTGTCAGTATTGCTGTAGAAATGAAAGGGCAGAAGAACAAATGATTTTTCCACTTGATCTTCAAAAATGATGAATGCTAAAATGTTATTGCAGCATGTACTTGTATCAGTCTTTGTTGGAAATTGTAATATAATGTATATAACTTGAATGACAGATGTTGGTCCATTGCATTAATATTTTCAATGGTTTCTCCTTGGGCTCGATACTTCATGTAACTGAAAGTTGCAGGATAGCCTCTGCATGAAGAAAAGGTCCAATCTCATCACCTATCCTAGGCTAGTAAAACAGCAGGCATGTATTAGCGGATCTGGCTGTGGGAAGGCAGGTGGAAAGCAATGGGAAGTTTCTGCTTGTTCTTGCATAGCGATTTGCTTCAGTTGCCAAGCTCTGTTAAATAAACAGCTTATGCACCAAGCAGGAATTTCACTTGTACAAGGAGGCTTTTCTTTGAACCTTTCCAGGTGGGAATATTTTCTAGCACAAGGCTCTTATTTAAAGTTCACACTGCCCAAAGGCCACAGTCAGTACCTCTGTGCAAACTTCAGAAGACTTAATCCCTGCCCTGAACACCTCATGGTCTGTGCATGCAGCAATGCCCAATGTGGAGTGAGCCCAATGGAAGCCACGAAAGTGACAGGTGCCCGTCTTGCTAGGTTCAGTCACTTCCCTCTAATAAGGGGAGGGAAATCATCCGAGAAACTGACAATCTGTGAAGTATCTATGAATCTATGCCTATGAAGTCGATTCAAAGGAACTGTAGTGTTGAACAAGTTATGATTGATAGAATTAAAGATTATTGTTTTTAATAAATTCAACAATATCTTTTGAAAATGCAAGCAACCATCTTCCTCACCTTACAAAAGGAAAAGTAGAGGGAAAAGTACCACAGTCACTTTAAGATCAAGTAGCCACGAAGTGACAAGTCCAAGAATTACAGGCTAGTCTTGTGTTTATTTAGCAAAAGACAGTGTATCTGACATTTGGGGTCATTCAGTGAACTTAGGCATTTACTTTGGCTGTCTGGTGTCTGTCAGGCAAAGGACAGGATTCTGGAAACACCAAGAATAAGGACATGGAGCATGAAAACACTGCCAGTGGGAGACAGAAAATGAGGACCAACATGGGAAAGGAGATTGAAGCAGAAACCAACCAGGAAAATAAAGTCCCTGGTGGTTTTCTAGTTTCCATGACTTGTTTTCAGAGGCAGTGACATGCATTGGAGTAGAAAACAAAGTTGGCAGATGTCTTACTTCAGTCTTATTTTGAGCTCTTGCTGGTGATAACATTTTCTCTTCCTCCTTCTTGGAGGACTGTGAAGAGATAAAAGGGAGTCTAGAAGGACAAAATTATTATAGTCCTCTAGTACTACAAGAATCAGGATATCTTCAGAGACCTGAGTTAGTGCAGTTAATTGATAAGTTTCCAGTCTCTGGGAAAGGCAAACAGCTTTATGCTTAACCTTTAAAGTACATTATGACCCATTGCTTTGGTAACTCAAGAGAAATTATTTATTCTTCCTGTAGTAGGACATCTCTCTTGCACATATTCCATGAGAAATGCCACCCAGAGTTCTGGGCACAAGACAAAACAAAAAAAAAAGTAAAGAGAACTGAGATGACAACATGCCTCAGAGGCCAAGTTGACTCTGGAGGCCATTGCCCAGCTCCAACTCCTCTCCTAAAGAGAGAGAGACGACGCACCTGTAGATATGGTCTCCAGAGCTATCTTGAGCACTAGCTCATGAACCTGGTTAGGGGACAGCCACAGGCATCTGGATGTATCGCAGACTGCCAACCCAATTCAGCTTTCCACTGAGACCTGTGAGACCTGATTACAGTGGTCTACATTAGTATTCCCAGGCAATGCTCATGTCTTGAGGGTGGTCTTTGCCTGCCTCTGTACCTCCACGACACAGCTATGAAGCACCCAGCAGAACACAGCTTGGGATCATCTGCTCTAGACCATAGTGGGCAGCCAGAGTAAGTGGGATTTAGCCTGGGAAAGCTGTTAATCTCTTAACTTTCTCTTTTTGCCCTTTTTTTTTGTCTATCCCCAAGTAGGGATTTTGTTGGAGGCAAGTAAGAGGTGAGGGAAAACAGTTAGGGCAGTCCAGTGGCTCATATAAGGAGCTCCTTCATTACTGTATTGCTGAAAAATGTTACTGAAGTGGCCGGCTTCAGGGGGTATATAAGGATAAGGATCTAAGCTGGAAGTCTGCTTCCTTACCAGTTCCCAGAAATTAACAGAATTTAGGCAATAATCAAGTACGTTCAGTACCATATGTCAGAGCATATTGTAACACACAGAAAAGGGGGCCTTGTTATGCTTCATGCTGCAGTGTCCGAGGCACTTCAGTCCAACACCTCTCTTTGCTTATTCACATCACATCAGAGAAAGAGCAAAACGCTACGTCAGCCTGGGGCCAAAAGTTATTGGCATTGGTTTCAGAGCAGTTCTTTCATGTGGGGAGGGTGTGGTGACCTATTGGCAACAGCACCCTGACAAACCTTGAAGACATGAGTTCAGCCTTGGACACAGATAACATTTTCCTTCTCCCTTTTCCCTGCATCTGACCCAAGTGTAAAAGAGTACCTGGACACCGAGGGGTAAAGTGGCAGCTACCTGGGTGGTTGTTATGGTTTAACCCCAGCCAGCAAGTAAGCACACAGCTGCTTGCTCACTCCTCCCTGTTCTCAGTGGGTTGGGGAGGAGAATCAAAGAAAGAACTAAAACTCATGGGTTGAGATAAGAATGGTTTAATAACTAAGCTAAACTATAACATAATAATAAAATGTTATAATAAGGATAATAATCATTGTAATGAAAAGGAATACAACAAAAAGAGACAGAAATCAAACCCATGAAAGACAAGTGATGCACAAGGCAGCTGCTCACCACCCACTGACTGATGCCCAATCAGCGATCCACTCCTCCAGTTTATATACTGAACTTAATGTTCTATGGTATGGAATATACCTTTGGCTAGTTCAGGTCAGCTGTCCTGGACATGTTCCCTCCTGGCTTCTTGTGCACCTCCTTGCTGGCAGAACATGGGAAGCTGAAAAATCGTTGACTTAGGATAAACATCATTCACGAACAAGTGAAACGTCAGTGTGTCATCAACATTGTTCTCATTCTAAATTGAAAACACAGCACTGTACCAGCTATTAGGGAGAAAATTAACTCTAACACTGGTGAAACCAGAATAATGGTGCCTGTGACCTTTTCCTCTGCAATACTGGTTTCTAAAAACAGCTTAATTTCCTAACGGGTTGTGTGGGCTGTTAGACCTTCAACTCTCATATTGAGCAGCGCATTTTTTAAGAATTGCTGCGGAGTCTTCTATAGTCCGAACTGTCTTGAAGTTCTCTGGTATTTTTTAAGCTATCAGAGGATCTGTTTTTTTTTAGAAAACTCCCAGTAACCAGTGGAAAAGGAGCTATAATTAGGCTCTTTGCTGGTAGCAGTTCTGAACATTAGGATCTCGTCTGGGTTATGCCTTAGTCAGACAGTGTTGCCTGATTTTAAGGGAGCTGTATTCTTTTAATTTCTACTAGTGTATCTCCATGTTGGACAAAGAGCAAAAGCACCCTAGAACCTACGTGGACCTAATTTATAGTACATCACAGAGACTCTGAATTCATTGTCACCAGGAAGATGAGGCTGAAGCTAGTAATGGTCAGAAGACAACATCTGGATGATCCTGGTCTTCATTTGGCATATAAAGCTTTTAGAGTGAGAACCAATTTTACATGGAGTCCTTTGGGCTCCATGTGGTGTCCTCTAATCAAAATTATTATTTTTCTTTTTTCTTTTTTTTTTTTATTTATTTCGTTCCCCATGTGAAGTTTCCATGACAATGAGAGCTATGCTGCAGCTTAACAGGAATGCTATAATTTTAAATGAAGGATTGCACTACATGCCCCAAGATGTGACATGAAGGTCCATAGCCAGCTGAAGAGAACTGCAGGACTTTGTAAGGCACAGGGAAATGAACCTGCTGCAGCCTCATCCATTATAGGACCTTGATTCAGAGGGGTCCTTAGTTTCAGCTGTCCCCAGATTATGTTGAGTTTGTATCTGGTTGGGTTTTGGTAGCAGGATGGGCTACTAGGGTCGCTCCTGTAAGAAGCTTCTAGAAGTTGTCCCAGCTCCAAGTCAGATCTGCCTCTGGCCAAGGCTGAGCGAAACATCAACAGTGGAAACACCTCTACAATAATATATTTAAGAGAGGAAAACTGACTGGGCAATTTCTTTTGTTTTGGAGAGGAGTGAAATGTGAGAGTAACAAGTGTTTGGATACCGAGGTCTGTGAAGAAGATGCAGAATGGGTGCACTGGAGCAGAGATTCCCCTGCAGCCTGTGGTGAGACAGAAGGATGAACCCCTGCAGCACATGGAGATTAACGATGGGACAGATTCCTGCCTGCAGCTTGTGAATGACTGCCACATTGGAGCAGGTGACTGTGCCTGAAGAAGGCCATGACTCTAAGGGAAGCCTGGTAAATTGTTGGTAGTTTTGTTGTTTAAATTGAATAGATGTAAGTCTTTTGCTCATTACTGTAATTGTTGGGTGAGCTATCTCTGTCTCAGTCCTGGAGCCTTTTGTTTTATTTTCCCCTCCCCATCCCACTGGAGGGGGTTAGGAGTGAGCAAGAGGCTATGTGGTGCTTTGTTGCCAGTTGGGTGGGCTGAAACCATGACACAGATCTGCAAGTTGCATGTATTTTTCTAACTGGTTCACTGCATAAGAGAGCTAGAGAGTAAACCAGCATTTAGGCACTTTGTATGATCACCAATTTGGAGTCCAAAAGAGAAATAGGGATACAGGTCCATCTATCTTGTGCACCAGGCAAAGATTCAGACATCCTGCAGGTGAAAGTTGGCTTGAGCTGCCACGTACACCACGCAGCAGTGCCTGGGGCACCCCTATGACAGTCATAGCTGAGCGGCAGGAGCTCTTAGCTCCGTGACTGTGCTTGCCTGGATTCTGCACTTGGTGGTAACTCTGGGTATGTATTCTCACAGGCATTCCCTCAGATGGATGGTACACTGCTTAACTAGTGATGCAGGCCCAATATAAAGACATAAACTCAGATATACTGGGCCAGAGAAAACAGCAGTCTATCCCAGTATTTTGTCACGGATGATGCCAAACGGATGCAGCTAGGAAACTACACAAAACATGGCAAAAATTGAGAGGTATTTCCTTAAATGTTCTCCCAGTCTTCAGCAATTTACATCTCGTCATCCTGCAAAGCCAGAGGCACCACCTGTATATTTAATTGCCTTTGATAAATTTCTTTTTTATGAATGTCTCCAGGCTCCTTGCAAGGATGTGTGATCTTTTGACACCTGTGACACCCATGATGAGGAGCTCCATAGATTAAACAGCTTCTAGCGTGAAGAAAAATGTTCTTCATTTGGTCTGAACCTACTTCCAGCTAGTTTCATTGGGTATCCTCTATGTCTTGTACGTATTCAACAGGCAGTGTATATTCAATCTGCATTCATCCTCTCCCTGATTTTGTAGGGTTCCATCAAATCCCCTTCTGACTGGCTTCTTCCAGAATGAAGACTGTCATCTCTCTTAGACACTGCTTGTACAGACACTGTGTTCTGCAGCTTGAATGTCTTTTATTATCTTTTGTTATCCTGCTCTGAACTTTTCTCATTCTATTATATCTTTCTGTGGCTGGGATATCAGGAGACCACACTACACAACTTTCAGGATGCAGATGCATAGACACACAGAGTGATGGATTCTGCTTCCCCATTTTCCTAATAATTCTGAAAACTTGCTTTCCTTTAGAACAGACAACGGCACTGAAATAATATTTTCATAGAACTACCCAGTTATAGGAAAGCCTCTCTCCACTCTCAAGAATTGGGGCATATCTGCCACCAGCTCTAACTACCTTAAAATGTCCATTGCAAAATATTATTTTGAAACAGGAAATGTGTGATAATTTACTAGTAAATTCACATTTCTTGTACAATAGAAACAGATAACTTGGTTAGAAAAGAAAACAGGCAACACTATTCAGCCATCAGTGTAAAACTACAAATTGCTGGAGTGTAGATACCTTGTAACTGAGGTTAAGTAAGCAGCAATTAATAAAAATTTGATTTCTCTGATCATATTTCTCTCACCTTTTTCTAAGAGTTTAAACTTTTGAAAAGATTTGACTTGGAAAGGAGTGTCTCTGTGGTGTTAAGATGTCAGTTCATGACACACGGTTTTTCAACATGGGCTCTTTATTTTAAACAGATATACAGAAAGTGGTGAAAAATAAAGCCACAGGCACTGGTTATAGAAGTGGGCAAAATACCAGTATGGTTCCTTTAGGTAGCTTCAGAACTGTTTGTCAAAAATTCTGACCTCAAAAGTCCCATTTCTGCTATTTGTGCCTTTCACACTCCTGCCATGGCAGGTCATATGAGAATGTTTGATGATGGGCAATATTTCCCTGTATTTTGAAGAAACTTTTTTTTTTTTTGATGATGGGAATGCCCTGAATATTTGATGACAAGGAATTCACCTTCAAGAGTGACTGTGCTGCTCCATTTGTGTCAGGGATGAAGACAGAAATCCTTCTGGAGGATAACCATGATCCAGTAACATTTATTTGTGCTCAGAGGGGCAGAGGTACCAAAGCTAAATTTAACTCAGTGAACTGAAGACCATGTACAAGCCCATGGCCGTGCAAACTTCACCGGTAGGTGCACAAACTACTTTGGGGTGTTTGCTAGGCGTAATTTTGCCCGTGTTTCTTGTTCTGTGCTAGTGCATGAGGCTACGAGCTGCCCTTGGACCTTAGGGGAAAGCCCTGCAGGTGGGGATCTGGAGTGCACAAATCCACTCAGCAGAGTACCTGTTTTGCCCATGCTCTCTGCCATTTGGTGAAAGAGCAGGAAGTTGAGTAGCCACATTAACAGGATGCTCAACCAGAAGCAATAAAGTCCTGCTGAGAAATAAAGTATAATAACTCAGAACCAGCATTAAGATAATGTGGCTGTAGGGCTTCTGGGCTGCAGCTGGCTTGCTTTTGGCCGACTCACAGCACACGCAGGGTGGCATGCAGCTGCTGCCATTCTTTGCACATCAGTTGTATAAAAGGATCTCCAAAAAGCTTGAAATTAGATAGAGCACATTGTAAGAGCTCTAATCACAGCTAGTTATGGTCAGGCTTTGAAAGAGTCCTGCTAGTTTTAGCTCAGAATCTCTGGGCAGTAAAGACTCCATCTGTTCAGATATTTTCAACCTTTCCCAAGGGTACATGGTCCTATTATCATTTACTCACAGGACAAAGTTCTGCTGAGGAGTTATGAGTCAGGTTTGTATGTGCATTAGGTCCACCAGTATCTGTTCCACACCATCAGTCTGTGTGATAGGAGCTTTAGTCTGTTCCCTGGTAGATATTATCTCCACTGCAGAAATAGGTAAACTGAGGCAGGAGGGAGTAATTGGGGAAGTAGTCTGACAAAAGGTGAATATATCTTGGATAACCCTGACTTTACTCTTATCTTTCAGGCTATTAAACATAACAAAGAATGAGGCTGTTAAATGGACCATTTGAACTCATCTAAGAAGTTGCCCAGCCCTAAAGGCCTTTTCCTATTTTCATGACGCAATTGCACTGGCCAGCTTCTCCCTGCTGCTGGGAGCAGGGTCATGTTACACCAGCCAGGTCTGGCACCGCTGTTGCTTCATACATCTGAGGGACCTTTACCCCTAGGCAACTGCTGAGACCAGAGCCCATGCTTTTACACTCGTGGGTCCAGCCTCGTTTCTCCAGCCTGTGCAGGCCTTTAATGAGGCAAAACTGAGAAAGGTGACATATAGGGGACACTGATGGTGAGGTGCTGAGGGCAGGTGGTTATGCTAGCAAGTGCCAGCTACATTGTCACACCTCCTCGGAGATCAGCTGACACCCAACTGGCACCTTGGTCAGACAGCTTCTTCTCAAGAAAATGCTTGCTACTGAGGAGGATCATTTTGAGCTTGTTTGTAATTGATTCAGTACTGTTATGTGACAAAACACAATAGCTTTGTATGAGGTTTTAATGTAAATCTCTTGCACTAGCAGAGCCTAGTAATTGAATCAGTATACAAGTGAAGCTGGAGAATCACAATGAAAAAGTCTGGTTCCAGGTTAAATGTGAAACAGATGTTCCTCAACCTTTTCCCACTCCCACCCTGCTACCTCCCGCTTTGTCCCTGCCAGCTGCAGGCATGAAGTTCTCCTAGTTTAAAACAAGAAAAAAAAAAAAAGAAAAAAAAAAAAGAAAAATATGGAAAAAATAGAAAGCAACTTCACAATTCTTTGGCAGTGTTAATAACAAGTTGCTGGTAGTTGAGAGCAAGGTATCCCATTTGTCAGGAAAAATGGCAATAACTCCAAAAGGGTCAGGTGCGGGTGGGTATCAAGGTATCAATGGGTGTGAGGTGATGAAGCAGCTAGGCAGAGCCTCTGGCCCAAAGTTTGCAGAAGAGGCTTGGGGAATGAGTGATGGCTGTGTCCAGTACCATAGCAACAACATACAGGGAACCAGGCTCTATAGCTCCTGTGGACCCGCCCAGGGACTCAGAATAGCACCAGGTCATGAAAGAGAAGACAAACGAGAGTTTTCCAGCATGAAGATCTTCTATTGTGGCTCTAGCAGAAAGCACTGAGGTGCTGGGGGGCTGGGCTTACTCCACAGAAGATGGATGGACTCTGGAACAAGACCAGTGATGCTCATGTATAAGATGGGGGCACAGGCATCAAGGAAGGTGGTATACATCATTGATGGCTCCGATTTTGGGAGGGTGTAAGCAGATGAAACTGCCTCTCTGCCTGCATCCAGAGGCACTAGGTGTGAGTAGGAAACCTACAAGCCATATTTTGGTATCCAAGAAGGATGTTACTTTGAACTGATAGCTACTCACTGCATTTTTGTGAAGTTTCCAAAAGCACAGGAAGAGCCAGTGAAGAGTGATGTTTGGATGATTTCCTATTCCCTTTCATTATTGATTTTTGTATCTCTGGAAGGTTTGGGTTGGCTTTTATTTTCACAAATGTTTTTCTGCTTGTGGAGCTCTGACTCTGAATGACACCAAAAAAAAAAAAATGTGAATCAGTTAAGAAGAGATCTGAAGTCATAAACCACAGTTGTGGAAGTAGAAATCTCTACCCCATATCAAGACTAACCTGTTCTTTCCAGCAATTCCATGTTTTGGCCTGATGTGTGGTACCTTTTATGCATCACATTCTTTAACATCCTCTGCTCCATTCACTGGTTTATGTGCTTTTGGAAGGGCAGCAAACACATCGATGTCACTTATGTGGGTTACAAGCATTACTGAAAGGTTTCATATTTCCAGCCTGATACTGGAAGATACTCTAGAAATGGACTCAGATTGCAAATTAAATGAGAGAAATTTCCCACAGTGCAATTTCTAGAGAACTCTTATTTTTCACTTAGCACCTGAGAAAAGCAGACTACCGTGTTTGCCTGTGTTTTCAACATAACATGACTGCTTGCCTTAACTTCCAGGCTGGCTAACAAAGTATAGCAAACAAGCCTTATATGATTCACACAGTGCTTTTCGAAGCATCTGTTTTAAATCACCTATCTGAGTGTATGAGACCAAAGCTGGCAAGGTGGCAGCCAGAATCGTGTCTCAATAATTAATTGGCTCAGAGCATGTAGGCAGATATGAAATCATTCATGTGCATCATTTTTCAGAGCTTTTGTGTCTGCATGCTTTCCAGATTTGAACAAAACGAATCTACAGGAAAAGCAAATGCAGCGACGAACATTCACTCAGCACAACCCCATGCAACTCTCCATGGTGGTATTGATCCAGCAGGAGAATCTTGGCTGGGACACTGGGTTGTCCGGATCTAGTGGAAAAGCAGATCATTGCCAAGAGATGTGGAAAATAGTGCTTTTATGAACTCCAAGTAGACAGAAAGGGAGCGAATGGAGAGATTTTTGTAGCTGGGACATTTCCCATGGAAAGCTAGTGTTCCTGCTTCAGACCGTTGAAGTTGTCACCAAACCGGGACAAGGAAACCCCTTTGGTGTCAGCCTCAGACATCACTGGAGAGCCACAGGAATCCCAGTCCCAAGACCGAGACCTCTGATCTTCATTCACTTGATCTGCAGTCACTGCAGCACTATTACCTCATACCACTTACGAGCTTTTTCCTGTGAAATTTCTCATTGGTATAATCTCTAGAATTCAAGATAGATAACAACTAATGTGCCTTCCTATAAATGTACTCTGATAACTTCCACCAGATGATCATAGGCATTTTCCACATCTATATGTGTGAATTTGAGTAAAGATGATAAATCTATTTATTTTCAATGGTATGAAACAGCAACTGGGAAAAATATTTAAAGTAATAGTGTTTGTATAATATTCAAACCTCTGCTCCTCTTTCAGGAAGTGAGAGCACCTGTATAAACAGTTGATCCGGAGAAGTTAAAGGTCACATTACCACTACGTAGTCCATGGCCTCTGAAGGTTAAAATATCCTTTTACAAACAAAATATCCTTGCCTTGAAGAGGTTGGGCAGGTATTCCCTTGGCTACTGTTGCAACCTTTGGCCTCAGTCCTACAAACACTTACACACGTGCTTAATTTCAAGCATACAAGTATCTCCACTGTACATCTCAGAGGGGTGTGAAGAGGTTTCACTTAGTGTCGTTGGGTGATCTGAAGTTATAATGTTGAATACTTGATGCGTCCCGGTTCCCTGGTCATCCATAGACTCTCTGTAACCCAAAGAATCCCTCCAGTTACTTCTGAGATGGAGGTTCAACGCAATTGACTCAGCAAACACTTCTCATTCATAGGAGTTTTTCCTTAAAGCACCTTCTCAGGGTGTCAGCTCTTTAAATGTAACACAAAATACTGTAGTTATGAAGTAGCTATTTTGTGATCAGATACCACATACTACATTTTCTCATTTTTTATTTGATATTTTTGTGTTCTTTCTTATTAATCTTGAGAGGTTGGTTTTAGCTTCTAGTTGCACTAAATAAGCTTTGAAATGCTCTGGTAATATTATTAAAATGATAATTTTCAAATGCCAGAGTGATTTAGGAGTCTAGTTTCCAAGTGGCTTGGGTGCTAATGCGTCTGATTTGAACCTTCAAATCTTATTTGAAGTGAGATTCTTCAAGAATATATTTGGATTTGATCTACCTTTTAGTGAATAGTGTTTTTCTCTCAAATAATGTTTTGCAATCCTTCTGGTTAAGTTTCAGATATCTTATACTGTGTTGCTTTTACCTTACTCTATCATCTTTATTTCCTCTTACAGATGGCTATAATACAACTATGATAGCCTACCCGATTGCTGAGTTCCTGGAATCAAATTGCTTGTGATACCTATAGGAAGTTCATATCATTACACTCAATATGAGTCGAGCATTCTAAACGAAGGCAAGGACATCAACAATAAAGCTTGTCTCCCAGCATAGAGTGGCTCCATGGGATTAATCTGTGTATCTGAATATAGGCCAGAAAAATTGTGGTTCATTTTAGTGGGGAGATAAAGCTCACAGATGAGGTCATCCCCTCAGTGTTTGTAAGACCCTACTGTGACATCTGAGAACTCATATCAGCCTTGTATCATCTGTCCTTCAAAAGATCATATCAGCCACCTGGAATGGGTTGCAAATGGATGCCCACATTGGTGCTGTCTCCAGTAGAGTCATATGCCATCAAAAATTTCTTCTTCAACCAGATGATTTAAATCATTCATCGGAACAGAATAAACTTTTCTGTTAAAAAACTTGAGTATGATTTCTCTTTTTTTTGGCACCTAGGTGAAATGAACTTTTTAACCATCACATTGACAGATTGGTTTAGTGTTGACTAGGTCTAAGAGTCTCAACAGACCACTTGCTGAAGCAGCTGGGCTATCAGTACTGGATGATGCAGTTGCACTGGTGGAGAGTGGAGGTGAAATAGTAGGCTTAAATGTTTAATAAGATGATGCTAGGTGGGAAGGAGATGAAGGGCTGCTGCTTTTGACTCTGCTGGTAAGCAGTTGCTGGATCTTGCTCTCCCGTCTTCGCTCTGCTATTAACGTCTGTGCAATTTCTAAAAGACTGGTATTTCTACAGTATAAAATGTACTGGTGACATGAACTCAGCTTATCCTGGGGCTCTTTGCATCTGTTATGGCACATTCAGGAATTATCTTGCTATCTTTTTTGTGCTATTTCTTCTACCTCACATTTATTGCCAGAAAGAAACCAACCAACTCCTCTGTCTGACTACAAACATCTGCCTATTCAGTGTCTCACTGAGGCGATTGACCTTCATAGCTTCACATTCAGCTTATTGGTGCAGTGAGGATCATGCTGGTTCCTTCTTTGATATCTGGAAGGGGTAAAACCAATTTCTTTGCCCTCTGGGACATAGTTACATTATTTATGTGGAGATTCCTTTCAGCAAGTGGAACAGTATGCCTCCAAAGATGTCATTAGTTCCAATATTAGCTGCATTTTCTTATTTCCAAAAGTCTGGCAGTGGAGACTTCTTGTACTGCTAAGATTTTCATCTCAAAAGATGCCTCATTTAACTGCCATATACATATTTGGAAGGCACAGGATCTCCTGATCATGATGTGTAAAATAGACAACTATGAATTCTAATCTTTAAACATATTTCTTGCATTTTTCTGAGATAAGAGCTAACAAAATACACTTTCTTAGAAGACAACTGTCCTTTCCTGGATGTGATGGCTCAAAAAAGATACCCATCTATCTAGTTGAAGCCTCCAATCATGGGTTGTTTAGGTTTCCTAGTGTTTTAACTGTCTTAAAGAACTTTTTTACTTTCTTCTAGCTAGGCAGAATTAAAGAATGGACAGTGATTAGTTAATGAGACTATGAAAAAAAGAACAGCTACTAGAGACTTTGATTTTAAAATATATATTAAAAATTATAAAGAGGGCAAAGGCACATTTTTAACCTTGAAATTTAGTATAATTGACAAAAAAAGAATACCTGAACTTCTGAATCTTGAAACTTTTGTCAGCTTTAGGAGGTTCTGAATTAATACATCTACTGGTGTTTCTGATTTTCTGCATAATTTGTGTGCCTTTCGAAGACCTTTCTTACAGAAGTAAGAATCCATTACAGAACCAGTGAGCACCAGTTTTCAACAGCGAAGAGACAGAAAAAGAGAAAAAATATGTACAACTTTGTATGTACAACTTTCTGTACATTAACATTTGTCTCAGTGGTGACAGATCCTCCCTTCCTTTTGTAAATTCTGCTCAGATACCAAACACAATGGAGCAGAGAAGCCACTCTGTGCATGTACACATTTTCCTTGCAGGACCAAAAAAGGCAGCAATGAGTTGGGGAGCAATGAAATATTTCTCAATGTATAAGCCTAGTCAGAAAGTCACTAAGTCAAGCCCACTGTTAGGGATGTGTTTGTGCCCAGCTGGTTGTCCAAGGCCATGCCTGGCTGATGCGATCTAATCTGAAGACCAGAGATGTTTAAAGTACATAAGTGTTATCTGATCCTTCTGGTGTTTCCAGACCGTGGAATTGATAACAAGAAGACAGACCAGACTGTTAAGCATTATGGAAACCTACTGTTCTTTTCAGTTCATAGTACTATCTCCTGTCATTTGGTGGACAGGACCACAGGGAGTCATCATTGTCATGTAGTAATTGAGAGGGAAACCTGCTCTTCATTAAAATGATGCGGAATGAATGTTGTGGGCAATGATATAATTGTGTTGGTAGCTTCAGCAGGTTCTCTGCCTTGTAGTAACAATAGTGTCTTAAATAGCTCTCTGAACCACAAAGCCCTGGAGTCAACCTATACCAGCACCTGCCACTCCAGAACTTCTTTCCACGTGCATTGAATCCTGCTATGAATAGCTGAGCAGTGCTGCACTTCACTTTCCTGTTTGTGTTGGCTGGGTGCTATTGTCTCATAGAGGTAGGACTAAAGTTTATTTCATGTTGCACATGTGAAAACACAGTCACTGAGCTAGAAATGATGGCTGAGAAGGGACAGTGCACCATGTTATCTCGGGCTTTCTGCTTTTGCCAAGGGGGGCAATTTTCCAGAAATGTTAAGCGTATCTTACCTTATAAACTGAGCCTTTCAGAAGCTCCTTGCTCTAGAAACTCCAAACTCACTGCTATCTTTGAAAATAAAAAAAACAGCTTTTGATTCAGTGCTTCTGAACTTTGCACATTTGACATCCAAATTTAGGCACCTGATATTAACTACCATGTACAAGTAATCCAGAGGCACTGGGACATGCAGTCAGCCAAGTGCCATGTCTGCAGAGACCAAGGTCCTGCCAATCCATGGGTTTCCTAGAAAAACATGCACACATTTCCACTTTGATATGCTTGTGATAGCAGATCTGAGCTTGCACATGAGACAACTCCAAAGGGTGCAAAGAAAGTGGAAGCTGGGTTTACAAGAAAAAGCTTCTCAATTATCCCATGAAACATTTGTCATGCCCTAGATGACTGGAGCTATGAATTCAGCTCAGTAGCATATTGAAACCTATTTAACAAAGAACAATGAGAGACTAACAATAATAATAATAAAATAAAAAAAATGCCCCATGAAGAAATGACAACTAATTTAAGCAGATAATTTTACAGATGTCTGAGAAAATAAAAATTGTTAACATAGCTGTAATAGAAGAAAGGAATAACACTTCCAGTTAAGAGTATTCTATGTAGATATAGCCAGAGAAATATTTCTTGATCCCCAGAAAAACAGATTCTTCTCTGGTACATTTCCAATGTGGCTCCATTCAAGGGAGATAAACCAATTCACACCACACTTGCAGTGCTGAATATGCAGTCAGAAGTTAACAGCAGATAAATCACTGTTGCTAAACATCAGTTTGTGCTCTCAATTGCTGGCTGCATGTGGTTTTCCTAATCCACCTTCCATTCACATCAGGGAGAGCAGATTTAGTCCTTTTACCTCCAATGGGACTGCAATTTAATGGAGTGGAGGGCACTCAGCACTTCTCAGCAGGGCCTCCCTCCTTCATCCCAGCAGGACCTTTATCTGCATTTTCTTGTTTGAGAAGCATAAAATGCCCAGCTAACCTTGCTGACAAAGATTGCAGGATGAGCTGTATGGCTCTAGGGTTTGTCAGAGTTGTATTTGCACATTGCAAAATGTGGTACTTTGAAAAATGTTTTCCTGAATATGTAGTTAAAGTGAGGACAGCTTCCTAGAGGTTGCAGTGTTATATATTTTACAATGTTGTGATGTGTTTGTGTTGTGCGCTAGTCTCTTATGTACAGCTAAACAAACTCTGATAGAAGAGGTTTAAGTATTCATTTGAGAATAAGTCATTATAAGTACATCCATGTTTATGATCAAGATGTATAGGATCACATTGTTTTTGACTGCATAGCTATTACTCATCTGTAACTGCAAAAATACAGCCTGCCAGTTTTGCTTTTCAGTTACAAACTTTAATGGAGCAACTAATCTGACTCACCTTTTAATAGCTCATAACTCTGGAGTTGCTTTAAATGCTTTTTGTTAAATACTTTTTTGTCTGAAGAATTTTTTCATGACAGTGACTTTTTATTTAGATCACTGACAGAATACGAGTTTTGAATAGTTTTTTTTCAAATGCCAAATGATATTCAGTGTACTGTCCAGGAGTTGTTTTTTTAAATCTGCTGATGGAATGTATAGATAAGTGTCCAATGTGAATAGAAAACATCTCTCATTATCTGTAACCTGATAATCCCTATATTATTCAATATACTACAGTAGTTCTGCTAAGAAGTACAAATACAAATGTTAATTTAATTCCTAAATTTATAATCTATTTCTATTTTCTTCAGGTCATAGTACCTTATAACCATAGACCATGTTACATCTGAGTCCCAGAGAAATCTAACAAGCCAAGTGTTAAGAATTATATCAGCTAATTTTGACACTAGGAGTATATATTCTCATGTAGTCGAGAACTGACAGATTCATGTTTTATAAGATTTCAAATTGATCGAACTTTCTGCTTTAAATGTTAGAAATAAATCTGAAGGGAACTGATAAATATAATCTAAAAGCCTTATCTTCATGCTAAACCCGCTCCTTCATGTTAAGTGATTAGATGTAATGAAGCTATATGCCACTTAAAGCCACCTACTGCCATTCATCCAGAGAGAAACAGAACCTGAATCATGTCAAAGAATCATAGAATACTTTGGGTTGGAAGGAACCTTTAAAGGTCATCTAGTCCAACCACTCATCAGTTAGCAGGCACATTTTTAACCAGATCAGGTTGCTCAGAGCCCTGTCCGACCTGACCTTGAATGTTTCCAGGCATGGGGCATCTACCACCTCTCTGGGCAACCTGTTCCAGTGTTTCATCACCATCGTTGCAAAATTTTTTTCCTTATATCTAGTCTAAATCTACCCTCCTTTAGTTTAAAGCCATTATCCCTTGTCCTGTTGCAACAGGCCCTGCAAATCTTTCCATGTTTCTCCTAGGCCCTCTTCAAGTACTGAAAGACTGCAAAAATGTCTGCCCAGAGCTTTCTCTTCTCTAGGCTGACCAACCCAGCTCTTTCAGTCTTTCTTCATCAGAAAGGTGTTTCAGCCCTCTGATCATTTTCGTGACCCTTCTCTGGACCCAATTCAACAGGTCCACGTCTTTCTTGTGTCAAGAACTCAAGAGCTGGACACAGTACTCCAGGTGAGGGGTCACAAGAGTGGAATAGAAGGGGAAAATCACTTCCCTCAACCTTCTGTCCATGCTTCTTTTGATGCAGCCTTCGATGCGATTGGCCTTCTGGGCTACAATTGCACATTGCTGGCTCATGTCCAGCTTTTCATCAGTACCCCCAAGTCCTTCTCTGCGAAGCTGCTCTCAAACCCTTCATCTTCCAGCCTGTATTGGCACTTGGGATTACCTCTAACCAAGGGGCAATGTATAATGTATCTGCTGCATATTTCATGTGCCACAGAAGTGGAGAAAGAAGTTGCATGCATCCATATATATATATGTACATATACGTACATATAAGCTATTCATGTATTTATATGTTTTCATGCTAATAGTCATTACACTTACATATTATTCCAAATACTATAACTGGTATTATTTGTTAATATTAACCAGAGGCCATCTTTATGACACTCTGAGATATAAAGCATGTGATGCCTTTTAAAATGTATGGCTGAAAATAATTTCTGTGTCTGTGGTGTCAAATCTACAGAAGTGACAAAAAGAGAACTGTCAAGAAGATTATTGGAAAATTCAGCATTTAATCGGTGAAGTAATCAGTTTCTAGTTAGAAATTATGAGTCTTCCTGACTGGAAACATTCCAATGTTTCACTTGTTGGTACTGAAAAACAGTATGTAGGATTCTTTGTGGTTTCTAATCTTTTAGGGAATACATGAAACCTTTGAGATCATCTAGTGTGGACAACGTAATTAAAAGGAAATGGTAACTAGCTCTTCAAAGCATATAATCTTAGGCTAAGTTCCATCTGCTGTGTGCTTGAAAAATTTCTTTGGGCCACTGATACTTGGAGTCAGTCAGAAATGCCAGCAGTATCCTGGAAGACATAAGAGATGTCCGGATTCAAATAGCATCAAAGAAATGGCCACTGCCTGTGCTCCTTAAGAAACCCTGCAAGATGTCCTTGGAAGAGTAAGGTTTCAATCTCCTCCTGTTCTGTTTAGGAGCAACCGTGCTGCTGGAAGTTTTATAAACCATGAATAAAATCCAGAAAAAGAAGGAAACCACTTGCCAAATCACAGCTGTTCCATATTTCCTCTGAGACAGAGATTCCCAGGAGAGAGACTTCTGCAATATTGTGGGCTCATACAATAGAAATTTCCGAAGAGAGTGGGGAAAATCTACCAATTCTCCTTTGCCAAGTTTGAGCAGTTAATGATTGGAAGCTCCCACAGGGTGTGCAATAAATAACCTTGAGAAAGAGACCCTTAGGCTAGAGTCAAAGGAATTCCTCATATTGGAAAGAAATTGCATGGAAAGCCCCTTTGCTGATGGGTCTGGGAATACTGATCTTTAGTGGAGAACTGTGATTGAATTGCAGTGAGATGGTAAAATCTTCCCCTTTTAAGTTCAAACAAGTTCTCAGCTGGAGTCCATCAAATTGGAAAGTGGATACAGTTCAGAAGAAGGTGAGGAGTTGTGGGACTTATATTTTTCTTTCCCGAAGTTTCTAAAGACTTGTTTTCCAAAGAACACATTTACTATTTTTTTTTTGAATGATAGAGATTGAAACAAAAGTGCACAAGAGAAAAATAATGGGAGAAAGGTAAACTGGAAAAAAAGTAATCTTAAGGTGAATTACATTTGCTGATTTCATTTTTTCCAGATTTCCAGACTTGTGTTTGGAGGAGTTTTGAACTTACTCATTCTGCCAGTGTGATCACTTGTATATCTTTGAAAACAGATTTGTACATGTACTTACAAGACACACTTCTTGAAACAGGAATAAATGTTTCCTCCATTGGATTCCATATGTATACACACAACATACAGTTCCCGAGTCATGTGTAGAATAAACAGTGTACATCTGTTTGGAAGATGATTACCTGCCACTTTAATATTGTCTGTCTGGGTGCTTGTCTCTGTGGTTGCGCTTACGGAAAATGCACAGCACTGACAAATGAAGTGTTCTGTTTATCTGCATGGCAGGACACAAGATAAGCAAGAGTTTGGGAATCCTCATTGTGTCATGGTAATACACAGGAAAAACTACGAAAAAACTTGACAATACAGATACTAAACCCTTAATGGAAGAACAGTCTGGAAGTTCCTATAATGGCTCAGAGCAGTGGCAGCTGCAGTGGAGTGAGTGTGTAATCTTGTAAAGAGGGATGTGTGTGTCTGCATGTGCAAACGAAAAAAGGTATGCATAGCCACCAGTCTACAACTAGAGACTATGTATTGGATAGCAGAAATGAAATTTTATTGCCTCAATATAGACATTTTGTCTAATCTGAAATACCCTGGGATATCGTGACATCCAGATATTATTGGCAGACGTAACAGAGGACCCTCTGTATGCTCAAATCTCTGGGTCAGCAGTTAGAGGTCACATAGGAAATCTGTGGCCATATAAAACAACATTTAGTTGACTGAATTCTTCAGGGTGTGAATGTAAAAAACAAGTCTAATCTTGACATTACTGAGGTAAACCTAATAAAATCAGTGATACTTCTTTAGAAAGTACACATGCAGATTTTTGTCTTACATCTTCTACTTTATGACATTGTGTTTTCTGTTACTGCATTCTACATTTGGTATAGCAAATACATCAGCTTTCAAGTACATACTGTTTCTGTCAAAACCCTTGTAGAGGACTGAGTGGAGAGCAACTGATTGTTTCCTCCAAGATGGTCCCACTTCCAAACAAGAGAAAAGAAAAACAGATAAAACTAGACCTTCCTTGGGACACAAGTTCATCTTTCCAAAGAAGTATTCAATGTTAGACCTGCACATTGCTGATAGATGACCATATCCAAGAACTCTGGGACAGGTTGGAGACTTACTTTTTTATTTTAGAATGATTATGCCATGGAAACCTATAGACTTAGGAAAGCGTTTTTGTTGCTACTGAATGTAAAAGGCCAACATGTCATCTCAGCCCTGGCTGCTGCCAGCTTTGCTCCAGCAAAAACGACTATTGAGAATTCTTCCTGCCAGAGGTATGTGAAGCTGAGAAACTCTGTGACTTAGCTACTCACCAATTATTACTTTACAAATTCTAAATAAGACTTTGTGATCTGAGATTTACAATACAGTAACCTTAATGTAAAGTTTTCAGAATAATCAAGGAGTATTCTCAGGGATGTTTACCTAATGAAGTAAGACCTCAGTGAGGGTGAGAATTGAGCTGTGGCTGTGGAGACAGCTATGTAGGCTTGCAATGTTCTTCACTCTTCTGTCAGCAATGTGCAGACACTTCTATTCACATAGCTACTGTCGTTGCAATTCAATACAAATTGCAGAAGCAATTAAATCTTTCAAGGTGCTTCAAAGACAAGAATTTTTTTCTGGACAATTGAATTATAATTCCATTTTTCTCCTAAGAGTTTATCACTATTTTTTCAGAGTAGTTTCAGGAGCCATGGAGCCTGTTACTTCCAAATCTGCAGTATTCATGGAGCCCGAAATTCTGCTAAGAAATTTCAGAAGTTTGTGTTGGTGATGCTAGTGAAGTGGGCCGTTGTGAGAGCACTGAACATTCCCCCCCGCTGAATATCCACTGTTTTGTTGTCACCGATGCAAAATGTGGGACTGGGGAATGAGGAAGGGATATCAAGTGTGGTTTGCTAATACAGTTCATGTCTTTAGAAGTCATTATAGTTATGATGGGAAACCCTAGGATAAGTACAGCATGTCATCAGAGAGCAGGAGTCAGTGTAAGTGCTGCATGCCAGACAATTTGACGTTTCCTCCCCAGCTGTTCAAGACACCTGGATGTTTCCATGCAGAATAGCAAGATTTACTGTCAGGCTATGGTCACATCACCCAAGAAGATAATCTATAATTTTTCAGCTCTGAAAATACACTCTGTAGGTTTTGGGAAATCTTCATTCTCAGATCTTCTTTTCCTGAAGTGTTCTAAGAGTATGCCAGAAGATTTATCACTTTTCAGACAGAACATTAAAGAGGATTCCAACAACCATTTGAACATTGTCTGTTTAAGTCCAGGAGTAGTAGAATTGCCTTATCTCAAATAGCTTAGCCATAATGATTAAGTTAATGCCAGTCTCTCCCTATATGATAACTTATTTTCAAAATTCCCAAACATTAACTTTGATGGACTGCTAAGAGAAATTTGGTTTTCTTCATTGAGATATGTTTAAATCCGACCCTCTTTTAAAGTCATCTGTAACAGGACCTGGTGCTGAGAGATGCCAGGAACCGACCACCTGCTCCCCGACTTTCTGTCTGGGAACTGGAAAGAAAACGTCTCTGTCTACTACACCTGTAGAGTTTAGCATATGGTAAACTGGATGTCAAAGAGTAGTGCTTTTGTTTTCAGTGATTAACAACAAAAAGGTGCTTAAAATTAAGATTCAAAGACTGTGCTTGAAGCCTGCACAGATCATGAGAATGCAAAACTAGGTGCTACCATATCCTGACAGTGTGCAAAGATCAAAGTCAACTCCTTCAGCGACCAAATAGGCATTTAGAAGTCCAGCTTTTGGCACATACTTCTGAAAAATCTTGGCCTGTGTTAAGTATAACTGAAAGGAATGCAGCTTTTTAACACAGAGGTCCTTGCACATGAGAATATTGTTTTCCACAGGCAAACAATGTATTTACACAGACTGGTACCTAGATGTATAGTTACTTGATCAATGCCTTTTTTTTTGGTTGTTGTTGGTTTTTTTGACAGAGCACCAATAAATTTCATTACAGCAGTATTAAGCCAAGTATTGTGTATACGAAACCAGGGGTAAGTTTTTCACACTTTTTAGCAGTAGTCACTTATCAGCTGAAGTTCTATGTCCAATTTCCAAGCCCATGCTTCTATGAAGCTATGGACAAATTATAAATAGTCTAGAGAACGGAAGCAAGGATGACAACTGTCTTGAGAAACTTGACCTTTGAAGGAAGGTTTAAATGATAGAGTTTGTTTAGTCTGGAGGAGCAGAGACTACAGCTGACATGATAAAAATTCCCTGATATACATATAAAGTTATGAAGAGGCCAGTAATAAATTGTTCTGTGAACCTTTGAGAGCTGGGCATGAAACAACTTAATTTTCAGCAAAGAAGATTCAGGTGAGATTTTAGGAAAATATTGTTTATAAACACAGTTAAGCCTTGCGATGTGCTATGGAGGGAGCCAGAGAAATCTCCTTCTCATGCAGATTTCATGACAAACATCTGTCAGAGATGGTCTTGGCAAATGGGAGACTTGGCGTCCAATTGAGGGGATTATCTAAATGGCCTTTGAAGTCCCATTCCAGTTTACTTTCCTGTGCCTGTAAAACTACTCTGTGCATGACTCTTGTTTCTATACTGTAAGAACTATGATGGTTTTAAAGCTGTTGATTTGAAGGTGTATCTTTGGATAGCTTCAATTTTGATGTGTTCAATCCCTACCATGTTTCCTTATCTGGTACTGAAGTCATCACTGGAAAAGATGACCTGGCAGGAGTTTCCTAATAACTCAGAAAGTCTTGGAGCATGTCTTGAAGGCCCCCGAGCCACCAAAGCCCTTAGGGCTAGGTGCCAATGAGTCTTTTAGGAAGTTTAAAGCAGTCCCTTCTCTAAAATATTCCCTTCTTGTAGGAGACTGTGATTTCAGGTGGGTGGGGATGAAGGAGACTCAAGTACATAACCCTGTGGATTTGTGGGTTTTTTTTTTACTTCATTAGATTTAGTGGTTCTGCGAGTTGCTAACAACAAAAACTAATGCAAATTGTTGCTTCCTGCATTTTAGGTTTCTGTGGGCTGGGAGTAAATGGGGGAAGACCAGTACTTATGTTGTTTTCATACTGTAAGCTGTTCTCTGAGGCTCTGAAGACATCAGTGACAAACAACTGCTGCTGATCTGGTTTCACTTGAAGTTTCTGCAGAATTTGAACATCAGAAGTAATAAATATATATATATATATATTTCATGAAAAAAAAATGTTATTCATAACATTTTTTTTAAGAAGAAAAATGACTGATCTTGAAACTTTTCTGACACTTCTGTTACTTTTAAAAGTTTACTATTTTTTTAAAAAAAACCCTAGTTCTCATGTAGTCTAATTTTCTCAGCTTATTGTTTTGTATTGCTTTATCATTTCCTCCTTCAGCTTCCCTTTTCCCTCATTTTGTCATAGGCTTTTCAGGTCCTTCAGTGCCCCAGGCACTGTTGGTGTGAGAGAAGGTGTGCCTATTTGTGGTGCTTACAGGGATGCCACTTACTTCACTCAGTTCCCCTTGGTTTTCTGATTTTGTTTTTTTTTTGTTTTTTTTTTTTTGCCTTTGAAACTCTCTCTTACATCTTGTTTCTGTTATTACTCCTGATGTATAACTGGATTTTCTGGTTTTGNACCCGTCAGTCTGTCCCTAAGGTCTGGTGTTGGATTCTCGTCTCCTAACCAGGTCCCAAATAGGACCCATATTTATACTTCAGTTCCCCATTAATGTGTGAAGTTTTAAGGTGTGTTGATGTGACTGTAGGCAGGACCCTTAAGTGCGGTTATCAGATGCACAGAACACCTCCTGTGGAGCTTGTCAGCCTTGATGGCTTCTGCCAGGAACAGCCATTGTCACATACTCATCTGCTGGGAGTAGCCATTGTCACATACTCATCTGCTGGGCACAGTCAACTGCTGAGATAAGCCAGAGAATGGGAGCTCTAGATTACTCCACTTTTCAGTGTTAGCATAACACAGACCACGGAATTTCCACCCCGTCTCAGTGTTTGCTTTAAACACTAGGTGCTTATCAACAGTGATGAGTTTTGAGGGCACGTGTTTTCTGCTTTCAAATGTCTCTGTGCTTTCTGATTCCGACAGTTCTGTTGAAGGAAGATTGAACAACAAAAATGTGTCTTTTGCTCCAGTGGATTTTATTTCCTTTGACGACAACATCTCTATCTCAGTCCTCCTGGATCTAATCCTGGCTCTGTCTTTCTCTGATTATGCAGCACTTGTATTCAGGTTTACCTACATTAAATCTACACTCACCTTGAATGACAAATGCCAGTTGCACCTCAGCGCTGCTCTGCAGCTATATGGACTGGATTCAGAAACAATCTGTGTTGGCCTCAGACCCGAGTCTCTTATTCCATCCTAAGTTTTGTTACGTGCTGTCGGTCATTGCTCTTTGAAACATCATTGTTTAGGTACTTGGGAGAGTGCATAGCAATACAAAATAGCATTCTTTGTGTGTGTGCGTGTTTTGTCTTTGCACTCTGTTTTACTATGGTTTCTGCTTTCCAGTTGCTTCATTGTTAGCCTTGTTTTGTGCTCAAATTCCCATTTGGCACTAGCAGGTTTAATTTTACTGTGTTGTTCTGTGGCCTCTTGTTGCTATAAAATAAGGTTACAAAACTTGCCTTCAGTTTCCTGGCCACAGCTGATACCTGTGTGCTGCCAGCAGACCACTTTTCTGAACCAGAGCTGTAATCCACTGTTAGCAACATAACTTCCTGACGTACAGAGAAGATATGTCAATTCTGATCTTTTCTCACTGTATCCATTTGAGATTTCAAAAAGCTGTCAAATCTTTGCTTTTACTGTAAAACCTCCTTGCTAATGCAGGTGATATGTATGTCATTTGCTTTCAGCTGAACGTTCAGGACTACCGGGAGTCATATCCCTCTGTTTTACGATATTAGATCTCAAATTTTGTGAAATTACTGCTAAGCCATCTTGAAGTGAAACACTGCCTTGCACATACATCCTGTTACCATCTATGTGGGGCAAAATACAATGTCTCAGGGTAGGTTTTCTTGTAAAATGGCCAGGTTCAGACTTTGAATTTTTACAGTCTGTAGAACCTTGTCTTCGAAAGAGCCTTACTGGTTGCCCTAAAATATCTAACAGCAGCAGCTCTCAGAGGCAGAAATCTCTCTTCCATCCCGGCTGGAGAGTCTGCATAAGATGCGTTTGCATGCAGATGCTTGTGGTTGACTTTTACACAGTATGTTATAATAATCGTGCCATCCATCCAAAAGTGAGTAGAGGGAATGTCTCCATTCTAAATACTGTAACTGACACTTTTTCCCTAGTATCTTTCTGAGTATACCTCCTTTCTCTGTTGGAACTATACTAGTAGATGCTATAGGCTGGCTTTACACAGTAATCACTGATCCTACACTCCTGAGACATCACATGTTCACTCACGCTGTTCTGTAATCATGTGGTATTTTATGACAAATGTTTTCCTTTTGATCAGTTTTACTCTTCCAAATGTCTATTCTTTGGTCTATGACTTTCTCCATATTTCTTCACTTTGCTTTAACTGCCTCAAGAAGCTTGTGCTTTTAATAAATCTGCATGAAGTCTGTATAGTTGGCTGCCCCTGTTGGTTGCTGGATTTGTTTAATACTGTCTAATCAAAACATTTCCCAACTGCTTGTGTCTTTCAGAATTTTCTCGATGTTGAGTCCTGGTGACCTTGGTCTTGGTAGACTCCAGCTCATCAACTTTTAGCCTGCTATTCACTTGCTGGCACCTGGTCAGGGTTTATCATAGCTCGATACCATGATCTCAATTGCCACATTGTTAGTGTCTTGCTTGATACATAACAGGCCAAAAGTGAATTCTAGCTGATCTCAGTCTGTGCAAGGTTTTTTCATTCTTTCTTTCTTCTTCTGGTAGACACCTTGATGGTATCTGGATTCTTTGTAGGTATCACCCTGCCTTTCAATCGGGATTGCTCACCTGAAGTCTGTGCATGGATTTTTACTGATTGCTGTCAATTTTATGTCCCTTCTTTTATTTTGCTTTACCTGCCTTTGCAGGTAAATATTTTTCCTAGAGCTAGATCTACTTGCTTCCCCAGTCCCTCCAGTGAAGTGGATTAGATGTTCTATCTCTTAAAAATGAGGGTTTCATAACTAATTTTCACAATCTTTTACAAGATATGAGCATAATAAACATTTCTTTCCTGTTTTAAGGATGGATGAATCTCTAATTTCGTTCTGCTCTGTCTCAATAATGAACTTTGTTTACTGAAGTGCTAGAGTTTTGATGAACCTTCTTTCCATATGCACACAGATTCCCTATATCTTCTCAAAACTCCTCCTTTCTCCAACACCTATTCCTTTCCTCAATTTCCATGCAGGGGGCTAACCTGTCCTGTTCACTTTCTGCCCATGACTTCTCTAGTGTATGTTAATAAACAATTTCCTAAGGAAGGCTATGCATATATTTAATGGAAAATAAGATTTTAATCACCCACTGCCTCAGGAATGTAGAAAGTAAAGAGTCATAGTTGCATTGAGGTCTGAATTATCACTTCATTTGAGCATACTAATGCCTAGCTTCTCTCTGGCAGGTTAATCTTTCATTCTGAATTTAATTTCATTCCTTCCATTTACTCTCTCGTCCCTCAGAAGATGACCGTAAGCCACTTAATTGCTCTTTCTGTTGATTTCCCTTTCAAATCTCAGTCATAAAATGAAAAAAAAGCTTTTTATAAATAAATAAATAAATAAATAAAAAAAAGGAACAGTACCCAACAAACGTTCAAGGGGATCACATAGGCTTCAGTTTGTCTCATTTCATCTGCAACTCAAGCTTGGAAAACTACTGTGATTTCAGATGTCACTCGAGATTATACTTAAATTTGAGCACAAATTTAAGTGGCTTCCCAGTTTTATATGAAGCAGATATCTACTGACTCTGTGAATGAGCCACAAGTTTAAGAATAATGTGCAGAGACATCTACATGCCTCTGAAGGAACTTCCATGCAGCAGGTCCCATAGCCCAAGTGAGGAACCCTTGTAGTCAGGACTCCGGGTAAGTGCAGGAGTTTCTCACAAAACACTTTTTGTAGGACTGGGGCCTACATAAACAGAAGAAAGTTTTCTGCATTGCTGTCTCATCTCAGTATGTTCCCAGCAATGGTTTCAGAGAGCAAATAGATTCAAGGAATGAGGCAAAGTAAGCACTTGATGTTTCTTTGCTGATTGGAGACATGGGAATGGATGTTGATATTTTGGAAACTGTGAAGCATACTTCCTAACCTAAACTGTTTCCTGATTCTCATGTGACTCAGAGACAAGAAGCTCTTCTCTGCTTGGACTCCAATGGTATTTAAATCACTGAAACTGCACAGAATGGTTTAAATTAGCACTGAACAATAGACCCTATTCAGGCTTTTGGTGAATCCACTAAATCCTTTTTGGCCAATTACAAGACAACTGTATTTGCAAATGAATTGGTTTTCCTGTCATTTTTATAATGTTAATAGCTGAAAATACTTTATAAGAGTGTATTTTACCATGGGATTAATTTGTTTGTTCTAATTACCAACTTTGCATTAAATATTTTTACTAAAACTGATTGACGTATTATATTTTCATTCCAATTAAATAAAATCCCAGAATTACCACCTACTAAAGCAGAAGATGCACTTTGGTCTAACAAAGTCTACCATGATACTGGAGAGAATATGAATTCCAGGCTGGGTTTTATGTACTTTCATTGCTCTACAGGCTTTAGTGGGAGTTGTCGCCTGTTCTGACTTAGTGGTATGAAAGAAAAAAATGAAACGATTTCCAAAAGACTTTCCCTGATCATTTTGTCCTCTTCCTAAAGATGTGGATAGTTGTGCAGCTGCTGTCCTTTGCACCAAAGCTGACTTTAGTTCAGCTGGTTTTGGTTATACTTGGATAGTGCAGAGCATGGAGAATTTTGGATTTGTGCTTAGGACAGCTAGGTGGTATCACAGGGGAAAACAAATCCTGATTGTCCCCTCTTTAACAAAATCTTTCATTAGAGAAATGTATTTTGTCTGTTGTGAGTGCAGGAACATGAAGTGAGAACCCACACGGAGGTTGAAGTCGATATAAAACAGAGCTCCAGATGACTTGGGAGAATCGACCAAATGTCAAAAGTACATTATATCACCTCTTATTTTACTGAGTTAGAAATATATTTTTAACCTATAGAACGCCCATTGCTCTTTGTCATGCTCTCGGCACGGCCCAAAAATCATTACCTACACACCAACAGGCTCCCAGAAGTCCCTGAGGAAGTTCAAGCTTCTCTTTTACTCTTTCTTCTTTTTATCTGCTGCTGTTCTGAGACCACAATACTTCAAACTGCAGGTTTCATCACTCCAGTTGCAACCACAGTGGGAGGTTGTTAGTGTTTGGCACTGCTGAAATCCACAGACTGCTTGAGAAGACTTTGGAGTTCTTTGTAGCTGCGAACAGAAAGCAACCGGTTCTGCTGCAGAGGCTACAGCATGAGACACCCTTCCTGAGCAGCTGGTTGCAGGCGATGCTGGCTACGGCTGCAAAGTATTATTCTGCCAGCAAAACCTCCTGATGGAGACCCGGCTTATATGAGCAAAATTTGTTCTTTGATGTACTTTATCACTTCCATAAATGCATTTGTTATGCTGCTAAAATGGCACGGGCTTGGGAAGAGGGAGAGAGAGATTGTGTTTACAGGTGAGTGTTTGCTGGCATGGATGTGTCAGACTGAAATGGTGAATGTCTTTGCACTCCTAAGTGATGGACTTAAACTGGCAAAAGCACAATGTCACTGTCACACAGTAGAAGAGACCACTAGTGTAGGATGTTTGATGTCAGGACTGGAAATAAATATACACATACATATATATATATATGTATGTGTATATATGTTTTATAATACTGACATGTGCATTTTATATAATATTTATGAATGTGTGTTCTGAACAATATCTAAATCAGAGACCACCTTTGCTGTGACTTCCTTGAGACCATTCAGAAATACCAATCTATCACAAAAGTAGAGAAATGGAACATAAGAATATAAGCTTATATGTGCACATACAGTTTTGTTAAACACTCTGATCTTACTCAACAGGTCATGCAGAAAAATATTATTTGCAAAAGCAAATGTTTTTTTTAGTCACTGTCCTTAGTAGAAAGGATATATAGGAAGGACAGGTCTTTAAAAACAGTTATTTTTTTTCTTAATCAGATCTAGCCAAATGGGTTGATTCACATTTGGATACCAAAGAAAGGGGAAAAAAATCAGAAGTTGTTTGGGAAAACTATTACTAAGTGCTACAGTTTGAGTCTAGTTTGGAACTTTTGGGACTCTATCCTTTATTTAGATTGACTATACACAAAGTGTGTCCTTCTGGGATTCTGAATGACTTTGAGAAATATGTGTTTTCTAATGACCCCTTTATGGTCTAAAGGAACACGTCACATAACATTTTGACATGAGTGGCTTGTTACTCAGCCTGGGAACGAAGGGGATTTATGTCTTAGAGAGAACTGGGTGAGATTTTAAATACTATTGTATGGGTAAGCTACTCTTAATCAGTTTCTGTTTGTTGCTTGGACTGGCTGGGAACATTAATAGTTGTGTGAAGCTGCAATGTATTTTAGTGAGACTATAAGCTGTCTTATCTTCCCATCACTGCCAATTCTTTGACACTGACTGACATCCTGAAACAAGGAGCAGAATGACCAGACAAGAAAGTTACTTATTGGAACAATGAGTTTCCTGAAATAAGCAGAGTAGTTTTGCATCAGCAGGCCTGTTCCTTCCCTGGAACAATGCTGGGCATTTGCATCTGCTAAATGAGTTAGTGTTTTGCAAAGTCTTCTGGAAGTCTGCATGTTACTATAGGCACCAGCAGATAAAGTCAACTAGATAAGGACTGAGGTCATGGAGAAGAAAAGGGAAAGAAAGTGAGATCTGGACTAGATATTTAAACTGCTGCGATAGTTAATTAAAATGATGTAATTGTCCTATATTAATTTCCCTTTCCTTTGCCCTGACATTTACCTTAAACCAACTCTTTGTTACCTAGTGCTTTTAATAATTTTTTTCACACCAACAGAGTAGCTGCACTAGCATCCTGATGTTACTTTAACTGTCCTCAGAGCGGAGCCAAATATATTCAGTTGTCAAAATGAAAGCCAAAGGCATGACAGGAAAAAAGAATTAACTGGGAGAACCTTGTTGGGTTTCCTTCCAAAGACAGTACCCGAATTGGAATTGTTTTGTGCAACACACAGTGGCAGAGCCTAGATAAAGCTTTTTAATTTTGTTTCATAGTTGTTTCTTGCTCACTTGTAAGAGATGACCTCAAGTTACCTCCAGCAAAGAATTAATTCAATTTTGTTTTCTTTATCTGTTGAATAAAAATGAAATTTGGTCTCTTTTTTTTCTTCCATTGTTTTTATTGTAGATGGCTACTGAATATTGGTACATGTGCATGTGAACAAATATATATGCATTTTTTTCTTCACAGGTTGACCACAAATGTCCCTGACTAATGGTGCTTGAGCCGAGTCCTTTGGTGGCACAAGCTCTCTGTTCATGCCCTTTTCCTCCTGGCCTGAGCACATAAGCATAGACATGCAAATCCTGACATAATCTGATGCTCCTCTGAACAGTGACACGAGCCAAGGCATTCTCCCTTCATACATTTTACAAAGAGAAGTAGGAAAAAGCCCCATGAGATGTCTCCCAAAGTTTTGAAGGGATTGTTTCTAGGTTTGTTTTCTGAACACTTCTAACTTGCTCATTTTCATGACATAAGCAAAGCTGTCACCTGAGGGATTTGGTATTTGTCCTCTGGTTTGTCTTTTCTAATGACAGATGTTCACTGTATTTGACATTGCATCCACTGTTGAAATGTCCCCAGTCCCATCCTCCACTGTCCTGAAGTGGGGAAGAAGTTGGTATCAGGTAATTCCCCTCAGCCCTGAAGATACTTGCTGTATAAGAAGAGCTAGTTGTGTTTGTTAGGTAGAGAGACACCATACAGTCTGTCACTGTTTTGGTACTTCCCAGCTGTGCCTGTTTGTACAAAGAGCTATGTACAAACTGCTATTTGCCTGAAGAATTCAGCACATACAGAATGCAACAGCTGGATGTGATAGTCTTAGAAAGCGCAACAGGGTCAGGGATCCATTTGCTGTTTTCAAGAGACAATTGGCCTTAATTACCTGATCCAAAGAAATAAAGTTAGTGTGGTGCAACAAGGAAATGCCGTGCCCCATTAACAAAAGATGTTTCCAGTTAAACCAATGTTGTGGTGGCACAGCTGCGCCATGCTTATGTGAGTAAGCCCTACTTCAGAAGAGAAAGAATAAAGATGTCAATCCTGAAATCCTTGCTGGAATAAGTGATGTTGCTCTCCTCTAAACTGTTCCTAGGGACAAGATTTGTGCAAGTACCTGTGGCTGAGAGGTGATATTCAGGTAGCCAGATGGAGTTCAAGTAGTAGTGAGCCAACTTTAAGCCTTGATTCTGTATTTCTTCATTATTAAGCAGACCATTTAGGCAAATGTTTAATCTCAGCTACACTTTTAAATCTTCTTGAAGTGATTGCACCATAAAATGTAAAGCTATACATAAACTCTGTTGCAGATTGGGTAAGTATTGTTCAAAGTGTATTTCAATGCTTTTTCAGACATTTGTGAGGAAGTTTATACAATACACACATCTATATTGGCGATTAATATATATTATATATATTATGCAATGTGGACATGATTGCTATGTAATTTCATATAAGTAAATATAAATATCATTAATATTTATATAAATCTTTTTTCAATATGGAAAGTTCATGTTTCAGTTATGATGGAAAAGTCAGTGAATGATACAAATGAATCCTGTTTAATTATCCTTAATATTTTTCTCTGAACTGCAGGAAGCTAATAAACACAAGATAATGGCCAGCATCAGGCTATAGAGTAAGATCTGTATTCTATTAACTGAGTCTCTTTTCTTCTAGTAGCTGGTACAGTGCTTTGTTTTGGATGTAGTATGTTAATGCTGATAACACATTGATATTTTAGCTGTTGCTAGGTACTGCTTATCCTAAGTCAAAGATTTTTCAGTTTCCCATGTTCTGCCATCAAGGAGGTGCACAAGAAGCCAGGAGGGAGCATATCCAGGACAGATGACTCTAATTAGCTGGAGGGGTATTCCATACCATAGAAGCTCACGCTCTGTATATAAACTGGGCAGGTTCTTGCTTGGGTGTTGGTCAGTGCGTGGTGAGCAACTGTCTTGTGCATCACTTGTCTTTCTTGCATTTTATTTCTGTCTCTTTTTCTTATCTATCTCCCATTTTCTTACTACTATTTTTATTTTATTTTATTTTATTTTATTTATTTTTTATTTTCCTTTAGTATGGGAAACAGACTCATGAAGCTGAACATTGAGGATACACAATCCAAAATGCCATGTGCTCCATAATTGTGATGCAATAGTAAGGGCAGGAAACGTCACTGTTCACCTGACCACTGGGAAAATTCCCCTTCAAGGGGTATATTGAACAGGTTACCTTCAGCTATTATCACAATATTGTAAAGGAGAGATCTTTATACTTCTTAAAGCATGGGCATTACAGTATTTGTTGCAAAACAAACTATCTGAACCTGCACATGTGCAGGACAAAGATGCCAGTGCAGCTTCTGTGTTTGTCCTGAATCTTCTTTTCCTTTCATCAGCTTTATAAAAAGTAGATGTGATTCTTCAGTTTCCAGTCTAGTCTTTAAGAAAGAAGGATTTTTACCACACTAAAGTATGTCCTGGTTTGAGTGAAAAATATAAATACACTCCCCTGAGAGCGCAGTTTATACACAGAAACTGGTGCCATAATGTTAAAACCACAGTTTACTATCCCTATAAGGACCTGCTCTGTTCAACTGACTTGTCACATCAAAGTAATGTTTACGGTTTACCTCATTGCTTGCTTAATGCATGAGGTCAAGTAAAAATCTAAGGCGGCAATAAGTTAAAATCTCTTTTCCAGTAAAAGTAATGAGACCTTTCATATTCATTGCAACGCAGCCAAGATTTTACTCTGTACATGGCATAACAGTCCACAAAACCTGTAAAAGGATGCTCTCTAACACAGCAGTGGTATCAACAAGATGAGAGCAAATACAGAGCTCAAGTTTATGGAAACAGCATTTTAGTTTCTATAATGCCAGTGACAGAGCTCTTTCATAACCACAATAACTTGATCATCTTCCACCCCTCCACCTTTGCTTGTTTTGTTGTGTTTAGAAATGTGGGCAGTTAGACACAAATATGTTTTTTTGACTATAACAAAGCTGGGTTTAATTAGTGAAAGAGCAAAAACTTACACTTCAGAAAAGGGCACTGCAGTGTTACTTTTATTTATTCCCTGGGTAAAATGTAGATCCATCATTCTCTTTTTTTCTGCTGGGTTGTGGTTTTTTTTTGGTGGCCATTCTGTGAAATAAAGTTGGCTGCATACTGAGAATGCATCCATTAATTTCAAACCAAAGTGAATTTATTCAGTTTATGATTAATCTGTTAGGGTGAAAATCTATGGAGAAAAGAATGATCTAGCTGATGCTATGGTATTGTACAGCTTTAAGCAAAACAGAGTTTATAAGATTGCAATCAGATTTTGGAGGGCTATGCTATGCCCATAGATTTTCTTCTTACTTTGGAGCTTTCCTGCAAATAGATCTCTGCAGAAGTGAAATGCTTGATATTTACCACTTTACTTAGGGTCCTTGCCACAGTTTCCAGCTAAGCTGTAACTCTAGCTGCTTTATAGACTCCTCAGGGGCCTCAGAGGAGTCTTGGCTGCCAACTCTTCTCTGCAGGTTTCTACGGTTTTCTTGGTCCAGATCTGTTTCTTAGGCTCTCCTTCAACCAATTGCAATTACTTGCATAAGGTTTAAATTCATCTTAACAGCTGCAGTTCTGTTCTCCAGGATTAAATGAGGGCTAACCAATTCATCTTAAGACTGAGACCCATTAACTCAGAACAAAAACATTTGAGAGAAAACGTGGAACAAAAGAACAAACAACAAGCACAGTTGGCTCCCCAGGTAGTCACCCAGGTCCCTCCAAACAAGCTACCATGGACAACCAAGTGTCTGCCACTTCTTGGATTCATGCCATTTTTCATTCCTTACTTCTTTCTGTCCTTGGAGTCTTTCACCATTGTGTTCTACTGAGTTGTACTGAATGAATCTGAGTTTCCTCTATTGCGCAGCTAAGCTTTTAGAGATTTGTTGCTTGATTTCCCTTGGCATTGGATATTTACAATAATTAGGTGTGCTGACAAGTAAGGAAGGTGTCACTTGCACTGCCCAGTGGGCCAAGGATACCATCATGAGCCAACTCATAAAGATTCACGGCAGGTTTTCTTCACATTGGACAGAGCTCCAAATTGTCCATGATTCTACGGCATCCTTCACTATCCTCATCTCACATCACAGAACACGAGTATTACAAAATACTGACTGAGAATGGAATTATCCCATCTGCAAGGAGATTAGACTTGATGGCCTCTGGGCAGAGCCCATCTTGTCCATAGGAGCTGCACTTAACACCTAAGGTCCTTGACCCCTAGATACTAATGCAACACCAATCAAATAGTAATGTTTCAAAGTATGTCTTCTTGGGCTCTAAGTAGCCCACAGGGTTGTTCTCAGCAGAATTCCACTTGGCAGTTTTATCTTTTTGTTCTTCTAACAGCACTAATTGGTCAGTAGCTCCTTTTTGATGTGCTTTTGCTCAGTTTGCCGCTGTGCCTGGCCCTTACCCAGCCCACAGATAACAGGTGCATTTACACAGATCTGTCTTTCTTTATACGATTGTGCTTCTGCTTTGTATTCGCAAAAGATCAATCACCGTATAGCTGTAGCTAAACTATACTTGTTCTGCTGAGTTCATATGACCTGGGCAGCAAGCAATTGCTACCTGAGTAAGAGCAGGTAGCAATTTTATTTTTATGATTTCTGAGATCAGCAGGATTTTAGGTAATTCATATACGGGTAAAGGTCTGACTGTATGAAAAAAATGTACACTTCCTTTTGCCTTGGAAAAGTACTGAATATATTGAACGGCAGGCAAAAACCCTCTTGCAAAAATGCGTTAAGAGTTTCCATGATCTTTGTTCCGTGCTCTCGGCCTTAGTGCAGGATTTGCCTCTATGGAACGGTGTTATCTTGTGTCACCACTTGGTTCCGGACTGAGCTGGCCCCTGGTGACACAACGGAGGAGGCAGCCTGACGGGTCGCCAGTGATCCCTCGTCTCTATATCACCTAGCACTCCGACACTAGCTTTGTTTATGGCAGCTTAGAGATACCAGCTACGTGTTTCCATTCATTACTGCCCCCACTCACTTTCGTAACACTGCTGAGCACTTCAGTTTCTATCATGCTTCCTCTTGAGGGGACAGAAGGGGTTTTGCCCTGGATGTGTTTCGCTGCATTTTGACAAAATGAGTCATACAATATGCAAAGGGAAAAAAAAGCGTTTTGGCTTACAAAATATAATATCCCATATAAGAAATAGTGGGCACATAAATGTAACACAATACCCTTGTCTTTGTACACAGCTCAAAAAGTTAGAAATGTTAATAGGGAAAAAGGTTTATAGTGTCAGTGTCAGTTTTGTTGCTCAGATTTTACTTATGTGAAATCTCTGACTCAGGGTTTCTTTGCATACTGGAATATTTGGTAGTGCAGTGTTTCAGAGGCAGACTGAAACCACTCCATTACCATTACCAGTTCTGCCCTGACTTTGCCGCAAGTTAACCGAGCAGGTTAATACAGATGACGTCTAACAGACTTATTTGAATGAGTAGTGTATTTTGTTGTCAGGGCTTTTTTAGACCCCAGAGATCAAATGGTTACTCAGCTGGGTTTAGGGTTAGAGTTAGGTTTCCTTTTGGGCTGAAGAACCTTAATATCCCTAAATTGAGGACTGTTTAATATGCAACTTGCTTTCCCTAATCATCACATTCACCATCATTAGGACAGGAACAGCATTTGTTTGCTGTTATATTAGGACCGTAGTGGGAATCAACTGATTACAAAGGGCTTAGAAATTTCTATGAAGTCCTTGATAGGTGTCTGATGGTATATGCTACCAAAGAGTCATTTGTGTGCCAGAAATCAGCATTGTTATGTTAGCATTAGGAAATCGAAGTTTCTGCTGTTTTCTGATGACCTCGGGGATCTGCTTGAGAGCTGGCAGCATGAGGAAGCCAGCTGCAAACCTTACCAGCCAGCGCTGAGGCAATGCTGCTGCAGTAGTTAGCAATTTCAGAGCAATGGAATTGTGTGTTGCCAGAAGCGCTCTTCCAAAGCGACTCTTGCAACTGAATGTGCTAGGTATATACTTTTGGTCATCTCTTGACTCTTGTTTTGGGATCTTAAGAAAGATGTTGTCAAGGATGGTAGAGAATCTGCAGGCTCTCTAGGGATGCTCTTCAAACTGAGGCAACCCTCAGTGATCCAACAGCTAGTTTGTTTCTGCTTTGTATGTATTTGAAGGGCACCTCACCAGCAATTTTCTGTTGAAATTATTTGTGCTATGCCACACATGTAGTTCAACCCTGAGATCCAGTCAGGATGGACAAGAAATTCCCCCAAAATGAGAAATGCTGAATGGACATCTCTGAGAGATCATATGATCCAGAAACTGAATTTCATCCCATTTGTGTCTGCATTGCCCTTCCTACAAAATGTTTGATTTTATAAGATCAGAGAGATCATGCATTAATTATTCCATCCTGTTCAACTTTTATTCATGTGAGTGGCAGTGGGCTTTTCTTACTTGACGCATTGATAATTGAATATTTCAGATACAATAAATCTGGCAAATGAAGATTTTGTGGAGTGTTTACCTGAATTTCATTATTTTGCTGCAATGTGTTTTGATTTCCTGAAGCATAGCTATCTCTTTATTCATAAAAGCATAAAACTGTATATATTGGTAGATACATGGCATGTTGAACAGTTGTTTAATAACAGAGTTTTAAGAATTAAATAAACAAATCTTTTAAACATGTTTGGTTTTCCTTCTGAGCATACAGTCTGTGTAAGGTAATACCAGCAAAGTACTCCTGTGAGCAGACCGATTGGGAGTGGCCCCACACAACCAGAGGAGTGGTAAGTTAGTAGAACCCATCTTGTAGAAGTACCAGAGTTTGTAGGCTGTTTGTGGGATATCTGAACAATGACGTACATAAACTATCTGAAAACTGCAAGTTCAGATATCAGACTGGACTCAGATCTAAGAATTTCTAGTCTATTGATACGGCCTTTGAATCTGTTTTACTTCACTGCTGCTGGGAAGCAGATGTAGAGGGCATGTTTACACTATCAGATAACTTCTCTGCCTAGTTTTCACCTGGTCGCCTGCCTAAATGTTAGTTCATTCCCAAGCTTCCTTTTCCAGTCGTCTCCGAAACAAAATTTAGATTTACTTACAGGGAGTGTCTCCCGGTGCCCATTTCGATATACTCTGCAGGTCACACCTGGGCTCCCTTTGCACTGTGCAAACCTCCAGCACTACCCACAGAGTTTGTACCCTGTTCTACTCCTCTGAGGTACCATGATGGTGCCCTCACTTTACTGTCCCGCACTATTTTAGACACTTTGAGATGATTTCTTCTTCTCCCACTCCATTGTGACCTGGTGTCCACAGCAGGTGTGCAGTGAGATGCTGTGCAATGTGCACGCAGTTAGTATTGGCTTGATATGCAGAGATCACTCTTGGAATGTGATGTATGTGAAGTATAGAGACAGCCACTGTTACCTGCCTCCATGAGTGTTACCAGGTGTTGTTTAAATCTTATTCAGACTCACATCACAGCAGTGCCACATCACCCATCTTGGAATATACGGCAGAAAAGATCCACAGCACCTCACCTCTAGGAGGATGAACAGTTTGGATCTACTGGGCTGAGTACTGGCAGTGAATTTCAAAGTCCTGGAGTGGCTCTAGGTAAACTTGGTGTGGATTTTATGAGTTGCTGGGCTTGTAAACTTCGTGTTAGACCACTTTTATTTACTCACAATGTACAGATGCTCTCCTACATACGTAATCTTAGAGAACACTATTACTTCAGCCAAGAGTGGGAACACTACTTCAGACAGGTGCCCACTTCCACTCATAAGTGCCTTCTGTTTGTACTGCAGCAATGACCAGATGTCTCAAATAAACTCAAGGACCCATTGAGTTTTACAAGGGGCAGCCAGAGACACCAAACCACACTGCTCCTTTCCAGACAAGCTCTCTAAGAGTGCTATTTAAGAAAAACTATAATATTTGCTGTAGCTCTTGATTAGAAAAATCCTGTGTTTCACCAATGAATGTGCTTTTTTTTATGTCTGAATCCATTACAGCGAATGCTTGATTTCTAAAAGGGTGAATTTATTATTTGTATCTTTGGGAGCTAGAGGAATACTCCTTACGACCGCAGTACCTCAACCCATTGTAACAGCCGAGAGAGTACAGTTAGCTATCTCTCTAGAGACTACTTGAATAAAGTGCTAGTTCTAGAATAATGTAGCTGAAATCCAGGATGATTTGAGCAATAGTTCAATAAATCATCCTCTCTGTGTTTATATCTGTTCCCTTCCTACTAGCCTTTGGAAATAATGTGTGAGGACTGACATAGAAAACATAAATGAGACATGGCTTGAAAAACAAATTGCATAGTTCTTTGTAAGATTCAGAGTATGCATTTTAACTTCACAATATAGCTCTAACTTAGAACACAATGCGATAGTTCTATTTTCATCATATGCACTGATGATTAGTTAAGCAAAAAAAAGAACTGGAAGAACTGAGGAGGAAAGAAAATACAGTTTAAGACAGCTCAAATGGAAATACTTGCAGGTATTATATTCAGCGTTTACTGCATCTATAACAAACGGGAAAGTGGAAAGTGTCAAAGTTCTGCCTACATAAATAATTAGCTAGAATTTTTTTGGGGAGAAAGCTGTTACTCAGACTCCGGAGAAAAATCAGACAGATACAGTGTCTCTGTCTCTCTTTGCCCTCTCACGCTTTGCAAGGTTTTTTCTCACTGCTTTGGGAGAGCACGTTCCATTCTTACGCTGGCCTTCCTGACAATATTTCTCTGCTCTCTCAAGCACTACCTTGAATGCTGGCAGCAAAGCGAGACTTGCTGGAATGATAGTCTTGATGCTGCCTGGGTGAGCAGCACTCAAGATCAGCTGTCTGGCTCTGTTTGGTTTTCCTGGAATTGCACTCCTCTTTGTCATGTGATGAGGCAGAGGGGTGAAGGAAGGGGATACAGAAACAGCACATCTCCACTGACAGCAGATCATCACACAGATGAGAAAGAGGTTGTGCACTACTGAGGATTAGAACAGTCTTAATTGTTCAGATGCTAGATTTTTGCTGTTCCTCTTTTAGTTTGTTCAAGAATATGGAGTTTGTGACTCCAATCAGGTATTGCTGCTTTAATTTCTTCATTGATTGCTTTATTATACACACAATACAAAGTACAGACATATGCAGAGGACAAAATGTATGCATACATGTAGATAGACATACTTATGCATATATCTATACCTATGTGTATGTATACATAAACACATAAAGGGAGATATAGAACAAGAAACAGAAATAAATAAACCTGCCATAATTTTTTTTTTTGGTTTAATTCTGCACTTCTAACATTTTCTCTTCTTGTTTCATGACTTGAGACTGTGATAGAACTTGGACTGTATCTTTTGGCAGCATTATTCCTAACAAAGGCCAGAGTGAAGAAATACATTAAAAGATTATTCTGGGTAACAGGAAGCAATAATTCACACCAATGTGAAGTTAAAGAAACTTCAGCCAAACTTGCTTCTAAAAAATCTTACTCTTTTTTTTTTTTTTCCTTCCCTTACAATCAGATGAATTTATCTAATAAGCCACAAAGTCTTGTAAAATATTTACTGCTGTACTTCTGAAAGCAAAAATGAAGTCATGAACTTCATGTGAATATTCTGTAGGTAAAAAGAGGAAATAAGAGGTATCCTATGGATCCAGTTGTGCCAACACAGTTTATATTACATGGAAATGTTGGTATGATTCTATAAAATAGGGTGATTTCCTTAGTCTTTTTCTATAGGAAATCACATGAAAACTGTCTTCACATATTAAGAATGAGAAGAAATCTGCATTATTAAGACTGTGAAGTCTAAAGTGAATAAGAAAAGAACAGAATTTAGGTTGCTGCACATTAAGTGACAGAATCACAGAATCACAGAATTATTGAGGCTGGAATAGACCTCTGAGATCATCAAGTCCAGCCTGTGACCTAACACCACAACATCAACTAGACCATGGCACTAAGTGCCACGTCCAATCTTTCCTTAAACACCTTCAGGGATGACGACTCCACCACTTCCCTGGGCAGCCCATTCCAGTGTTTAATCACCCTTTCCATGAGGAAGTGCTTCCTAATATCCAATCTAAACCTTCCCTGGTGCAGCTTCAGGCCATGCCCTCTTGTCCTGTCACTAGTTGCCTGGGAGAAGAGCCAGACCCCCACCTGACTACAACTTCCCTTCAGGTAGTTGTAGAGAGTGATAAGATCCCCCCTGAGTCTCCTCTTCTCCAGGCTAACAACCCCAGCTCCCTCAGCCTCTCCTCATAAGACTTTCCCTTCAATCCCTTCACCAGCCTCGTCGCTCTCCTCTGGAGAGTTATGCTGGTGTGAACTGAGCAGTCTTTCATATATGAAAGACACACAGCTCTGAGGAGGCCAAAAAATTTGAGAATTCACTCCATCTGATTAATACTATGTCTGAAGCAACATCTGGAGAAAAAAAATCAAGACAGTTCATTAAAGCATTCGGAAATGGAAAATCTTGTTGGGGCAGTTGCAGTTCAAAGTAGGAATCATTTCTTAAATTGAGGTGCAGGAACGATGATTTTCTCTCTCTCCTCTTCTTTCTAGTGTGCAGGAAAAGCATAACCCAAAATGTGCTAGGGACCAGGAATGAGGAACTGGCCACTCCTTGAGCCTGAGGAAACCAAAGAGTGAGGTAACTTCCTGGGCAACTGCCCTCTGTGGTGGTCTGTTAGCTCCAAGCAGCAAGACAGAAGGTCTTCTCCCTGTGGAGAATGGTGCATGAATTTTCTAGTGAATGTACATTTTTCTATTTTTTTTTTTATTTTCCTTTCAGCACGGAAAATGCCTGGAAACATATGATCTAATCTTCAATTTAACAAAATATTTCAAATAACCTGAACTTCTATTTATTTTTTCTTTTCTCATAGAATACTCTATTCTTTCCAAATTAATTTTGGATTATTCTGTAATTTATTTAAGGTGAGGAGAGAATCAAAATATTACATATTTATATCTAGAGATTTTTACAACACAAAGGCTTTCAGGCACTTTCTTTTTCTGTAGAATCTCTCCCTCACTGTTAGAAAAATGTGGTGGATGGCCAAGCAAGAGAACAGGAATCTTCATGAGATGCAGAATGAGAAGCTCTTCAGCATAAGCAGACAGAAGTTCATGAACTGAGGAGTTCTGAAAGGGCTGTCCTTGTGTATCATTTTTGAATACACTCAATCTCCCTGGAAACATGCAGAGAGAATGTCAATAATGACAAGTATGGGAAAGTGTGGAGATAAGGGTATAGGCTAAATCCTCAGCCTGACCTTTGTGAGGTCAATGCTGCCCTTTTGACAGTAGGTAAGGGTTGCATAGAAACTTTGAGTTTGTATTCAAGCAGTAAGCAAAAGCAGCTCTCGTTTACTCAAGCATTAGCCTTGTTACCCTTCCCCTTTCTGTATGAACATGTGTCTCCCAGCCCAGGCAAGTCTTCCCCTCCTAGGTACAACCCTCAATGCCTTTATGTCTTCAAGTTCTTTGGTCAGTGCGCCAGGCTGCTATCTGCTCACCCTTGCTCACAAGCTTCTGTACACACAGACTCTCTTCATGAAACACAACCGTGCTCAAGATAAGTGTGCTCTGGAAGCACATCTTCTCTCAGTGCACTGCTGCATGAGGGGAGATGAGACCCTTGTAGAGCCTGGACTTTCCTTCCTAATTCCTCTGGTCTTTGGAGGCGAAGGGCTATGGACGGCTATGGAGAGACTCCCTTCTGCCAAAAATGACTCGACAGAACATGTATAAGTTATTTTTTTATAACCATGGAAACAGACAAAAATTAGTTGGTTGGATGTAACCAGACTGTTTTCAGTTTCTGGAAAGGCAAAGGGCTCCCTTTCATCTGTGGTGTGGAATTGACTGTCCTGCAACTGGCATGGGTCAGTTAAGTTTACTGAATGGAACATTTTTACTCTAATACTAGATAATAAAATGCATCTCTTAACTTTTAAATGTCTTTTATTTGTTTGCTACAACCATTCATATTTAGTCCTTCTTTGTAATGTATCTGCTTTTTTAAAATCACAACCTATCTATGGCATCTTTGTAGCACACATCTGAATAGAGCATTATGAATATACTCCAGGAAGCCCAGAGTGCAATATATGGGAATTGCTTTGTAATTTTTGTATTTTATGTTGATTTTATATTACTGTAAATAATCAGTATGTGAAATAAATTTTAAACCTTGTGCAAATTGTGCTAGTACCTCCTATACATATTCACTTATAGTGTATTCACATGTAAGCATTCAGACCACAAATCAATTTGTACTTTTACTATAATCAGTTTGTACAGCATAAGTTCTAACAAATGAAAACTTACATCCAGATAACAAAATATGTTTTACAACTCCGTTTTGGTGTTGTCATCTTGAGGTTATGCTACATTAAAATGTATGGAGAAATCAGTATACATCACAGCAAGGTCCTGGTCTGTGGTGGAAGGGGGCTAATTCCATAAAAATCTCTCTTAAAGCCTCAGGTTGGGTGCTGTGTCCAAGCAGACATAAAGTTCAAGGAAATTCTCTTCTTTTTTTTTTTTTTTTTCCTTACAACAGTTTCAGAACTGCAGCTGAGACTCAGCTGTATCATGGTCAAAATGAAGCAATCTTCAGTTGCTGTGATTCATGGAAACAAGTCCAGGGCTTCCTATGGGCTCCACCTTGGCCAAGAATATCCAGAGGGCTAAAGACCGTAGCTATGTCCCGCCCGCTCTGATAGCCAACACAACTTGCAGCCCTATCTCCTGTGTTTTGATAATATGTGGAAAAAATAGACAGAGACTATCTATGTAAGCCTTCCTGCTGATTCCGTCATCAATCATTTTTGGTTCTGCAACTCAAGACTATGATGAATAATGTCTAAAACTAGGTCTACACTTATGCAGATGCCGAAGGTGAAGGACAGCACATCTTGCTTTATCAGTTTGCATACACCAATCAAAAACCATCAGTACAATGTAATGTTAAGTAATTACTTTCTGGAAGAAGCATTGATGGAAAATATCTCTAGAAGAATCATCAGCTATATATATATTTACACACACACACAGGTAGATACGTGTATATATAAATATGAGTGAATATATATGCATATATGCATATGCACACATGTATTTATATATATGGATATGTGTGTGTATGTATATATGTCTAAATACATTTATATATTATGTGTGTATATATATGTGTGTGTGTATGTATACATTCACTACATATCAGGGAAACTACTGCAGACTACTTTTCAGTTACATCTGTTTCCACTTCAGTCCTCTCAGCCGGCGTGTTTTATCTCGGTGTTGTAAATTTGCGGCACATCAGAAATCTTCCTTACTGTTTACTCAGTCAAAACGTATAATGTAATTGCTGTCAGAGCTTGACTGCTTGTAAAGAATCACTTGGAAACTCTCTTCTCATGAATGTGAGTTCAGAAAGTAAACTATAATGAGTCCTTTCCTCCTCAATTAACTCACCGTGGAAAGAAGTCTAGTCCTGGCTGCTTTGTCTGCACTTTTGCAGTCTGATACTGGGATGAAGGCTGGAAGACATGCATGGTATTAGTAAAACAGCAGTGCTTGGGAAAGCTTGTTTCTGGGGTAGGCAAATGTTCAGAATGTCTGCGGAAGGTTATCTTTCCCCTGCAGTTAGATATGCTACTTCTTTCAAATAATCTCTCTCCCTTTGATATGCGTAGTGAATGCCTCTGACTTTTACTGCTTTTTTTGGGTGCCCTGCTTCCAATAGAAGGGAAAACAAAGACTCAGGGAACATTATTTGGCAAGAAGTACTGCTGTTAGTTATTAAATGAGTGTGGTTGATTTAGCAGTAATAGGCTTTGAAGTCTAGGCAAATGTCAGAAGCAAATAAATACTGGATCCTTCCGAAAAGCAATAGATTTCTTCCATTTTGCTGAATTCTGTCTATTCTCAGCACCACAAAAATGACAAGAGAGAGAGAATCACAGAATCGTAGAATGGCTTGAGCTGGGAGAGACCTTAAAGATCATCTAATTCCAACCACCCTGCCATGGGCAGGGACATCTTCCACTAGACCAGGTTGCTCAAAGCCCCATCCAACCTGACCTTGACCACTTCCAGGGAGGGGGCATTCACAGCCTCTCTGGACAACCTGTTGCAGTGTCTCTCTACCCTCACAGTAAAGAATTTATTCTTTGTATCTAATCTAAATCTACCTTCTCTCAGTTTGAAACCATTACCCCTAGTCCTTTCACTACACTCCCTGATAAAGAACCTCTCTCCACATTTCCTGCAGGCGCCCTGTAAGTACTGGGAGGTTCCTATAAGGTCTCCTTGGAGCCTCCTCTTCTCCAGGCTGAACAACCCTATCTCTCTCAGTCTGTTCTCATAGGGGAGGTGCTTCAGCCTCTGGTCATCTTCATGGTCCTCCTCTGACCCACTCCAACAGGTCCATGTCTTTCTTGTGCTGAGGACTCCAAAGTGGGATGCAGTACTCCAGGTGGGGTCTCATGAGAGTGGATTAGAGGGTGAGAGTCACCTTCCTCGACCTGCTGGTCATGTTTCTTTTGATGTACCCCATTGGCCTTCTGGACTGTAAGCGCACATTGCTGGCTCATGTCCAGTTTTTCTTCCACCAGTACCCACAAGTCCGTCTCCTCAGGGCTACTCTCAACCCATTCATAGCTTAGCCTGTATCCGTATTTGGGATTACTCTCACCTGGGTGAAGATCATCAACCATAGAAAAGGAAAGGAGACTATTTGAAAGGAAAACTTAACAGTTGATTGATAATTGATGTTTTTAAAAACTATCTAAAGAAATGGACAGAGCTGTAAGGTATCAGGAGAGCTTTTGTAGTTTCTCTCTTTTCTGTAGTGTCAGCATCAGCTAAACCTATATAATTCCTGAGAGATGTTGTCCAGTCTTGTGATGTGGAGTCCAGTCCTTCAGTTGTGGAGAGTCTATAGCCTCCCCAGGTAACTTATTTCAGTATTATCCTTACCAAGAGAAAGGTTTTTGAAAAAAAATTACACTTAATTTCCCACTTTTTTCTTTCTCTGACAGCACCAGATACAAAGAATAGTTGATTTTCTGATTGTTTTCAATAGTCTTTTATGTATTTATATCAGCAAGCTTTCTGTTGCTTGGAGAAAACCTATTCATCTTTCAAAACACAAAGATGCCATGGTGCAGAACAGGGATATAACACTCTGTGAACTTGTGAGCATCTCTGCAGACTGCTCATCTACTACTCAGCGTGGTATCAAAGGTCAGGTGTGGATTACTGGCTACTCATAAACCATCAATTGTGCATAGACCACAAATTGGAAACCATTGATATAAATTACTTTTTCAGTGAGAACTCCTAGGTGGGACAGTTTATTCCAGTAGCATGATATTTGAGGTACCCGGTACTTCCTACCATATACCATGTAATGGAGACTGTTACTTTCCTGTAGTTTGCAATAACTTGGTTTTTTTTTGTTTTTTTTTTTTCTCACTGCGGTTACAAGGGAAGATAATGACTATAGGACAGGTGAAGCGAATAGGCACTTTGAGACTTGTGTGGATGGCTAATCTTCAAAACTAGATTCTGCTGTTAAAAGAATGTCTATGGAAGGAGTTTATACTAAGCCTTACAGTAGAAAGCCTTTTAATCTTGTATTTAAATGGATAGCAGAGACTAAACATTTGGAAACATATTGATATATGTTATTGGTATAATTGAGGAGGTATTCATATGAGTTTGAGCTTACAGTTTTGCCTTGCTCTAAGCATGGATGTTCTGTTTGAGTGGCCTCAGTTGTTGATGAAGAGTATTTCTGTTACTATTCTCATTCATTTGGATGTTCCATTTTCATTCAGTGAGTTGTTAGGTTAAATTATGTTGTTCTCTTTCTTTGTGTTCCAAATGCCAACGTAGTTGTAGTTAACACAGGGATAGAAACAAACTGACTGGTCTCAAATCTCTGCCTCCCTTTCTCCTTGATAAGATTCTGGCAGGATGGGTGTTGAGCCCTCTTTGCTTTGGTTCTGGATGTTGATCTTTGTTCAGCTGCTAGATCTACAGGGGGCCTTACATTCCTCATTTATTTATTCATTCATTTATTCATACATTGACTAACTTTGTGACAATTATTCCTGGACTAGGACTCTCTTAAATATTGAAAGTTTTTTAGAATTCCACAGATATCTCAAGATCGGAATACATTGTGGCTTCTGCCTTTTTAACAACCATCCAACATGTTTCATACTTACTGTAGAGTGAATCATTTCTGCAAGAGAAATGTGAGCCAAATATGTTTTAACACAAGTTAGAAGAATACTGGCTGAGGTGCAGTGAAAAATAGCATCACATAACATCAAATGAAGCAGGAATTTAAATTAATCTGCTTTTCATTCTTGAACGATTTATGAAATCATTAAAAACTATGACCTCTTAAAAGGCAAGGGCCATGTGCCATCATGACTCTTGCTCACTTGAATTTAACAGTCAGATTGTAAATCTTTTCTCTTTCCATATTAAATTTTATTAGGAGTACTAGAGCTAATAATGCTTAACACAGGCTTAGCCCCTTATAGCAAGGATAATTTTCAAATTCAATTTGACTGTGAAGGGTGCATTACTGTAATACTTGATGAGGATGCAGATAAAGCTGACTATCCATTGTTAAATTGTAAATGTTTAACCAGGAAAAAAGCTGGTGACACTGAACAGCATATCTGGAATCACCACAGAATCAACTATGGAGAACCCCCTATAGATGACACAACACCAGAAATAGGAAGTTTGATCTATTCAGAACACATCCATACAATGCTCTAGCTCTCATAGCTAAAGAAATTCCTCTATTGGGTCAAAATGAATGACTTTTTACGTATTTAACTCAGATATTTTTGTGTTTAGAATTAAATCTGTCTTTTTAAGGGATATCCAGAGGATTTCCAAGGTAGTACTAACACTGTGAGAATTGAAATGCACTTACTTCAAGCCTTTTCTTGGTGTGGAAATTTGATGATATATTTATTTCTGCAAATATAAGTCTACATTTAGGGTCAATGCTTACATTTAATCACAGGCCTTGTGTTATTTGCTCTGGGTAGGGCTTATGTTATTGTTGATCCTGTTCAATATATTCAATAAAGGTCTGGAAAGGGGATGACGTGACAGATTCCTGATAAGGACAGCTACAAAGAGTTGCAGGAGGATCTCATGATACTAAGTTACTAGATGGTGAAATGAGAGGTGAAATTCCATGTAATACAAAGCAATGCACAAGTGAAAAACAATCTTTCATTTATGTATCCAATGATGAACTTTGAACTGCTATTGCCATGCAAAAGTGAGATTCTGGTGTTATCACAGCCAATTTTACATACTCCGAGTAGTACAGCATTCCTTGTAGTTGTCTTATTTCAGCCTTCCCTAAACTCTTCACCCATCTGTTTACCTAGCTTAGTATATTTTGTCACCTACTGTTCTTTCCGCAGTGCTAACAGTGCCAGCTAAAGCCTCTCTACTCCCATGGGAAAAATGTTTTTCCTGCTCCGAGAATGACTCTTATGAATTCCCGTTCCTATTGAGAAAGATCCCTCAGGAACATCACGGTCAAGTGAAGATCATGTCATCTATCTCTTGAGACCAGGCTGGCTCCAGCCTAGGATTTGAAACCAAGTCTCCCACATGTCAGGCAAATAATAGGATATGAAGCTAAAATTTATCTCCTGTTGGGAGCAGCTCTTTTCCTAACCGTACAGCTACTGATCACATTACTGAGTTAAAGGGATCTTTCTATCATGACGTGGCCAGAGATGTCATTAAAACTAACACATCCTTGTGAAAAGTTACCTGACCCACTATAATGTCTTTATGTTCATTCTTTGTTTAATCCGTATTTACTTTGTACCATATTGTACTCATGCAAAAGGCAGATATTTGTGCTTCTGTAGTTCTTCCCCTCATAAAACTTGCTCATTTTGGCCTAAGTTTTACCATCAGATCTTCAAGAAGTGATTTTAATAAGACTTTTATAGAATACTTACTTGAATTCCAATGTTTGTTGTCTTCTATAACCAGACAAAAACATGGTTGAATCACACGATGAAGACCTTTATCCTGTAGTACGTATATGACTTTATTCTTTCCTTTTCCACTTCCACCTCATTGTTATATGTGACTTTTCACTGTATTATATATTAGCTTGAACTTTAAACTCTTTGAAGCAGAGACCACTTACAATATTTCCCTCTTTTCAGGCACAAAGGAACAGTCCCGGGAACTAATAAATAAGATTTTAAAAGTGTAAGTGGAGGTAAGTTTCTCTCTTAAATTGGGAAAGAGAGAAATACTGCCTTTCACTGGCAACGCACTTACAGATCATGTTCATTGGATGAGTAAAAAGAAGACTCTAATATACAGAGCAGTCTTTTTAAACACATGAGAAAGCACTACCTTTATTACACAGAGCTGCTCAACACAAACAATTCACTTAAGATGCAAATGGCTTTTTTAAACCAAGCATTCCTTGTTCATATGTGGCTGCCTTTTTTTCAGCATGTCTGCTTTTTCTTCTGCCTAACAGTGGTTAATGGAGCAGCAAATTGTTATCAGCTTGATATTACTGCAGAGCCAGCTTACACAAATAGCTGATAAGCACTATAACACATTTCAGTGGATGAAAATTCATTGTACAGCGTTGTTTCCTTTTACTTTAATGTGTTCCAGACCACTTGGACAACTCAATGAATCCCATTTGGCGGAGGACAACCACGTTTGAGACACTGCCAGCCTGAGATGCTGGTGCCCGCTTACTGATGACTCAGGTGAGATCCTTTGACAGCTGACAGGGCCATGCTGTCTGTCTCATAATGAAGGGAAAACAGACACTGGAGGGACCATGGTCAGGACAGGTATGAGGTGTTTAAGAGTCCTGTGTTTTATCAGGCTCCTGTGCACTGTATGGTGAGCAACAGCATTACAGAAAGTACTTCTGTGTTAGCTGCAAAGGCTGCTGTTTGGACTGTTATCTGCATGTCTTACCCTGCGCATAGTTACATAGAGACAGCTGTCTTTTATTCCATACATTGAACTATCACATATGTATGGAGTTTCTTCACATCTCCTAGGTTAGATAAAGGAATGCCATCTCTATTTTACTGGTAGGGAGTTGAAACTGATATATCCCAACTGTATCCAGTCACCTAAAAATCAGGTTTCAAGGCTTAGCTGGCTCTCTGTGGAAAATCATAGACTTTTCTGAGGATCATTCATCCAGTGATAATGCAGACATCTGCTCTTGACAGGATTCATTGCCTTCTGGCTGCACTTTCTCTCCGTGTTGATTGTAGATAAAGTCAGTTGTTATGAACATAGGGACACTAAGAGATCTAATCACTTTCTGAAGGCATTTAGACATCCGAAGAGGCAGACCAGATACTTAGGAAGGTTATAAAAGTGGCTTCTGCAAGCTCTCAGGAGCTTCTGCAAGGCCCAGATGAGCTGTGGACTGTCCTCCCCTGTTCCCTTCCCCATGAAAATGACCTGAGCAATTATGGGAGGCAACACCATTCTGTTTGACCGTGTGCCAGCTTGTCCTTACTTCATCAAATGATCTCTGGGGGAAAGGGGTGAGAATCTCTCTTGGACAGAAGGAGACATGTCTACAAGATTTTTCTTCAAAGGTGGGAAGAAATTCTTGGGGTTTAGGTAGACATTACTGAATGATGTGGAATGCAATTCTGAAATTTGTGATAACCTTGTGATGATTTTAGGTTTTTTGGAGAGAGCCAGAAGTTCTGATAACCTGAGGCATTTGAAAGTACCCTGGACAAATTGCTGTAAAAATGTAATTTGGGAAACTGGCCAGCATTGGCAGAGAAAAGAAATACTGTTTCCAATCCATGTGACTCTAGGATTAGTTCTTTTCTGCCAATTCAAATCCTTTTGTAATTTTAATTGCCTTCTATTACTAACTTCTTGTACATGCATAATGTGTATGATGGATGAAGTGCTAAACAGTATCAACATTTCACTTCAGATGTGGCTGTTCTCCTGGGGAAGCAATGTGACTCCTGTAGAGCTGTGGGGAAAAATTTTTGAAGACAAGGAAGAAATTTGACACATGACTTAAATAGGCTTTCCTCTATGGCAGGGTGTCTACCTGACCTTTTTGCCTTTGAAATTTTTCCTTCACTGTTGCTAAAATTAACCTGTAAATAGCTAAAATAAATATACACAAAGGTACTGTTAGAATAATATTGTTAGTTTGTTTTCTCTTTTAGGAACCTTGCAGCGCACTATAATCTGATGCCATTCCTGGACTATGGGCTCATCCTCTGGACCACCCTTCAGTTGTATTTGTACAACACCAAGCACTAAAAGGACTTACTTTTTCTTTAGCTCTCAAATCTTATATTTATATGTAATAACTGGCCACTAATGCACTTCAAAGTGGATTACAGAGATCAACAGAGGTCAGATTCTATTTAACTCCATGAAAACAGCAGCAGTATCCTTGAAAATTAGTAATGGTGGAAAGTGATAGATATTTATTCCTGAGAACCAACTATCTGTTTCCGGAGTAGAAATCAACTCCTGCTTTGTAAAATAAATACATCATTTCTCTAAATTTAGATTTAAAAGTGGCAGCCTCTCTACTCATGAAAGTGTGCATTCATTGCTAAGGTACACAGTGGCCATCTGAAAATTTTCATGTCATTACTCTGCTTAATAATCTACCTCTCTCTTGTAGGTCACTTGGAATTAAACATTCAGTAAAGTGCTTTTAGGAGAGACATGGTAGGAACAAACTGAGGATCTCAGTTCAGTAAACTGCCTGTCTCTCACCTGAATAAATTGGGACTATTAAAAAAGCCGGTGGCCTGTAATGGTGGATGTGTAATAAAAATAATATACAGACTCTAACATTTAAAAAACTTCATTCATCTATTGTTAAGTAGCATCGATATCATATTTGTTTCCTGAGATTTGACTAGAACTATTTTTTTTAATGACCCTTGACAAACATGCCCTATAGATGGAAGCATTCAGGACCTCAAGGGAGAGGGGCAAGAGTGACCTTACCAAAGTGTGTAAGTACTGATGCTAGAGGAAAAAGAAAACCTCAATGATTGTGTGTTGTTTAGTCTGTTAGATAAAATTGTAATGATGTTGGAAGTTGGGACTAGAAAGTTCAAACTGCTCTAGACGTGTTTAACAGGGTAGGTGTTTAGTCAGTGGAGTCAGTGACATTTAGGATTTTTTAAAATCAAAGGAGTCATATTTCTAAAAGAACTTCTCAGGTTAACTGATTTTGAAGGAACAGATCAGGTTGGGTGGTCACAATGGTCGCTATAATCTACACTCACATTTTAAAAGCAGGCAAGTTTCCAAGTAGAAAGTGTGTGAACTTTCTGTGTAGTGCCTGTAACAGTCCCCTGGGGTGTACTTATAGTAAGTAAAGAAAAAACGAAGTTTTAGAGCAGACCCCATTTTTTCCCTAAGTAGCTATTGAAAAGAGGGCACATGACTCTCTAGGGTGTCTTGTCACTCTCCACTGCTATGACAAGGTTCAGATGAGCAGCTCATTCCATCCATGACTTCTCAGGAGAGCAGAGAGCTGAGGGCAGTGAATGAAGCTGGAGGGACTGTGCAGGTGTTCTAGAAGGACAAAGCTCTCACTAATCTTCTCTGGACACATTTCAAAAAGTTTGATCCTCTCTTGCCTTCTTCAGGTTGAGCCACCCCCTCAGAGAGCTCTTCTGGGGTAAAGGATTGCTGTGTTGGTGGGCAGCACTCAGTTGTGGTAGTTCAGGTGCCAGGGACCAAAGACTTGAGCTGCAGATGTGAAGTCCTCAGGATAATTCCCAGCTCAAGGCTCACCCAGATGTTAACAACCTGGTGAAAAACCTCTTGCCAAGCAGCGGAGCGGAGACAAGAGAGTCTGCTAAGAGCAGGAGGCAGGATGTGGAGTTGAGCACGTCTCTTTGCAGGAATGATTTGACCCAGAGAAAGGAAATTGGAGGTACAGGGATAAAGTGTTTATCTGTAAGGCGGGTTTTCCTGCCAGTGAGCATGAGCAGCACTGATAGGGCTTCTGACACCAGATTTTGTAGAATAGCAACACTAACAGTTTCTAGTACACTTTCGTAATTCAGAAAATCGCACTGTAGCTAAATAAAGAGGAACCAGTTTGGCAAGCCAGTCAAGCTCGGGTGTATCTGCTGGGATATTTCCCAGGATGCTTTTTCAAAAGTGCTTAAAATGCTAGGACATATCCCTGGCTGCTGTGACATAATTGCTTAAACTGGTAACTCATTAGTCTGGCTGATGTTGCACTGTTACAATTCATGCTTTCAGACAGTTCCCAGGTTTATCTTAGAGTTAGCACAGGCAGGGGACCATTCTCATCTCTATTTTGGGTGTGACAACTCTGTTTTGGAGAGTAAGTGGGTTTGATGGGTGGGATGGAGTCTGACTGGCTGACCTCAGCATCAGAGAGAGGTTCCTGCTCAGTGTACAAGTACAGATGTAAGCTGAAAGCCTCTGTTGTCAGAAAAAAATTTTTCTAGTCCCTTGAAAATACTTGTAGGTGAAAATCTTACAGATGTCCGTTACCATGAATCTGCAGATTATGGGAGGTGGATTTTAATGTGTGAATAGCCTGTTCAACAGTGTTTGCTAGAATTTGTGGTGCCTTGCACAGTTTTTCAGCATTTTGCTCCTTGCTCTGCAAAAGGGACTTGTTTAATCAGCTTCTAAAATTGCTTTTCCCTTCCCCACAGGAACATTTTAGCACATGCATTCTGAATGGACACTCAGAGCCATACAGAATTCTTAAAAAAAGAACAGTACAAAAATGAACTTCTTAGCACTGTTTCATTTCTTTTCTGTGCTAACTTTTCACTGCGTTGTTCTTCCCACATATCCTATCTCCTCAGTGTTCACTGACCATGACTAGGGAAGGTTTATGGGAAGAAATGCCCTTCTTTCACATATTAGGAGAATCCATTCCAGTTGTCCCACCTATGTACATGTACGTATAGGCTGTATGAAAACATAGGGCAGATATTTGTTTTTGCAGTGTTTTAAAGTGGGCTAACTAGAACTGCAGCTGGTTTCAAATTAATTCATGGCATGTTTCACAGTTGATTCAATGAAGTTTCAATGAAGTAGTTAATAAATCAACTTTTTTTACTTATTCTTTTTTTAAATAGAAGTTAATCTACTGTAAATTCTTCAAGAATTAGGCATGAGACATGGCAAAATATGCAGCACCTGTGGCAAAATGGATCAACCTATGCAAAGCCAGCAGGAATTGTATAAATCTGGGTTGCTCCCAGCACAGGATAATGACCTGCTGCCCTTCCCTCAAAGCTGGCTATAGTTTGTGTGTGAATTCATCCTCCAGCAACAATTCTCCTTGTTCTTTGGGACAGAATACGCTCAACAATGAGTTCTGCTGCTCCTCAGTTTAGGATCACTCAAAACCAAGGCCAATTATTGATGAGGTTGGCTGATGGAGATGCAGTATACACACTCACCTCTGCTCTGGAGTTTTTTCTCTTTTTATCAGTGAACCTTCCCTTGGTAATAAAGAAATCAGTCTTTGAGGGCAGCCTTACTGCTCAAGATGTGATGTTGCACACTAGTTGAAATCATGTCTATTTTATTATCATTTTTATTTGTGCGTACCATGAAGTATATTGTAAAGCAATTATATGTTAGATTGGTTTGCAAGACGGGCTGGAAGGGAAGAGCCTTTTTCTTTTTCTGAAGCTATGTACCCTGAGAGCATGGGCCAGACCCTGGCACTTAGCAAGTTTACACCAATAAGGATGTGAGATCCTTGCGTATTTGAGAGGGGCTAATGGTAAAAGTATTGCAAGACTGACAGTTTTATTGCTGGATATTGAGTCTAACGGTAGTGGGAAATGATTATTGTTTTCTATAAGAGCTTGGATTCTGCTATCAGGCTAACAGCCATCAGAGGCTGAAAGAGCATCTTGGCCCAATTAAGGGTTCAGTAATATAGAAGTAATAAGACATGAGAGATCTGAAAAAGCTATCGAAACTACAGGTGAAAGACAAATAGTCAGGAACCGAAAAGGGAGACAGAATTTAGGTTTGTCCATATAGATCTTATTATCCTCAAGAAGGAAAGCAGGAAAAAAAGGAGTATTTGCAGAGAGAGCTGGGATCGTACTACAGGGATATTGCAATCCACTCAGATCTATTGAGTTAGAGTCCATGAGAGAAGAGTGAGGAGGATAGAGAGATTAAAGCATCTAGTACACTTAAGTAAGTGATAAGTCATTATTGAAAAGTTAGAATGGATGGATCACCTTGTGGAGGTCAGCATCTCTCTCTGTACTGTGGAGGGAACAAAGTATGAGTGAGTTCCTGCCTTTGGCATCTCAGTTTGGCAAGTAAAATACAGAAAAAAGGGATGTTTCAGGCACCCACTCAGTTCCAGGCAATGAATAAGGTGGTAAACAGAATCAGCACAAATGGTGAAACACGAGTTTTGCACTTGCTTTGTGAAGATCTATTGATGTATCACTTATCCTGCCTTAGGGCAGGAGGTATAAATTAAAAAGGTGCCTTCCTGACTCACAAACCAAAGACTGTGTGGTCCAAGGTCTCTTGAAGGCCACAACATTCTCACAGGTCTAGGTATTGCTGGGGTATCTGTAGTGCCTGGACAGATGTAATTTAAAAGGATTTATATATTTGTGGGCAAACATGCTATACTTGTATAATTTATATCACATGCCCAAGTGCCTTGGCTCTGATTGTGCCAAAATCAAATACCTGAGGAATAATGCAAGAACTGGGACTACATATACTGTTATTTTCTCTATGTTACTTTTCCAGTCTCTGACAATTTGATGCTCAAGGACTTTCTAAGTTTGACATCTTATTTAATATTGTTCACTAGATCTTTTCCCTATAAATTGGTGTAATTACTTTTTGGACCCATGCAAACTTTTAGCACCCACAACATGCTGTATCAAATCTACAATGGGCCAGTTTGATTTGAGGTTCTTTAGTTCATGTGTTAGAATGAAAGTTAAATACTGTTCTTTATTGATTCATTCCTCAAAAGATAAAAGCCATGGATTTTTTTTTTAAGGATTTCTATTCGTGGAAAAGTAATATTGGCATGATGGTCTATTATATTGTTGACCTTTCAGATAATCCAGAGTATCCCCAAATCAGAGAAGTCAGAGCTGAGTGGCTATGGTATCTAATGAGCCTTCTGTATGTCATTATTTCATTTTAGATTTTTTCAAGGACTTAAAAGGAAACTTAGTTTTAATTTTATACATTTTGTTTCTGAAAATTTTCCTGCTTACCTTTTCTACCCTGGTCACATCGAGGATGGGAAAATGGTTAAACTGAATATACCACATAAGAAAGCGTACATTTTATATAATCAATGAGTACAAAGATATTTAGTAAAATTTGCTACAGCTGGTAATGAGAAAAACATTTTATTAATCTTTTTATTGTGACCAATGTCATTTTGCTCTTAAGTTGTGGGCTTTGTGTGTAAGTCATAGAAAGCTTTGATGTGTTTGGCGGCTTATTGTCCTACAGTATGAGTTTAAGAAAGAGTGGTTCCATTTCAGTGATAATGAAGCCAGTTCATATATGAAAGTAGTTACTACACCAACCATATTTTGACTGATATACTCCCTTAAATCACTTCCAGATACAGAGACCTTTCTGAAATAAAATAACTTAGCATCATGATCAGATTTATTACACTTCACTGCTTCTGGACAGGAACCTAAACCAGGATAACTTGGAGAACCTAGCTTTCATTTAGTTTGGAAAACAGACACATTGGAGAAAGAGAAGAAAAATCCTCTGAGGTAAAATGTAAGGAGACTAAGTCATGGAAATTGTATATGCAAATAAATTTATGATGATACGTTTCTAAAAACATGTCAAACACAGGCACTAAACTAAGATTTGATGAAGCTTTGGGGCTTTATTTTTTAAACTTTATCTTTCATCTTCTTGTCAAGCAGAATACACTGTTGTAAACCATAGACATGGAAAGCACTTCAGATTTAAAGTGTTGAAAGCACAACTTAATTTGAGACACTTGCATCCTCATGAATAACATCCGTACTTGTCCCCGGCACCACAAAAAAAGATATTATTTTTCCAAAGTTCTATATTTGGCGTTTAAATAAAAGCCATTGCTCTCCACAGTGAATATTTTGTGTAACGCAGAGTAAAAATTATCCCAACTTTGAATAGAAATTATGATATTTTTGTGATGGCTGTGCATTGTTTTCTCTTGCCCATTTTTCTTAACATTTTAGGCTCTTAATGGTAGAATAAGGGTCCAAATTCCTACCTGATGAAGCTGCAAGCTATAATTGCTGAGGCTGGGCAGTAATCTGTTAATGCTAAGAGAATTTACTTTGGTCCAAGATGCTACTTTGTGTTTTGAAGTATATTATGCAGCTATTGTGATGTAGTGGATCTGCATTTGTGTACGCAGACAATAAAGGAAGATATATACTGGATGCCCACTTGACTGGATTCCCTTACAGAGGTGTCAGCTAGTTCAGCTGGACTCTGGGCTGTGTGAAGGACAACAAGAACGCTGCACATTCCTAACTACTCCAAGGCACCCAAGAATGGCAGGATCCTTGCATATCCTTACTTACTCCCATCCATCATGCAGGCCCAGGTGCCCTCACGCACCTTGTGGTCAGGCCTGCTACTCATCTTGCATGGGAGAGAAATTGAAATAAAAACATTCCTTTCTAGTGATAGCAGTTGGCTTAGGGTGAGAAGAGGATGAGGAAGACTTGGATGAAATTACTGGAGGAAAGGTATCTTTTTAAGGTCATGCTCAAGCAGTAAAACAAGAAAGATAAAAATTTAACTTCTATCACTTCGCAGAATATTGTGAAAAGCTGGTGTCAGGCAACTGGACACAGATTTATTGGAGCTGCATGACTATAGAAATGCATACAAAACTTAATGTCTGTGATCAGATAAATAAAAACTGGCTTTAGGGTTATAGCAGAAGTGAATGAACAATACAAGAAAAAGAGACATGTCTCCTAGTCATATAAGCTTTAACTCTCATTTGAAACCAATTTTTTTTTGCAAATGCTTGTATATTTTTGCAGCTACCAGAATCATAATTATTAAATTCTTTCAGGAAAGCTGATTTCAATGGCATTTCTTCATGTATGCCAGAAATGAGTTGTTATAAATTTATAGCCTCAAAACAAGAAAGCTGGCTTAAATCAGAATTAAGTAAAATTTTATCAAGTTTTAACTCCAAATAATTTTAATTTCATTCAGTATAATTTTAATAAAATAGATTTACTTATTATTGATTTTACCTATGTGATGATCATTTCATGTTGCACTGAATAGTAGGCGTTTGCTCATATGTTCTAACCAGTGAGCTAAAGTGAATAGTCTCCAAAGTCTCTGTTTACAGCTCTGGTTGATGCTTATTTTCATCTCAGAAACAATGTTTCACTGAGTCCTTTAAATCTTCAGATTTCTGTGGTCTCAAAGTTTACGGATTATTTTTCTATACAATGAGAATGTAAATGAGGGGGGATAAGAGGAATCAAAGAGAATACAACTCAAATGTTCATGTGTCCAGAACATATATTACACAGAGTTAAAAATGTCCTTGGAGATAAATGAGTTTGTATGGGAATCATATGTGAAATTACGATAAGGTTTTTCTGAAAAGTAGCAGACATTTTTAATTTAACTTTTCAAATCTCAGTTCCTTGTGGAGAAAAAGAAAAATGGTGAAATATCTTGTTAAATAGCACCATGCACTTCATGTTACTTAGAAACATGGAATATAGTTCAATTTCAAATACTATACAGCAGTTTTTCTCAGAAAAATGAATTATAGCTACTCCGAAATTTTATATGGGAAATAACCTTAGTTTCCACCTGGCATTACATGAATGAAGGCCTTTTATCATTTTGAATCACTGCTAGGATTGTCCAACATACAAAAATATCTAAATTATTCACGCTTGCAAAAGCACAGCTTATCGGGCTCAGGTAAAGTGAGCAGAAGGTTATGATCCATAATGAAATTCTGCAAAGAAAATGCTGTTTCAGGAGCATTTTGTCTTTGTTAAGTTTAGAATATGTATTCAAATAAATTCCTTCTACCTTCTGGGTTCTTGACTGGGGGGGGTTATCTAACAGCCATTAAGCAAAACTCTATAGATAAACATTATTTTAACTCAGTAGAAGCTGGAAGAGTTAGACATGATCTGTATGCACTCAGTAAATCATGTTCTTGCACTACAAAGGGGTCCAATCCTAAATAGCTTTTGTTAAGAGACTGGTACCAGGATAGTAATTTCAGAAAAGACCTGTATATCACTATGTATTTCTGCCTGGAATGCTATACAACTAATTTCAGGCACATATAAACCTGTACTCCCAGATTTTGGATCCTAATTTTGACATGCATAGTAATCTGGATATCTACATCTTGAACAGCCTGTTCATGCAGCTGGTATGAAAAGGATCTGCACACCAATCTTCAATGGAATCAGGCATTTTTAGAATATTTTTGAGCATCAGGATGGTGCATCTAGAATGATTTTTAGACTCTCATTGGCAGGTCTTGGTGAACTGTGAATTCATGGACTGTAGCAACTAATCTCTAGGTGCCAATAGCTGCACTCTGGAAGTAACATGCCCACCAGAGGCATGATGCTGTTTGCATTCCCAAGACTTTCAATACAGTTGATTTCACTGCTTAGTAACAGGTATTGGGGAATGATTTTATTTCAGAAAGCCACTTTATCAGAATTTCTAGTTTTCAGAAAAAAAGTTTTTGAAGGTTAAAGCAATTAAATAAATTATAGTTCTTTTGAATAATAAAGATTTTCACATTTTTAGCTGCTCCAGTGAAAGGCTTTTTGATTGAATTCTTCTTTTGATATTTAATAGAGCTTGATGATGAGTGTACCTGAATGTAATTGGCAGGATTTTGTTATATTCTGTCACTGCTTTTTTTTGGTGTATTTTTTTTTGTCCTGTGTCTCATTGTCCTAATGACAAGGTAATAGCAAGCTCTTGGCTTTCTTACCTTAGAAGTGAATGATGTGATGCTGTGATTTAATGTTTCTCTGCACTGTCAGGAAGAAGTTCAGGATTTTTTTTACGTAGTTTTTAGAAAAAAACCTAGGAAGTGTGTCTTTCTCAGAGTTCTTTTAAGTGTACTCAGACATGCTTAAGATATCAAATCCACTCCATACAGTTATTTTTATTGACTTAGACGGTAACAACAAGCTAAACCTTTGTTATTCTAGATAGAAACTTTGTGACAAAGCAACAAACTCAACTAGACGGACTCAAATTTCAGTCCCAAGTACAGTCAAACTTTCTGGCTTGATGAAACTGTTCAGGTAGAATTCCCAAATCCGATGTCCATGCATAAACCAACTTTATATATCAAGCAGAACAGGGAAGGACAGGGCACTACTGGAAAGAGTCCAGTGCAGAGCCACCAAGCTTATTAATGGCGTGGAGCATCTCCCTTATGAGGAGAGGCTGAGGGAGCTTTAGCTTGGAGGAGAGGAGACTGAGGGGTGACCTCATTGATGTTTATAAATATGTAAAGGGCAAGTGTCAGGAGGACAGAGCCAGGCTCTTCTCAGTGACATCCAATGACAGGACAAGGGGCAATGGGTGCAAACTCGAGCACAGGCGGTTCTGTGTAAACACAAGGAAACACTTTTTCACAGTGAGGGTGACAGAGCACTGGAACAGGCTGCCCAGAGAGGCTGTGGAGTCTCCTCTGGAGACATTCAAAACCCTCTTGGACGCATTCCTGTGTGACCTACTCTAGATGATCCTACTCTGGCAGGGAGGTTGGACTCGATGATCTTTTGAGGTCTCTTCCAGCCCCTAACATTCTGTGATTCTGTGATTCTATGATTTTTTTCATATTTTACTCATGAACATGAACATTTTATAACATATCTTACCTTACATACATATCCTATAATTTTTTTTATGTCCTATTGATTACACAGAGGAAAAGAGTTATTGCTATAAAGTGGCACAGAGATCTGCAAAATAAAAACTGTCATTATTAAGAGTATATTTGCTTTACACAGGCCTGGCAAGTAAAGAGTCATCAAAATTCCCTGTTCAAGTAACTTGATAGGATAGTAAGTTCTGGAACAAAAAACTAAACAAAGCAACAAGAAAAAAAAAAGAATAAGAAACTTCCAAGAGCTTCAAATGGCAACCACCTATAAATATTAGAAAAAGATTAATGTTTTTAACATGCATATTATTTTTCATATTGCTGTCAAGATAGTTTGTAATTACAGTTCAGTTCACATAACAGTTTATAGTCTGCAATTTGAACTATACTAAGCTTCCTTAGAGTAATATTTTATTTGTGTGTCTGTGTTGCTTCTCAGTAGCTATCATTTGTTAGAATTACCAAAACTCATTAGTTGACTTGACTTTCCCAAATCACAGTTCTTGTGAAGGTCCTTGTCAAGGGAGCATGAGAGTGCATGTGTTGTGCAGCTTCCAGTATTTGAGGCATACCCAAAAGAGCTTTACAGGAACACACTTTGTAAGTGATTTTATGTTATTTGGTCCAAGAACTGAGTTCAGAGAGAATTTTAACTAATGGAAGAATTCTCCCATAGTAAACTCTGCACCAAATGCAGCAGTCAAAGTGGACCTTGGAGACAGAATTTTTCAGGGGCTGTAAGAACTAGTTTGTTGAAAAAATTTGGAAGGAAGAACACTTTTTCAGTGGGTGAGTTTCTGAAAAGCTCAAGTTGCAATTGTATAAGATTATAAGGTTCACATTCTTAATGTTCATACCAGTAATCTGTGTTTGCTGTCAAACGGATAGAAGAAACAAAAGCTGTGCTGATTTTCAGTGGAGATGTCCTAAAAGGTCTGAAGGTGGTTTTAGAATGTTGGATATCCATGACAAGACTATGATAATATGTGCCTTTCCTTAACTTAGTCTTATCCTTTCCTTTTCTTGTATATTCTCTTCACCTTAAACAATTTTCTGTCGTTATGGATAAAATGTGTCTCTGATACCAGCATTCAGAGATTCATTTGCATGGGTTTCATTGCATTTTATATTTGAACCTGATTTGTTGCCTTTAAATATAAATGGAGTGGTCCAACTAATGCTGGTTGTAAATCCATGAATCCTTCATGTTGTTGATATGGATTGTAGCTGTTTCACATCCCTGAATGCTTTAAGCGGGTTTTCCACTTTCATCACTTGCAGTGGGTTTTTTTACTTATAACTAAGATGTCAGCAGTGTCATTACTTAAGTTGCCTATATGTGGCTCCCTGTGTGTAACTCATGTCATTCCAGCTCATTCAATCCAAATTTTTGACCTTTTTTACTATATTCTCACATCTCATTTTATTCATGCTCTAATCTCTTTCTCAACATCCCTCCCAGAAACATGTCCCCCAACCTGACATGTATGTGGTCAGAAGGTGAGGACCAACCACATCTCCTTTCCCCTTTCCAGTAAATCTGTGGCTGGAAATGTCCCTTTCCAGCCTATCCTCCTCATGTTCCTTTTTTCTACAACTCTAAGGACAACTGTCTCTAGGGATCTGTCAGGGAAAGTGCTTGCGTGGGGGCTAAGTAATCTGCTTTAGTCATAAGCAGTGCTATCATCTGTAATGTCTGCAAGAATGCCCTGGTTTTAATGCAGATGGAGACAGAGTAGCAAAAGGTGCTAGTGAACACATTCAACAAGCAGGAGCCTCTTCCAAGACTCAGGCCTTTGCCAAGGACAAGGGCTCACAAATAACTGACAATTGCTAAAAGGAGGCTAAGGAGAGTTATGTTGAAAAAATGTAAAAAGAAGCGTGTTCAATTATTTTGCTTTTGTTTAGCTCATCTCTTCTCTAATGTCTGAGTTCTACCATGTCATTTTCTATTTATCAAGCATCAAATACCTGTCTTATCCCGCACTGGCCTCAGAGTAAATCCTGAGAAAAATTATTAGCCGACCTGAAAACTTCCAACCCAGCCTCTCTACTAGTTTTCTGTCAGCTCCAGGTTCTGAGTGGTATGTGAGCTCTGTATTGTCTTCCCTTTTGCAGATAAAATAAATCAGTTCTTTTGTCTAGATTTGATCAAAGGATTTCTAGACATCAAAATAGAGACTTAGTTTTAAGTCAAAATATTATTTTTTGAATGAAAAAAGGAAAAACAAGTGTCTGTATTTTTTTAAAATTTTACTGAAAATACTGTTTTTTTTCCAAACCTAACTTGAAAGAGAAAAACACAAACAAAACACAACCACAAAGTGAGAGGAATGGATTTTGACTCCCCTCTTCCTTTGTTGACGTTTTTCCTCTTTGTCCTCAAAACCCCTCTGTGCTTGCACCTAAAAAAGGAGTGGGTTATTCAAGCAGGTAGTTTTTAAAAATGGAGTAAAGCTAAGCCAACCAAGTTCACAGAATGCAAATGAACTCTGGTTTCCTTTCTCAATAGGTTATAGTGCTACTGTATGGTTTTCATCTGGATTTGATCTGAGTCCAAGAGCTGATGAATCTCAGTGACTGATTCTCATTCAGACCAAATCCGTTTTGGATACTAAGATCTGATATGAAGATCAATCTCCTCCGTGTCAATATAGAGTGCAGACTATTTCTAGAGTGGGCTGGGTAAGAGTTTTGGAAGGAAAATAAATGGTTTGACCTGCTGGATGTGTATACATACATGTACTTCTTAACAAAAGCTTTTCTGGCTACCTCTGGAGAATAAAAGGTGCTTTAATTGATTACCAGCCAAGGTTGATATAGGTCACATTAGATGCTCCACAATGAAATAAGAATATTTAGATTTGGTTGAAGCTTCCCAGAAGCTTGTACGTTTAGCACCATGAAAACCTGTATTTTAGCTGTGGTTTTGCAGAAGAGACTAATTCTTCCAGCCATTCTTAGTTGCAATCATAATAATGAACTTTTAAGGATATACTGGTGACATCATTAGGTTAAGAAAAAGAAAGCACTTCAGTACCTTCTTTCGGTATCCTTTGTAATTTCATGTTCTTCCTCCTTGTCTGAGCTACTCTCACATCATCAGTGAAAGCATCATTTAGCCAGTAATACAAGTAAATTTTAAAAAAACCCAAACAACAGCACTGCTGTAGATCATCTGGTGAATGACACAACTGAAAACTAGATGAATTTATAGGTACCTGAACCCAGGTGTTTTCCTGAAGGAATTTAAAGAATACAAGAGTTTGCCAATAATATACAGAAGGCCTTATTACAGACTGAGAGGTTATCTTGGATAAATAGTCATGTAATGCCTTTACAACCATGATTCATGATTAGCAGCAACTTCAAGTCATTAACAATTGGAAACTGGTTATTGAGTGCCCACAGGTCAAATACATTGGTGGTCTTCTGCTCCTAACAGAGAAGAGTTCACATCACACAGATATATTCCGGGTGGTGCATGCACACACACACACTTCCCTACCTCAGAGTACACTCTCCTATCAGAGCATACACTAGCCATCTTCTTCTTGATGGCCTTGGAGAGAGGGATTGAGGTTCATCAGGGAATTCTTGCAAGGAAACAGTAACTGTGAAAACAAGAGTGTTAAAAGAGGAACGTCCCTAGTGCAAATGAATTCAAAGAATGTATTATTTGTTCCTATGTCAGCTGTCCAACTTGGTCACTGCTAGCATTTCACTTTCACCCTCAGGAGCAGCTAATTGTTTATGAAATGACCTTGTTATCCCTGCCCTAGTAACCTTGTCTGGAAGGCCACCACATGCATTTATTATTCTCTGAAAGAAAATGTACTTTCTGACATCTGTTCTGCATTTGTTTTCCTTTAATTTCCTTTAACTTCCATCACCCCGTCCCCAGATTGCTCATCTGTGCTGCTCTGCACAGGGTGGCACGGACTGTGCTAGCCCTACAACTCTGCCTGTCCTCAACTTTATGTTTTCTGTGGTTCTGATTTCTTGCGTTATAGTCTGGTACAAAAGGACAGAGAAGGGCATTGTGAAATTGACTTCTCCTTCATCTTCCTCTTGTGACAGACTTTATATCCTCTGAATTATGTATTTTAATTTAGGGTTGTAAGAGTTTATATTGAGAGTGTACTGAAGACAAAGGCTCCTTCTCTCCTAATCTGCCCCAGGAATTCATTCTCCTTACTCCTAGTGCCAGATAGTGCAAAAGCACTGGCAAGCCACAGTCTCCTTCCTGTGTCATTTTTCAGCCAGCAATAATGAGCATCTAGAGCATTGGTTTCTGAGGTTCTAAAAGTGTGAAAAGGCTTTGCAAGAAGTGTAAGCGACCCGAATGACCTTCTCAGTAGAAAAGCTTTATTGTCAGATATGATTGCTTTCAATCCTTTCATACTTCTTGTGATAAGCAATCTGAAAGAATGGCCTGGCTGTTCTCCAAGGAGGCTTTGGGCATCTGTAAACTAAGTGACATTTCCTTAGCAGTGCTAGTTAAGTGACTGACAGTGTTGTCTGCCATCTCCCAGCAGTCCGTGCTCCAGCCCTGGCTGTCGGTAGCCAGCCTATACCATGTGCTAGCGTGTTTGAATGGTCATGCAGTGAATCCGATTTGGAAGGATTTCTGGGGCAGAAGGAGGGGGTGGAGAAGAACTGAGTCAACAAGTGATGCCACAAACTCTCGTGCTGGCGTCAGGAAGTGGGTGGTGGGTAAATAGGAACACAGAGCACAAAGTGGCAACAGTTTATACTGGCTTGAGCAGGACTTTCTAACATCTAAACACAGGCTTAATTTTGAGTTTATCTTAGTAAGCATAAAAGCAAAGCTACTGATTTGAGAGGAAAAGAGAAGAGATCTTTATCACTCAATCCTGCTACAAGAGAGAAGCAATGGAAGATAAAACAGTGCAGGCGAATTTACATACATTGTGTCTCTCTGTTTTATGAGATTACCCACAGCCTCATGAATCCAGTAATCTGCATGAGACTGTGGTCACACCTGCAGAAATCTTGACTCCTCCCTCTAGCCTTTAAGTCTACCTAACCTCCCAGACATGTCTTTTGGGTTCAGGTTTCCCAAGGTAACTCAAGGGGCATGTCTGTGAAACAAAAGAAGGAGTGAGCATTTCTCCTGGCTTATCAGTGTCCTTACCTTGTCCAGTGATGAGAGCTGTTATAGGCTCTTAAGCTAGTTCATCTCTGCCTCCAATTTTAATGAATCCTTATGGGCAGACTACAGAGACAAAGACCATGTTCGCAGGAAGTGAGTAGTCTGTCTTCTTTTGCACTGTCAATAGGACAGGTTATAGTAGTAGAGTAGTTTTATTTCAGAGTAGGTATATTCAAAATACAGTCACCCTTAGGAAATAACACGGGGTCTTCTAAATAATTCCAGAATTGTTTCATGATTTCTTATTTAGGAAAGTGTTTAGGTCTAGGCTTTCACTGGAAGATTTGTGAAAATGCTACTTCATTTTTGTCGCGATGTAGTCTGGTACCTCAAGTAGGCTTTATTAAATGACAATCTTTTTTCTCTCCTTGTTTATTTTGGCTGTATCTATTGTTAGTCTCTGTGAAACAGCTATGGGACTTCCCAATGCAGGTGCAATTGATATCCTGAAGGTTTTAAATGTTGTGAGACAGCACATGTTTTAAATGGTGCACTGATGACAAATTCATGGGGGACACACAGAGAATTATAGCACTCCAGCTTTCCAGAGGTTCCTTACTGATAGGCTAAACAAGATTTCAAAGGAAAAGAAATTCACTGTATCCAATATGAAAGGTGGTTTGGAGACAAATCTTGTGTCTCCTTGAGGTCCCCTCCAGGTTCTTTGGTGTTTTTTTTTCTTCATTTCATTTCATCTTCTGGGCTGTTTACTTCTGCATATGGCATGTGCTCATTTATGTGTCTCAATGCTGAGTTTTATTTACTGCATAGCAGCCTGATTTCAGAAGAAGCTCAGTTCCTTTTTCTGCTCACTCACTTGATATGATCAGTGAATGTAGCTTGCATACTGTTTTCAATCTGTCTCAGTCATTTATATAGATTAAAACCAGCAGAGGTCCAAGTAATGGCCTTGTGGGGAGGATTCTACGCAGTGGGGTGGCTTGCTTTACAAGTCCTCAGATTTCACTTTGTTTGTTTGCTCTTTCTAGTCTGTGCATTCACCACTTGCATGTTAATAGATTTGGAGAAGATTCCTCTTCAACATCCCCACAGTCTCATCTGTGGCATCAGACAGTGTTTGCTTATTGTTTCCTAAAACTCAAAAATTTGTGTTTCATTAAAAAAAAAAATCATCCTTAGCTCTTTTCTTTGCCATAAGTGCTCTTACAGAATTATAATAAATTAATCTCAATGAATTCTTAAAACACACCTACACAAATCTTTTAAGGTATTTTGGTGTTACGCTATTTGGAGATAACCAATATTACTGTTAAATTCTTTACATTCTAAACACCTTACCTCTTTGAAAGCTTTGCAACTAAAAGATTTTGTTCATTTCAGTAACATTTCCATTACATCCATGAATATACTTTGTCTTTTGGTGTCATTTCTTCAAGTTTCTGGTGTCAGAGGTTATGGACTCTATTTTCACACATTTGCCTAGTCTTTATGTTTCAAGTGTCTACCCTACCAATTTCTGTTAAATATTATATGAAATTTAATTTGAAAGAGAAGGGGAATTATTAGTTTAAGTGTTCTACCTATCACGGGAACTATTCCCTTTTCCATCAGCAATTTGCTGATCTAAATTAAAGCTGAAAATTTGGTCCCATTGCTAGAGTGGCAAAACTGTGTATGATTTCAGAAGAACTCATACTTTGTCATAAATACACACTACAGTGCCTTAACACAATTGCAGGTGCTTAAAAGAAAAAGATATCTAGATTGTAGGCATTCATACTAAAGACTTGTCTTTGATTTGGTGATCTTCCTTTTCTACGTCGCTATTTCCTGTTGATTAAATTGTGTTAGCACTTTCCTCATGAGATGTTTCAATGTAGGCAATAAAGAAGTGATATTAAATAATTGACAAATACTGACAAGCAGAGTGGTGCCTGGAACCACAGAAGTGTGAGGAAACAGAAAGATTAGATTTAAGCAAGTTTTATGCTGGTAGCATTGTATGTGTGTGTGTATGTATGTGTGTGAAACAACAGTGAAGAGGGGTGTTCTCATTGCAGAGGAGAAATATTTACATTAGTTTCTTTTTCCCTTTGCCCAAAGAGATGCATACCTTATATTGTGAAGACTAGGGCCAAAAGATGTGCTGCGTGTGCTTAGAGTATAGGCGGGTGAAATAACAAAATGCTAACCCTACCACTACCCCACGAACTAGACATCTTAGTTCACAGGCAGTAAAATAAGGAGTAAAACAGGGCATCTTCAGAGCCTTGCTGGCTTTAATAGAACATTTTAGGAATTCACTGATGTGGAAATCTGAGTGCAACTTCAAAGTTCATCACTGGGTCTAAATATTGTTGTGGCAAAAGTAGATAACTTTTCTCTGTGTAGGAATAGATATATGGCTAAGTTATCTATGTAATGTATGGAAAAGTGTATCTATAACAAACAAGTGAATACAGAGATTTTATGCTGCCTATTGCCTTATGAGTCCCCCTAGGATGCATAGCCCTTTACAAAAAAAAAAAATACCATTTGTGACCATCAACAGGCTATCTGGTTTCCAACAGTAGTTGCTACAAAATCAAAACCACTTTTAGTATGTGAAAACTCAAACTGACTGTGTCTGCTCTGAAAAGAATCATAATAATTTATTGCTCTTGGTTAAATCAACTCTTACAGCATTTCAGTAGATCAAGGAAAGGTCTTTCAGCCAATTATCAAGGAGCTATTCTTTGAAGGCCTGTTACAGCGTCTATAAATCTGTAAATGTGTTTCTTAGTCATTCATTTAGATCTGTAATCAGTTATCATACCAGATGAGCTCTGAAGTCAGAATATCAGTTGCACATTTCCAAGAAGATTTTTTTCTGTCTTATCTTTTCTATTTCTCTGAAAGACATATAAGATTTCACACATCCAAAACATTCATCTCAGCAACTCCTGTGTCAAATGAACAATGCTAAGGAAGATAATGAAGTACAGTTTTGTTGATACTTATCAATTTGTCTTTTCCATGCCTGAAGTCAGCTCCATATGGAAGAAAAGACTTACTCTTCTTTAGTAAAGACATTTTTTGCCCTTATGGACAATGTGTTATGTCCCAAAGGTTATCAGGAAATGCTGCCATATCAATGTGTTTCATTCATTCTCTAGGAGAAACGGCATTGAATCTCAACCTGAAGAAATAACTTGCAGAAGTGGCATACTGACATAAAAATAGTGTGGTTTAAATGGAAGGTTCTCAAACACCTAAGAGATATCACTGAGTGTGGATAATTTGTAATAACCTACAAACTTATATTTTGTGGTCTATAAACAAAACATTGCTGAAACTATTAATCTAAGTATAGCACCACTCTATTAATCCAGTCTGGCCTTGCACATAACTTTGGAGGATAATCTTATAAAGATTAAGACAAAGCAGAGACTACCTAAGAATTGCTAGAATCTCTTCAAAGTACTAAAATAAATACCTAGACTGTACAATGTAAGTTTCAAAATATCTAACGGTTCAAATAACGAATAAAACAAATTGCAATACATTCAATACAATTATGTGGTTGAAATCTTAACAAACTGCAAGGCCTAGGACACTGGATCCTCTCAAATATCCTCACTAAGATTCAGATGACACTGAACTGTGGGAGGTATCTGACATGCTGGAGGACAGTGCTACTCTTCAGACAGATCTAGAGATGTCAGAGAAATGGGCTGATGGAAATCTCATGAAGTTTATCAAAGACATGAGTGAAGTGTGGTATATGGTATTGAGTAAGACTACGCAATAATGCAATCTGGGGGAGAAGCTTTGCAGGAAAGAACCTGCGAGTCCTAGTGGCGAACAACTTGAAGTTGAGTCAGCAATGTGCCCCTGCCACAAAGAAGAGCAACCACATACTGGACTGTATGAGAAAGAATGCAACCAACAGGTCAGAATAATGTTCCTCTGTTTGATAGTCATGAGACCACATCTATTGTACTGCATCCAGTTTGGCCATTTGCTACAAGAATGACATTAACAGACCTGTCATTGAATCCAGTCCCATAGAGGGATGACAAGAAGGTCATGGAGTCAGAGCACATGATGAAGAGGCTGAGAGAGGTGGGTTAGTTAAACCTGGAGGAGAGACAGCTCAGGGATATCTTACTGTTGTCTGCAGCTACCTAATGGGAGGGTATAGAGAAGACGAGGTTAGTCTTTTCTCAGAGATAGACAGTGAAAGTATGTGAAGCAACGGACACAAGTTGCAATGTAGGTTGTTCTGAGTGCACATAAGGAAAACACTCTTCACAAAAAGGGTGATCAAACACTGGAACAGGGGTCCAGAGAGGCTGTGGAATTCCCATCCTTGCAGATACTAAGACTGAATTAGACATGGCTTTGAACAATGTGCTCAAAAACAACCCCTGATATGAGCAGCGGATGGTACCATATAACCTCTGGAGTTTCATTTGAATCTAGTCCATTCTGTGATTTTGCATTTCTCAGAAGGGTGTGCAACCTGTGGTTGCAACGTGTGTGTTGGAGGTGGAGTCTTAGAAGGCTTCCCCCTAGGTTGTTCTCCTACTTTCGGATACTCACACATCAGTTAATGTTGTCTGGTTCTGTTCAAGAGAAACATATTTGGTTTGGTTTGGTTTATGCTTCTAATCAGTCTTTCTTTGAAAATCTACCCTCATGGGCAAAAGACAGAGAGAATTTCATGATCCTGGGACACAAGACACTCTTACTTCTGATTAGGACTGCTTGTGTGACACTTTGATAGCTAATGTGACTGAGTTTTCCAAATGACGAGTAATTTCAGGCTACTTTTATGGAAAAACAGTGAACAGCCCTGATTTTCAGCCTACTGAAGAATGTGAATCTTTCAAGCGTTAAAAGCTGGGCTCTCTGCAATCCCCAACCTTCCAAAAAATCATTGGCCACTTTGAAAAATCCTTTAAACTCCTCTTGGCTTCTTCATAATAGAAAAGGTGAAGAGGTTTCTTTTTTTCTTCTCTTTTTTTTTTTCCTTTTTTTTTTTTTTCTTGTGTTGTCCTCTGTGAGCCAGAAAAATCATAGATTTCTACACTAGGTCCCAATTACAAATTTGGACTTTATCATTAGTGGATCAGCTCCAGAGAGGGAATAAGAGTAGCAGAAAGACAAATCAGCATGGGAAAATATCTCCTTCTTCCCGTTCTCCAGGGACAGCTTCCAAAAACACATGGCTTTTGGCTGACAGCTTGCTTTTGGCATCTGTACTCCAGCTGAGAGCTTGTTCGACCTTGCATGCTTTGATGCAGTAACAACACAGCCCACATTTCTGCTGATTAATCATTCAGTCATTCTGTATCTTAACCAGCTGTGATCATGAGCTATTTTTCCCTGCAACGATTAGAGATGTCACTGTTCATCATCTTCATATTCTTCATTCCCTTTGTATAATGGCTGAAGGGTCTCATCCAAGCAGGTTCTGAGGGTCCATATTCCCACTGAAGGCAGGGAGGGGTGTAGATGTCTGGCCCCAGTCAAAATCAAATATTATCCCCCTATCCCATCAAAGATCATAACAAACAAGTGTTTAATTCCTCATGAAAAAAATATTCTCTGAGTCCTGTTTTATCCTAGCAGTAGGATTCCCCATGTCTTTATCTTTAATTTGTGCTTCAGTTTTGGCATTTGGGGGCCGCAACCCACTGACAGCAGATGGAAAACGTCAACCAAATGCACTTCCTTTATGACTCATACACTCTCTGGAGCGTGTTACAAGTAAACCCTCCACAGAAAATTTGCGCTAAATAGGAGAAGATTATGCTGATAAACTGTTGCAGCTTTTTTGATTTCTTCAGAACGATTCAGTAACTTGTTTTAGTTACTAGGGTGGAAGCTGCTGGCAGTATTAATGCTAAAACAGAGAAGTTCTTGCTTCCTCCTTGGAAATGACAGTGTGGTCTTCAAGCAATTTCTCTTCCAGCTAAATGAATGAATGATGAAGGTTTTCCAATGTAATATCTGATTCATCTGAAATCACCCAATAATGGGCAAATTCTGACATCGACATTGGTACTTTTGTAAATGAAAACACTCAATATGTGTCATCTCTTTATTCCTTTATTCAGAACCATGGCCTTCTTTAGGAATACACAGGTTAACTTTTTTCTTTTCTGTTTCGTCCGAAGTGACTGATCTAGTTCTTGGAAACTGAGTTAATTAAACCATTCTTCTAAAGAGAAACAGAGATCATAAGTCCATAAATAATACAAGAACTACTGAATATGTCCTGGGTGCAAAGTAGAAAAGTATGTGAGAAAATAGTATCCCTCCCAGAGCATCTATAAAGAACTTTGTTTCTAATCATCTGTTGTGAGAACATTTTTCCCTTGAGAAGAATAAAAACATGCCCTTCACTAAACATCATTCACGTGGAGTCTGTGTTTAATACTTTGCCTAGTTTTAGTCACAATAACAATTACTTCCACAGGAGTATTGGGTTTTTTTTCCACTTTTTCAAACAGAGAGAAAGCTCTTTTTTTTTTTTTTTTTTATGCTGAAGGAGCAGTGATATAGGAGAGTAACTGTAAATGTAATTTAAATTACCTGAAGACCATGATGAAATAATATTGTCTTTGAACCGGTAGATAGGTAAGGGAGGGGTGAACATGGCCTTAAGAGGAGAAGCAAGGGAGAGATCAAGAACTGCAGATTCCACTCTACCGTACATGTGGGATTACATAGGATTTATTCTCTACAGTAATCAGATGGCATGCCACAAAGATGGCAACCGCTGGTGACCTTTACAAGACTCAACCTAGGTTGAAAAACCAGCTCTCGTGAACAAAACATCTGAATTCATCTCAGGAAGACCACATGATCAGTGGATATTAATACTGTTCATTTTTCTAAAACAGAAACATTTCTATGCTTTGTAGGAAGTCCTCCTTGCCTGCTAAAGCTGGGGTGGGAAAAAGTGCTGGAGGACAATGATCATGTCACCTTCCCTAAGAACAAGCAATAAAAACCTAAATTATGAATCTTTTATCTTTAATCATTTTTTAACCAACTCAAACCAATTTGGAAGACATAGCCATGGATATAAAGGCCTTGGCAAGGGTTTGGAAAGATATTTAGTCCTTTCATCTCCCTGAGAGAAAATAACTCTGCCAGGGACATTAAAGATCCAACGTTAATTTTTAGTCAATATTCTCATCTTTGCTGTCTGGCAACAGTGAAACAGCAGGAGGGGAAAAAGGACCTTTTTTACACAGCTATTTTTGAAGAGCCTCCCTCAAAGGGCTCCTAAGAGACTAGAGTCAACATATTGAGATTTTGTGGAACCATGGACACAAAAAATGACTATAATAAAGAAGCTGACCATGCCTGTCTGGACAGGCTGAAGACAGAAAAAGGGAAGGACAGACTGTTACTCAGCTCAATATATCCACAATTTTTGCCTTCCACGGTTTCTTTGCTGTTATTTTGGCAGAAAGCAGAAAAGTAGAACAAAGAAAGGCACCTAAATGAGCCAATAGAAGGGAAGATTCAGTGAGCAATGTGCACTTCTGTATAGTGATGAATTTTCCTTTAGAAGAGTGTTTGTATTTGCCTGTGATGGTATTTAGGAGGGTTTCTTCTATCCATTTCAAACATAATTTTACATATATAAAATACAGACTATGTATCTAACTATACTTGTATTCAGGCACTTGTTACTTACATTTTGTTTTATACAACTTGATTGATTTGAGAGCACTTATTTGCCTATTTAGGTGTTTATGGCAGTGGTGAGAGTGCCTCTGCTAAATCAGAATTAAAATATATAGAATTAACCATTCTTTTTGAAAAATAAAGGACCGATGAAGAAGGCTTTATATTTACTTTTGACAAATATGAATTTGAATGGTTTTCTACTTAATGAATAGTCTACTTTAGATATATTGATGGCACATTCCCATTCAATCTGTCTAGAAAGTGGTTCAGTAAAACAACGTGTTACAGTAATACGTTATTTTTATTGATGAGCAGAACATAGTTTGCTACCATGGGGCTAATTCAGGAAAATTATTACAGAAACTGGGCCTTCTCAGCTCTAGTGTATGAGCTTACAAAGTTTATCTGGAAAATCTGGTGAATGTGTACACTGTTGTATTTAAACAAAGGAACCATTACAATCTAATATATCAAGGAACTTCAGAGGCATCAAACCAATGACTTGAACAATCTGCTTGTGCTCACTGCACTTAATAAAAAGAACCTGAGTCTACCATTGCAGTAGTTTCTAGGGATGTACAGCAGCTGCTACTCTAACTGGAATTACTTAGCCATTTGAAGTAATTACAGGTGATTATGGCATAAGGAGCAGTAAATGAGCCAAACCATTTCACATGAGCTGTGTCTCAGGCTGCTCTCTTCCTGAATGCCTGCAGACTAGAGTGCAGGTGGGGATAGAAATGTTTCTTTCATGCTCTTCAGAAGACCTTTATAATGTTTTACAACTAAGTAATTTTTTCCATGAAAAAGACCAGTTTACTATGATTTCCTCTGACACAGAAAATAATCCAAAAAGTCTCAACCATTTAGATTTGATATTTTCAAAATAAAGCTTGATGCTTTTTTCTTCATTTACAAGGCTCCTGTGAGTAATCTTCAGTGCTCTGAGTCCTGCATTCATCCCTGCTGATGGTGCCAAGAAATATACTAAGCCAGCAGAGGTGAGTTGTTGATCTCTCAGTTACTTTCTGAAAGAAACTTTGTGAGTTAGGCTGGGAAATAATGAAAATGGCTAGGGACCGTAACGCCTGGTGGAGTCATAGTTACAAAGGAGAAGACTATGCTTATCTTAACACTGAGTAAATCTGATTCTTTCAGCTGCTTCTCATACATTTTGTGCTCCACTGGTGGCCCTGCAATGGCCTTGCTCTAGTATGTCAGTATCTGTGTTGTGCAGTGGACCCCAAAACCGGACACAGGTATCCAGATTTATCTCAGAAGTTTTTCCATGGATGGGAACGGCTCTTATCTGGCCAGCTTGCGATAAAGGCAGAGTGAACTCACGTCTTTCCAAATCCTCCTTGCTCTCTTCAGAATATCCCTAAGGGTTTTTCTCCTTCTTCCTCTGAATGGCTGCAGGTAGTCCAGCCATTATTAAGTCTCAGTACAGTGTTGGTTTTTTACCAAGACACAAAAAAGTGATGGTGCTGCTCTGCTTGATGACAGTGAGCCTGGGCTGGAAAACTCTTCCAACATCGGGCATGAAGGATGTGAGTGCAGCAGGGAGAAAGAAGAATAAAGCAGAGCTTTAGTAAATAAAGCTTGTGAGAAGAAAAATGGACAGATTTGAGCCAGTTTGGTTTGAAATATGGGAGATCGAAGGAGGATGTGTAACAGTATTACAATATGTTTAAGACTTATGTAAAATGAGCTGTGATTTTTTTGCTTTCCATGTCTCTGTGGGGAAGAACAAGTCAGTAGCTGTAATTTGCAGCAGAGAGTATTTCTGAAAACATGGTACTGAAAAGAAATAACCATAAAGACAGTAGCACATAGGAATATGTTATTCAGGAAATCTGTAGATATTTCTATCCTGAAGCTATTTAAGAGTAGAGTACTCAGTGGTGCTCCAGAGACCATACATGACCTTTCAGATCCACAATAGTTTTACCTTTCAGTTATTCACTGAAGGAGGGTATCTATTGCAGCATAAAAACATGGAGTTGATTTTTTTTTTTTTCCTAATAGCAAATTATGAAAATATGCTTTGAAATATATCCTAGGGTGTGCATGTGCTTTCACTTTATCAGAAACCTCCAACCCTTATGGTTTTTTTTCCTAGCCCTGAGGAAAGCATTTGCTATTATTGTGAAAAAGTATGGTGCCTTGGAGGAGAGATGGATGATTATCCTCCATTTTAGAGCAGCATTCAGTGATACAAAGTTCCACAGTGCTTTCAGCTACAGAGTATGACAGACCTAGGTGTATATATTTTTTTAGTTTATTTCATACTTTAAGTAGAACAACAACATCAATCCTCACTGTAATGCTAGATGGGCTTGACAATTCTCCTCTACTTATTGCAGAATATCTTCTCCAGCCATAATTTAAACCCATTAGAAAGTAACTAGAAACTCATTAAATGGGAAGAGCACCGTAAAAACAAGCAGAAAATACATAATACTATAAAGGAACAAGATACTCCTATTGGTCTCTCATAAGTAATGAAGAAGCACAAATTAATTTGAGGGAGAAATCTACGAAATTTCTAGATTACATTGCTCCTTAATGTGAAATTACCATTCACACTCCAGAAGACCTTCAGATTTCAGTACTGTGGCATTGACATACGTTTCACAGAACTTAATGGAGTTTTTTCTGTTAGTAGTGTGGAACAAGTCTCCCATGAGAGGATACTATATATTTCCCTTTTGATATGGTCCCCTTTAGGTATGGTTGTGGTTAGATATATGTCCTTCTCTTTACCATCTGGTAATGCTTGTATTCCTGCAAGGTTTCCCTACAAGAAGCTCGATGTGTGTTAGGCAGTTTGTCCCATGTTCCTCATGTTTGTTGGTTAATTCTTTTCAGAAAGTATCTAGCTTTCCTGCTTGGCAGGGAAAACCTTCAAATCAAGGTCAAAGACTAAGTAGTCAGAGACATCTGACACTACCTACAGATGTAATCAACAGCTCTGGGAGCTGCAGTAGTATCACAGACGTGAGGGGGTGCATGGGCAGAAGGTGGGCTCCACGTGCATTGCCTTTACATAAGCGGTGTGGACATTGTAGACATATGTGTAATTTCTGTGCCCACTATGTCAGCACTGAAACATGAAGCTGATACTTTCAGACCTTGATAGGATTGGCCTTAAAATACTCCAAGGACTGTCCAATCTAAAAGCATACATCTCTAGAATATCAGTAACATTTTCTGAGGGTTTTATTGCAAATAAGCCTTTAAGAATAAGTATTTTACAGATCTGACAGAAGTGAGAGAGAATGAGAAATTTCTAGTGGGTAGCCAGAGCGTTTTACTGTCTCTATCCAGTCACTGTTTCTCAGGGATTTGGCAGTGACCTTGAATGGCTACTAACAGTCCATATGTATCCAAAGTAAACAGAGCCTAGGAGAAGCACAGGAACTGAAGAGAGGGAAGACAATGTAGTAACTGCCAGTATATTCCTAGAAAAGGCAGCATGTTCAGACTCTGAAGAGGTCCACTTAAAAGAGACTTTTCCATTGTGTTATGAATCATGCAGTTGCCTAGATTCAGGGCAACAAAGTCATCTAGCACAATGGGTGCAATTTTATTGAGATGACATTGCATGTGTTTTTACCAAAACCTCATTTATTTAGGAATTGAGATCCATCTGGCCTTTGCAGTTAGCTTAGTGTAAATTATACAAAGAGTTATGTTTCTTAAAGCAACGTCATTGTCAACAGTTGTTTTGGGGATTCCCCAAGTATCCTCCATCTTCATCTGTAGCCTGAGCACTTGAAGCCAAGCCTTTACTCACTGAGTTGAAGAGCCATTTTTATTTACACTGCCTGCTCTGGATGCCAGGTGATGGCATGTGACTTTCTTCTTCCTCATTCATATGTCTCTCTAACTAGGACTAATGTCCAAATATACTCTCCATAGATGGGATAAATAGGCATATACTGGTCTACTTAAAGAAGGCACTGCTTAATGCTTTATGATCTCCTCCATCTGGGATGTAGATTACATCTGTCCCCCTGAAGAACTTATTATTCACCAGTTCTTACTCCTTGCTTGAAATATCTTCTACATCTCTTTATAATAATATATAAACATTCAAACAATTTAAGGAAATATTTATTAACATGTCCACTATTTAGGAGGAAACAAAGACACAAATGGGAAGTGCATACAACATTTGCTGTACAGCAGAACAGACAAGTCTGCTCATCTATATGTAGAAGTTTCAGATGTTCCGTTGAAGCTATTCATCCAGAATCTCACCATACTTACTGGGGGACACTAGCACTTCCAGGAAGTGAAGCATCTTACCCAAGACAGGTGTTTAAGTTAGGTAGACACAATGTATAATAAATGAACTTTTTAACAATAATTGCCAGTTCTAGAATGTCAGAAAACGTCTCTGTTCATTCGAGAGAGACGTTGTCTTGGAGCAGGAGCAAAAGTATGTCAAATATATCTGTTTCAAAGAACATTGATTGGTAAAATTTTCCTGTAAAGAAAATATGCCTGAAATTAGTTTACAGACAGTCTAGGGGTACTATTAATGTGCTAATATATTCTTCATCCATTGAAGACACTTTGGGATGGTATAGACAGTAAAGGTCTTATGCAAGGGAATCCTCATTCATTGAATATGTAGTGCTTTGACACATCAAGCTAGTCTTCTGCACATAGAGTGTGTAACATACAGTGATTTCTGCTCCATGCCAAGTCTTGTAATCTATTTATGATAGTGGCTGACAGGGCTTTAAACCCTTCTAATTAATGAACAAAATACTTTGTCACTGTTCCAAGATTTCTTATACCTTGAGACCATGCTGCCTGCCACATAAGTATCTGAGGTTTTGTTTGTGAGTGAAAAAACACCTGAAAATTCTAGTCTCTTTATAGCTGGATGATTGGACGGTTCTCACCCTTATGAGATCCTTTCCTATAAAATAACATTATTATCCTTCTTCCTTCCCTGTCATCATATTGCAGTATTTAGTACTTCTTGAGCCTGGTTGTTTGAGGAAAAGAAGTTAATGTTTACATGAGGTCTGTTTTTGTGTCTGTTAGTCAATTCTCACCCCAATGAATGCTTTGACTTCCTGGACCTCTTCAACTCAGGTTGGAGGATGGGTAGAAGTCTCAAAGACCTTAATCACCTGTATTTTGTGAGAAAAGAAGTCTGGCTAGTGGAGAAAAACACCCAAATAAGAGCTCAGCTTCGTTCTGGGAAAGACAAGTTTAAGGTGCCAGAGGCCAAATTCTGACATCTCCTTCAGTAACATAGCTATAGGCCATCTCACTAAGCAGCAGGAAAGGTCACAGTTCTCTTTCTTACATCCTTGCAGTTGATAGTTTCCTATTTTCCTTTAGCATAGGTCACATTGCCTATTATTGTTGGCTGTGATCCCTTAACTGACTGGCTGATAGTATACGAAAAGCTACCTTTCAACCTATGATGCTCAACCACTAATCGATTGTCTGAGCATAAACTTAGACCAACATAGCATCGTATTACACAAGCTGTGCAGTGTACTTGGCAGCATCAGGGCTGCGCTGTTGAGACAATGTAGACAAAAGTCGGTTCTAGTATCAAATTTGGAGTCAGCTGTTTCTCCCTCTGACCCACATCCTAATTTTGTGCTTTTGCATTTAACTCAAAAGATGACATGTTATTTTGTTAGGCTGCCCACAGTATGAGAAACAGAGACCCCTTTGAAAATCTGCCCCTTCTCCCTGAAACTGTTTTGGTTAATAAGAAATTTACCGGAAAATGCCATTTTAAGATAAAAATATTCATAAATGCAGAAACAATTTGTAAATAGTTTAAGAAGAAATAAAAGGGGAAAAGGAGACTATGTTAAAATGTTTCATTTTGAAGTTTTCAAAACATAACATTTTAACTTCTCATGATTAAAAGATATTTCCTTTTATGAAATTACCTCAGTTAAGAAAAAAGTATTTTTAAATATCTAGAAAGAAAAGTAGAGCATTTAGTTTTTAGCTAAACATTTTGGTTTAGAATAGTTTTCAAATGTTTATGTATCTGTGTTTTTCTGCAGAAACTGAGTTAAAAATTTCACTAAGTCCACAGTTCTTCTGTTCTGATTACAGATATTTACTCAAGGAGGAAGCCAATTTAAAAGATCCATTGAGACATTCTTTTAAGAAATATAGGACATCATACACGAACAAGGCAGGACATGATGAAATTGTCACATACCCTAGCAAATTGCTCTCTTCAGGGCAAAACTTGCTACAGTAAACGGAAAAGATGAAGTATTTGTGTACATATTTTTAAATCCCTTGTGCTCCTCAGAATGCCGTGGTTAGCAGCAAGTTAGTGCCAGTGACCACATTGCATGGCTGACTACAGATGTGAAGTATTTTAATTAACCTGTTACAAGGTAAAAAGCTTAGTTTTGCATTTAACAGTCTGTCATTGGATTTACATTTTACTGTATGAGGTATATGCAACCGAGATGAATACATTGTTTTTGAAGGAAAATAATGTGAAGTGGATAGGGGCTACTGTCAATGAATTAATGAAGGTGAACTTACAACTTCTGCAAACAGCATACTGAACATATGTGAAGGGAAGAAAATAGCTTTTTTTGAACTGAAGGTACATATTAATCATGTCAAGTCACATATCGATACATTAAATACTTCTAGGTTTAGTGATTTAGAATCCTAGGCATATTTAACCTGGAGAAGGAAAGGCTGAGAGGGGATCTTATTAATGTTTATCAATATGTGAAGGGTGGTGTCAAGAAAATGGACCAGTCTTATTTCAGTGGTGCTCAGTGACAGGATAAGGGTCATTGGGCACAAACTGGAACACAGGAAATTCCACCTGAAGGTGAGGAAAAACTTCTTTACTGTGAGGGTGATGGAGCCCTGGAATAGGCTAACCAGAGAGGTTGTGGAGGCTTCTTCTCTAGAGACTTTCAGAATGTGCCTGGATGCATTCCTGTGTGGCCGGTCCTAGGTGATCCTGCTTTGACAGGGGCGTTGGACTTGATGATCTCCAGAAGTTCCTTACAACCCCTACCATTCTGTGGTTCTGTGTTTTTTCTTAGGTCTGAAATAATACATTTTGACTACAAGAGATTCTACCAATTAATGACTGTATTTGTCATTTGAAAACTTTAATAGATATTAGATTTAAGCCGTGAAGGGTTGAGCAAAGTTGTCATTCATTGGGGTTGTTATAAGAGGGTCATGGTTCCTTTGAGCTTACATACATAGGGGTAAACTGTCTTCCAGCTGCTCAAAAGTGTCTTAGAGGAAAAGGCTTGAGGGTAGCTGCAGAGCTTACATTCATCATCTTGGTGTGTGAGACTGATGTGTTGCTCTACATCACTGTTGCCTGAACTGGCATGTTGGCTCCCTTCTCTCATAGTAGTTACACTAATCTCTTTTACTAATAAACTAATCAGTGCCAAAGCCTGGGCACTGGCACTGAAACTAGTCCAGGCTGATGACTGTTAGAAGGATCTTTGGGACTAGGGCATGTTTGACTTGATCAAATTTGGCCTGGACCAGTTAGCACTTACCTAGTTCTTGTGGTTAGGAATTAGCAAGAACCAGAGGCCATTCCTAATGGATGTTCTGGGTGCAATCGGCTTATTTTGAAGGACAACAGTTTAATAATATAAAAACGGGCTCTTGTGAAAGGTAGCCTAAATTCTAGAGACCTGTTTCAAAAGCATTTGTTTTAACTGCATAGGTGTACCAAGACTGAAGAGGTCTTTTTCACCACTAATGTGACACAGAAAATTTTAAGTGTTGGAAGAAAAATATCTATAGTGGATCACAGATCATTAAGACTTCTATAAAGCTATCCCAAAGAGTCTCCCAGAAAGCTGATCTGCATTGAAACAATATGGATAGCTTTTCCAAAACCCACAATTACTTAGTATGTTAATAAACTCTTTAATATTGTAATTCTGGTTAACTTCGTAATCCACATAATTGTCCAATTCTACTTTGGCCTTGACAAACATTTTGCCTTGATGAAGTTCTGTGGCAATGAGTTCCAGGTTGATCATGAAGATGGTTGACAAGGCAGACAAATTAGGAGATACCGGAGGAAAAACATTTGCTTGTAATACTCTTACTCTCCAAGTCAGAAGGGACTTAGTTTGTGGCCTGCCATTTTGTAGCATTCTTATTTTCTCCTTCTGTTGCTGTCGTGCATTTGGCCCTCCCTAGAGATTGAAATAAACCCACCCATGAACATAATTCTTCCCTAAAGAGCATGGTTGTCCTGTCAGCCTCATGATTTACCCTGTAATACTGCTTTTCACTTCCCACTAACTGATTTTGAGCAACTTAAGATGTCTCCAGGGCAGTAAATAAACAAAGCCAGCTAACTATGAAACCTCTTTGTGTCTCTGACTTTCAAAAACAAAAAAAAAAGAGGGCGGGTGAGTGGGGGGAAGGGGAAGAAGAAAGGGAAGAATATTTTTTGCAACAGCTGCCAGTAAACAGCTGGGTTTGCAATGTAATATTCCGTGCCAGCTCCCAATTTATTTTATACTTAGTGCTTGGTTTTTGTATTATCAGTTTCCATCTTTGTTTTCAGTTTCAAAAGATTTTGATACTGTGTCAGAGGAGTTTAAATCCTGGAGACGGGCTGTCCTGTATTTGTCCCTGATGAAAGAACTCTCATTTCCCTACAGATGTAATGTGAAAGGTGCCATCTCTACCATTTTTCTAAGGAGCTCAGTTCATTGTCAACTTCATTTTACGAATGTTAAAAAGAGTAGATGAAAATGAAATTTCCTAAAAATTAATATTCCTAAGAAAACATCTCCTCCCTTTGACTATTTGGAAGACCTGTCTCTGAAAATATTTATTTCCTTATCTCCTTTCTCTCTCATGCCTGGCCCATCTATGAAATGGATTTGGAGTGAGAATCTTGAGGAAAAGATGTTAAAGGGGCAGAAGGAGTGTAACTGTGTAGCCCTGCAATATGGTATTGCTCATAACATTCTATAAGCTTTGTATGGAGTTTTGCAAGGCCTTTCAGGTCTGCTTTGGCCAAACTTTTCTTGAACTGCCTATAGCTTTGTTTGACTTGGTTAAGCTGTGTCAGCAATTTGCTTGATTAGTCAGGTATTTATATTGAACATTTTAAATTTTTATTTATCTTTGTGTGGTACAACTGTAGTTTTATATAGGTATTAGTAACAAGAAGTTTTTCTGGGTAGAATGAGATATTTTGACAGTAACATGACGATGACACAGAGTAGAGAAGTATAAGCTTGATATAACAGGAGAGACCTTGAGAAGTAGAGGCACTGCAGATCTGGAGCTTGACAAAACTGGTTACAGGGGTAACACAGACAGCAAATAGTATCTAACAAATGTAAAAGGCACTATATATAGTAAATGTGGATGTAACCTGGAGCAGCAGAGCAATGAAGAAAGAAAGCTAGAAATGTGTGTTAGAGGACATATACAAATGACACTAAAGGAAAAAAAGAAAATAGAAGAGTTAAAAAGGAAGAAAGAAGCAGATGAGAAGAGGAAACCATTTACATGAACATCTTATTCCTCCTGGTGAAGGGCTCCAGACGCTGACTACTGACAGTATCAGTGTGAAACCACTGACCTTAGCGTGCAGAGGAACAGGAGAGGGATAAGCATAGCACCAGGAAAAGCGCTAGAAACAAAGAAGTTTTTATATTATGATTTGAATTGCATTATTACTGTTATTTTTATATATGTATACATAAATTAAAAAAAGTGTGTCTCTTCAACAGCAAACAATTTTGAATACAAGAAGAGGTACACAGCCAAATCTACCTTACATGATCAAGAGTACTGGTGATATGTCTGGGACACTTGGGCACAGAGGAGACAGCTACAGCATGCTACTGTCATGATACATGATGCTCAGACCTCTTCATGGGTGGAGCTTTTTAAGTCCAAGCACTAGAATAGGAAGTGTTATGTATTACACAGACAACTTCCGACAGAGATGGATTATAACTGGAGATGGACCGTTAATTATCAGTACAACACAGGTGAAATAACAGCAGGGTGTCTCTAAGAGGCAAGTATCAACTGTCAGAGCTGCAGATAAGAGCTCGTGGTGGGTAAATGGATTTTTGTATATCACAGAGCTATTCTGGAAAGGGAAGCTTGGTACAATAATTGCAAATAACTATACTTCTTTGTTGTTTGTTTTTTTTTATTCTAAGTAAGTATGTTTAATGACATTTGTTGGAGAAGAAAAATAGGTAGCCCAGTTGGGAATTCAAAGCATAAGATCTCAGCATGTTTAAGAAAAGTGGAATCTGTTTTAGAGTGAAAACCTGCTCTCTCCATCAAACTTGACTTTGGCCTCCAAGAACGAGCACCATTTCATATATAAACCTCTGCTCTCTGGAAGGCAGGTCTCCATGCTGAGCTGCAGAGGGCAAGGTTTATCCTTTCTGTGCTGAGAAACGTGTATAAGAGAGGAGGGTTTGAAAGTCCCCTGAAGCTTCCTTTTTTTTCGTGATTCAGCCTAGAGAAAGCCAAGGAGGCAACTTCAGCTGGAAGCCTCAGCCACAGTTTGAGATAAATCGGTGATAGTATGTATAGTTTGTGATGGATATTCAGTTAATATGCTGGCTGAAGTAACTCTCTAGCAAAAAAACTCTGTTAACATTCAAAGACTTGAACACTTCACCTTCTGAGTGGAGTACAGACTGTTATTAATTATAATAAAGAAATGGAGGTGACAAGAATGGAGCAATGGGACCTTTGCTCTGGGCCCTCTCTGTGCTCTAATCAGTTGACATCAGATTCTCTGTGTTTATTTAGGATTGAGTCTTATTTTTTGTAAGTAATCACTTTCAAAGCAAGTCACAGAAATCTGAGCAGAGAGGTTGTTTACACTAACATCGCATAATAACTGCTGAGTGGCTGTCTTGCTCTCCTGTGATGGATGTGAAAGCCAAACAAACAACTAGTATTGCCTTTATTTGTGTGAAGAAGAGATAGCAAATCTTAGGGAAAGATGTTGTTTATTACTATCAATAATGAAGGATGACATATTATACATTAAACAGACTTGATGCTGATACTTAAAATCAAATACTCTTAATGAAGTCTGCATCAATGACTATGGTTATAACTGAATCATAGAAGACACATGGGAAGGGACATGAAGAATCATCTACGTTGAGCCCAAATGCTAAGGACATGTTTATGGATGGTGTGTATGAAGAAAACAAGCAAGCCTATCTTTGGTTTTATAGTAGTAGGTGAATAAAAGATTAAGAGAAACCAGTTTGAAGCTTCTTACTGTCTATGATGCTTCAAGAACTGAGTTATTTTTCAGAATAATTTTTTTTTTTTTTCAGAAGCCCTTCTCATTGCCTTAGGTGTCCTTCTGTAGACTGAAGTCCAGGTGGGCTATGGCATTTCTGATCCCATCCCTGCATGCTCAGATAGTGTCTCTGTATTTCTCCCAAATGACCTGATCTTACTTCTGCCTCCTGTATGCTACCTTTTTACATCTGTGTTTTGTTAGGAGCTCCTTGTTCATCCATGCAGGCCTCCTGCCACCTTTGCCTGACTTCCTGCACAGCCAGATGGACCTTTCTTGAGCATGTAGGTGATCCTTGAAAATCAATCACTCTCCTGGAAGATCTCCCATGAGATTATTCTAAGCAGGTCTGCCAACAGGCCCCATATGTTCTCTCTAGAGTTTTGATCCTTTTTTCTTGCTTTGCTCCCTCCTTTTGAGATCCTTAACTCTATCATCATATGTTCGCTGTAGCCCAGGATTCCCCCAGCCTTTGCTGTGAAAATTAAAAAAAATCTATAGTAAGAAAAATACCTTGTTATGTGATAAGGTTACTGACTGGTAGCTTTTCATAACAGAAATAATCTTTGCACTTATGACCATCCCTTTGTTAGCATATTGCAGAAATCAGCACTGACAGCATTACGCTAAAAGCTGGTTGATGAGTATTTTGCTTAGATAGAGACAAGATAATGACCAAGGTTTCAAACAGATAAGAAATATTATTTTTCTTTCTTCTGTTGAGTAGTCTATCCTAGAAAGTGTTACGTAGCCAGTCAAAGGCTGTTAGAAGTCATGTAGCAGCCACTGAACCAGAATAGAAATTTAAACAGCCTGATTGGTAAGCTTTTTTCATCATGGACTAAAATTGTATCTGATACTTAAAACAATGTGCAAGGCCGTCATTCTTTTTCCTTTGTTTTCTACTCAGTGTATAAATAAAATCTGGAAGCATGGGTAGGATATTGTTGGAGATAAAAGGAGAAATTAGTTTAAAAGCTGTCCTTGAGGCTGTTAACATTAATAGTCTGGATGAAATGCTTGGCCAAGGATGTCAAAAAACCCCTGATTGCTGGGAGCTAGAAGAGTCTTCCAAAAGAATGATTTTAAACTTGTCATGTCCCTTTTGTTTTGACCACTGCAGGACACAAGATAGCAATCTAGGAGGACCTTTGGTATAGCACAGTTGGACTATTCTTACACATACACACACAGTGCTAGCATTAATGTTTGGTGTTGCAAGAAGCACTATTATAACACACCATCGTGTCCTCCAAATGCTAGCAGGACTGTTAATAACAGGGCAAAAGTGTCATTCAGCATGTAATTCTCACTAGGACTCCTGCAGTGCAGTTTTGAGCAGTGCTATTGTGAAAAAAAAAGAGATTCACTGTAAAATCTCCATTAGGAACTACAACTCCATCCCACGCACTTCTCTCTCCTCCTCCCTCTGGAGTAATTGGAAAGAAAACATTGCAAATGATACGTGAGAAGTGCTCCTGGCATGGTCACAAGCTGTGGCTGAAGTGATGAGATATTGTGAAATTCAAATGAATGGTTTATTATAAGAAAAACTTTTTTCAACTATTATGCAGTGCTAAGGAATCCACACCTCATTTGCAGAGGAAGAAAATGTTCTATTTCAATTCCTTGAAGAGATGTTACCCACTTCTTGTGGGCAGTCACTTCAGTGCTGTAGCTTCCTTCTTGATTTCAGCTATGTAAAAAATGTTGACCATATCAAACATGCTGACTGCTGTATTAGGTAGGCAAATGTTCTCTGAGATGAGCAGAATTTTGGAGAGCTGTAAAAGACCTCTGGGTCTCTTTCTTCTCTGCTTTTTTAAGAATTGCTTTTAACTGAATAATTTGTTACTTTATATATCAAAAAAAAGTGGCAGGTCTCTTTAGTGTGGACATACTTGTGAGGAACACGCAGATCCCATAAAATACCTATTGTCATACCTATGATCACTTTTCCCATGATGTTTCCTTGGGTTAGTGTTTGAGAGTTGGACTGTTCCTTTTCCAGGGCACGAACTGTTCAGATTAATAGCTAAACATTTAATTTAGGTGTGTCTGATAGTTGACTTGAAGATAGTCATGTCTTCTATAACCAAAAAGGTTATAGAAATGTAACTTTTTTTCCCATGAGTAAAGTAAAATATGAAGAACTAGCACACAATTAAACTGCAGTGTAAGTGAATCTGCATTATTGTTCCGAGTGGCTTAATGATGGATTGGATTTATTTCACTGGACATGATCTTTCTGAAGGCTGAGTTGTTTAAACCGGTAAATCAAATTCCTTAGTCAATAACAGGGCAAACTTTTAGTGTAAGTCAACCCACCCAAAGACTGATTACTGGGGCAAGTTTTAGCCTATCTAAACGTCCTTTCTCTATCCATTGATCACAGAAGGATCTGGAAATGAGATACGTCTAGTCTAACTTATTTAGAAGTTAAACATCTGTGTAGGACAAAGTTGATATAACTAGTTTATTCTGATAATACTGATGAAACTGAGCCCAAAGTTCAGAGGCTCTGTCTGCCCTATCAGTCACACTCTTCTTACCTGTATCCTTCTGCTATCACCATACCTCAACTTCTATAGTCTCCATGAAGTAACTTCATTGAATTTGTGAAAATTCTGTCACCTAATTGTCTAATGTCTGTGTTGTGTCATGTTTAACAATTCATCCGTTGGAGGGCACTGGGCTACATTGCTCACTGTGCAGAGGCTCAAGAGGATTCCCTTGGTTAATGAAAGTACCCGAAGGATATGAGTAGTAGTGGAGTTGTCTGAGACATCTTGCTACACCTAGAATGTTGGGGAAGATTTCATATACCTCCAAACTTTAAAGTTCAAGTCCATGTACTTAGAGCAGCCTGTTGGAGCCCTGCTAAGGTATTGGATTTTTTCTGTTTGTCTGTAAATTTGCACCAATTTTCACTCTACAGATGTATAAAGATAGAGGTGAAAAGATGGATCTTGCCATTCTGCAGTTAGAACAACTCCATTAGATACGTTTCATGTCTATTCTAATAAAATAAAACGAGTTATGGCTGGATTTTCAGAGGCAAAAGGAATTCAGTATTACTGAATGTAGCTATATCAATTAACTTTGCAAACCTCTCCATTTATAACTATGATAGACATTGTTAAATTCCTAATTAGTCCGTTTTACTCTGAGCAAAAATAAAAGATGCAACAATAGATGTACTTAAGATGTACTTAATCTGGGTTAAATTAAAATTTTCTCATCTTTGCTCCTTGCTTCTAATGTTTATATCCTCAGGACAGGATGGGTCAAGATGCAATCTATGGTACTTGCAAAAAGTCAATGAATATAGAAGCCTATTATCTTAAAGGACTCTTTAGAGCTGTAACACTCTGAACAAGCCTCTCAGGACTACCATTTAACATGTGTGCCCTATAGAAGCCTATAATTTACCACGTGCCATCAATTTCATATAGACCAATATATGGCTGTCAACCAGGTGCAGCTCTGCCTGCTCCATAAGAGTTCAAGCATTTTAGTGCAACCCTTGATGGCTTAAGTATGCTAAATAGCTAGCTGCTCTCCTGCTTTGTTAAGGTTACATGCTGAGACCAAAGCTGGTAATGCCTGAAAATTGTTTCTCATAATTTTCACTCACTCATTCATTGGACAAACAAAACAATGCTGACACACAGAGCTAGCAGTCCCGCAGCTTGAAAAGAACACGTGGCTTTTTTATTATTATTATTTGGTGCAGTTTAGCATAAACGCTGAAATCTTGTCATCAAACTTTCCAACTTTAATATTTGTTAGGGATAAAAAATCTGATCTCTGTGTGTTTTTGAAAACTTTATTACATTGCAGAATATTTTCATAAGCAGAGACTAGATATTTACAGCAGCTCCTGTGTTACTGTGACAAATGAGCAGTAACACAAACTTGTTTAGCTTGTGAGAAGAAAACGTGCCTGAAACTGTCCATGCTCTTGTTTTTGGCATCCTTAAAGAAGCTGTGCACAAGTTTTGGGGATGTTTGTGTCCTAAAAATATTTCATCTAATAATAAATAATATTATTCAGATTCTTCCCTTTCTAGTGATGAATTAGAAATTGACCAAAGTTGGGAGGGTAGAAAACCTCCACTGGCAGGGAAATTGTACAATCAAAATAAGCTTTTCCTTGTGTGAATAGCAAAAATATGAGGATTTTTTTCTTTTTTGTGTTATGTAGAGAAGTATAGCTAGCTGAGCCATGGACATTTTTCTAGACAAGACAATGACAGGGAAAAGAAAGGCTGGTCTTCACTTCTGCAAAGTTTTCTAGGACACTTCGAAATCTTGTTAGATTTGTATAGGTTTTAAACTGCTTTTTATTATCCTCTTGGTGTTGTAGGTCCTCTTATAGAGTTTATTTATTGGGAAACATTCCATATTAGTTTAGAGAAAGCACACTCTGATTACTTTTGTATTCACTAATCATGTATATATAAAATTGCCTCTGAGCCTTAGTGGTTTAGTTTGGGTATTTAATTGTTTGATTTGTTTATTGTATATGATGAATTACTGTTTATTGGTTTAAGCTCACCCAGGGTACACTTTATGAAAATGCTGTTTTAATTGCTAAAATACACAGGGATTTAATCTGTTTGAGATGCTAAATTGGCTTACACAATGTGTTGGTAGGTACGGGTGCTGACCTTTCTTTGACACTCCATGACTCAGTGGACTCCTAAGGCCACTTCTCAAGCCATTTAGAGAATTACCAGAGGTTTTCTTCCTTCATTCTACTTGGGCCAAGTAGAACTATCGGTTGGATACAATTAAATAATTTGAATATTTCAATGGCTAAATAACATACATTTGGATTGGCTGAGACAAGTTGCAAGTTCCTGATGAGCCCAACGGATAACTTTGTCAAAGAGGAAACAGTCAAAGAAAACAAAATTTAAGAAAAAGATTTAATGACATTTTCCAGACAAACCTTTTTGATTTTCTATTTTGAAATTTATGTTTATTTTTTAAAGCTCTAAAAAATAAAATGGAATATCCAACATGTGATGAAAATATTAATTCCATTGTAGGCCAAATAATGTAGTATATTATTTAAAATAGAGCTCTTTTTTAACAAGAAACATTAAATTTAAGTTTGTGTTGATCAAACAGATTTCAAAACTATTTCACATAATATCAACCCTATTCTTAATGGTCAGTCTTAGGATTACATTCCAGAGGAAGCTCTGAAAGTGCCCTTTAAGGTATGGGTGGCTGCCCCAATCTTAGAAGGCCCATTGCTAACATGATTGTTACATTTTTTTATCCCTAATAAGGGATATATTTTACCTTCAATAGTGGGATTTCGCTTGATGTTCCATGAAGAGACATGTGTGATGTCATATCACTGTGAAAAAATTTTTTTAAAGAAAAAAGAGATTGGATAGCAGAAATTAGCTGCAAAATAAAACTGTGTTTAGCCTACAATAACTGTATGTTTTTACTGCATTGGTGTTTGTTACCATGGAATATGATACTGTACATAGTACCAAAAGTCTTGAGCAGAGATTTATTGTTTTGTAAATAAAGCCTTGTACATGGAAGGAAATGTATTTTAGTGAAACTAATGTGAAGCTCATATACATAATTTATTTTCCTGGCTTGATGTGGAATTTGGATATTGGATCATTGAGTATTTTCCCAGAAGTCATTGGTGGGAACTGAAAGCGGACTGAGGAGACACTAACAGCTTTATAGTGTTTGATAGAAATGCAAGCTTGTCAGGTCCTTTCATACCAAATGTGGATCATCTCCTTTCCTGAAACAGCTATTTTCTCAGAAAATAAAATTTTCTTTGTCCCAGGAAAAGCTGATTGTGTTAATTTTCCTTCAGAGCTGTTCATGTTGTGTTTAGAGAACAATGTACAGCTGCTTACCCTGGAAAACAGGGTGAATGTCCCTATCTATATTTCCTGTTATACGAAGATTTCACAGAATTCTTACTCTTGAAATGACAAATCTGAGAATAGCAGCTGAGTATTAAAATGCTGAATCACTACAGCAGTGATATTCTTGTATGATTCTTGTGGCTTCTGTTTCACTTCTTAAACCATTCATCCCCTCTAAAAATCAGAGAGAGGGGAAAAAGTGTAATTGGTGGGAAAATCAAAGTCATAGGCCAACTCATATTAGGTAGAAGTTAAAGGAAAGTGATGTGGTATAACATTTAATATCGTTTGGAAACTTTATTCAGCTCTTCTGTATTCCTTTAGCCCTGTCCTTTAGAAGAGCTGCAATGAAGTTGAAATGTCAATTCTTCCTCATAATGACTCAATAGCAGGTAAGCATTAGATTTATAGATGTACACAAATAAGTACTGTTGACTGCATTAATTAAATTTGGAGTCTTTATTATAAATGTTGATTTTTAATTGAGTTTCTTTAGAAGAAAGTGTAAGGTAATGTTCATTAAGGTGTGAAAGTCCATAACATACTAAATTGCAAGACTCTTGATACTTGTACATCTGCTTCTGGTCCTTGCTCAAAAACCGAGATATCTGCTTTCAGGAAGGACATACTAGTGGAATAGTAATTTCTACCACCTCATAGTCTGTCCTATGGCTTCAAGAAGAGGTATTCTTTAGAGAAAAGCTCCTCTGAAGGCCCTCTAAGATTTAAAGAGCAAAGTACTTTTTCCACTTCCGTGACTGTAGTTAATCAGAATTTCCGAGGGATTTGCCTGGTTTGTATTTTCCTCATACTCAGAAAAAATAAAAAGGAATGAAACACTATGTACTTCTATACATTAAAAGTATTTTAATGCTAATGAAATAATAAAGGAGTTAGGCTAAAAACTTTGCACCTTTGAAATTTATATCATTAACCTGCTTAGGGAGAGAAGACAGCTATTTAAAGCAACTTTTTAAAAGACAGTTCATTTTTTTTTTTACAGCAATCTTTTGAAGTCTTTGCAGCAGTCAACCACACCAACACTACCTTACGGGTATTTTTCAGATTTGTCAGTCCTATAAATATGCACTGACAAATTCTCACCCGTGTGTCAGTGAGCAATGGGTCCTGTGCAATTTCTATGCCAGGAGGAGGCCTCAAAGCAGAAGAGAACAAAGAAACTGAATTTCAGGTCACAGCGTAGTCCTTGGTGGAGCACCCTGAGTTGGATAAATTCACTGATCTGGCTACTGGAAACATCAGTCCCATGTAAGCATCATGTTCCACCCCAGGCAATACAGCAGCTACAAAGCAGAGTGCCTTAACTCATCTAGCTGTTTAAAAACAGATAAGAGGGTATTTAAGCCTGATAAGACAGAACATCTGAATGAAATTCCTTATACAGAGGAAAAGAGGTAGAGGGCTGGTCACGTTTTTGTGACTTTACCATTATTGGTTACTATCCTTTAAAGTAGTGACTCTGATCCATAGTTCTGAATGGGCAGAGGTATTTCCTAGCAGCCACTGTTAAGTGTCCATTCCCCTCTGTCATATCCACCTCCTCAGGACTTCCTAGGTAGGTTACATCGATCCCAGGTTAGTATCTTAGTTTTCCTGGGTCTCAGTCTCAGAAGTTTACTTTTCTCCAAACACTGTTTGGGGAGTTACAGCTCCTAGTTTAGGACTGTAAATCCATCAAGCAGCAGGATGCCACTCAGATCAGTGCTGTAACACCACATTTTACTAAGTATTATTTCCCCTGAAATCTACCAGGAAGACCCAATTTACTTTTGAAATATTAGAAAATCCTATCAGATATCATCAAAAATAAAACATTTGACATGTGCAACTGTTTTAAAGCTGCTAAAACATCTCTTGTTACGGGCTCTTCAATCACTGAGCAAAGGAAAAATGTCATCTTGTATGATGGAGTCCTGGAGAACAAAACAAAAATCTGCCTATATTAGGCATCTTCATGCAAAATACTTGCCCTTGATCGTGACAGAAGCTGGAATATTGAGCAAGGCTGCCCATAAGCTGTTGTGGCTAGTTAATGTTTCTAGAGTATTAAGGTCATTTGCAGGTAATATGGGTACTGTTTTAGCCCTTTGAGATGAAAGACAGGTTCATTTTGCCCCTGTAATGAAAAAGTCCCTTCACAGGCTCTGAACCCACTGTTGACTCTGCTGGGCTTTGCATTTACACAGCTACCATAACAATTTATCTGATATTTTTCAGTCAATCTGGCATTCATATTTTGAGTGCTGGTTAAATAAAGATAACCCTATCTTGTATTGTGCGAGAGCTGCAAGATTCCTCAGAACAATCACAACTCAGTTTATTTTTATAGTGTGGTTTTTATAGCGATATACTTTGCCATTCTGCAGGGCTGAGTAAACATCCACTCATGCTAGACAATGTTTTTCTGTTTGTTTATGTCAGTTAAAGAGCTTGAATATACAGACAGTGAATCCTACATTACTTCCCTTAAACCAACAGAATATGAAATCAGCTGGGCTCTGTGCCGAGAAGCTGATTTCTGATGATAAACTGAAGTAAAACAAAATCTGCTCCATATGGTGCAATTGTATACTTTGTGAATATAAACAAAAACATGCTGTGTGACTAAATATTGTGGTACAAAAGCAGACAGGAAACACTAACCATCAAGGCATACCCAGTGCCAGCCTGCCTGCTTTCAAGCATACTCTTGAAGTAAAAGCAAGTTTGAGAAACCAAGTGATGCTTGATGTCTGTATCACCAGGAACATGATGTGGTGGTTCAGATTTCTGAGCTCAGGTCACGAGATGGAATGTACCTTGCATCTGGCAATAGCTGCCTCTGCCCCTGGGTTTTTTGCAAGAGAATATACAAAGGTAACCAAGAATCACATCAGGAGTGAAACTCCATCTGGTTCATTGCTGCATGTTTGGCATTGCATGCTTTTATCCTCAGTGGGCATGCAAATGTGACAAGGCTGGTTGTAATGATTCCTCAGCTTCTAAAATCCTAAATATCATAAATCTTATATAATTCTATACGCTTCCTGTGAGACAGAGCATGAAGGCAGGTTGAAGTGTTCAGCAGATACCAAGACGTGAACAATTCCCACTTGCATTGACCAACCATTTGCAGAAAGTCTGGTCCAAACCAGTGCCTGATCTTGTCTTAGAAAAACAGAATTAAACAGGAGGTTGCAGTGTCCCAGTCTACCCAAGGGTATGTGTTTTGTTCAAACCTCCCAACCAAGAGCTAGCTTATTTCACATGACTTACAGATCACTGAGCTGGGCTGTTTGAGTTTGGCGCGTCCCATTTCACGTCACTGCAGTTTTCCCCATGGAAAAGGTTTAAATGATTCACCTGACTTTTGGAAGGATTCGATAGGAACACGTTCAGGACACTTTAGTGTGGAACCACGAAAGAGTCCCTCAAGCTGTGATAACTTAGCTGTGTTGTAAATTGGGGTGGATTAAACCACTCTTTTCTGCAGCCTGTTCAATGGTCTCTCGAGTTTAGAGTTGTGGAAGAACAAAAGGGAAATATTTTGCCACTATGAATGAACAGCAGGCCCTGTAAACAGTGCTGCTAAAGCAAGGAACAACATGCAACCTTTTCATTATGTTTCAAAGAAATTGACTGTAGCAAGGAGGCAAAAAAAATATTGCCCCCAGCTTCAAACTGTAAAAGTGTTTAGAGTTGCTTGAGGACCCCATGCAATCCTCTTGTGCTGTAAAACCAGAACCCTGGGGAAACAGAACATAAGGAACTGGAAAGAATGAACTGAAGATTTATTGGTGTTTTCAGCATAAGCACTCATCAATCCCCTTTAGCAGAAACAGAAATGAGCCTGCCCCTTTTAGCTAAATGAGGGTTTTCTGAAATTCCTCCTTGCCATACAAGTATGGAATAACACACTTAAGAAAAAGTGTATCATACTGCTAACCATATATATATAGTCTATATATATTTATATAGACAATGTTATTTTTTTAACTAAAAACAAACAGAAAGTAACCTACTGTTTGACTTTGACAGGACAACCATTCCTTTGGGTCTAAATCAGAAAGTGCTTCCAACTCTATTGTTGCAGGCGTGCCTGAAGCATCAGTGAAGGAAAGGACTTCCAATGTTTAATAGAAATTCTCAGTAGGATAGAGATGATTCTTGTTATTAATTTATTTTGCTTTTGTTTTGATCACTCAAATAGCCATGTAATGTTTGGAGGTGGCCCAGGGTAAAGCTGCAGCTGAACAGACTTTGCTATTAGTTTCCAAAACGTAACAAAACCTCAGTCCTCTTCTGAAAGAGAATGCATATGTCAAGTGACTTGTTCAGGGTTAGAGGGAGGCAGCTGAGCTTCCCAGGTCCCCAGGAGACTTATTTGGCATCTAGCGCTCCTTACTTATCCAACAAGAAGCAAAGGTACTTGGCAGCACTGAGTAAGGGAGGAGGAGAAGGTAAACGAATCAGGACAAAGAGAAACTGAAAAATATAGGGAATCTGAAAACTTGAATAAGGAGCACAGTAATTTCTAGTAATCAGGAGACAGTTTTCTCTTAAGAAAGTGCTCTAAAACTAAGAAAGTGTAGAACACATAAGCAAAGTTTGGACCCAAACATGACATGGAGATGACCACAGCAGCACTTACGGTTGACTTCCCCAATGACGGTGGCCAGCAGCCAACCTGCACTGCTAGGACAACTGTCAGATTTAGCAGAAGCATTTAACACAGTTGTTCACAAGGCCATAGGTGGAGAAGTAGAAGTCTCCAGCTGGTTAAATGGATATAGCAAGACCTAATTAAGGTCTATTAAGACAGTTAAGTCTTTCTGACAGTACTCTTACTGTTGTGTTGGGTCTCAGCCCATATATCTATGTGTCCAAGTTGCTCCTGGATCTCAGAAGAGTAAAGTTTTTTTACCTCCCAAGGTAGGTTTTGTTTTCTTGAATATGAGACTGTATAGTCTTGCCATCCTTGGCCCTGAAACATATTCTATTCCCTAGATTTGACTTTAGCTTAAATTACTGCCTTTGAAACTCACCAATAAGGTGTCAATCTTCCTGATTACAGTACATATTTGGAGCATAAAATACACATAGATGTCTGCCCTCAGTAGTTTAAGAAAAATATACAGAACTAAGGGGTATGTATTTCCCTGAGTTTGTTTCCTCACCTCTCTGAAAACTTTGGATAGAGTCTGGTTCTCCAACATTGCTTTTACATCCCTTGCCACTCCTGGTATATTCTAACTATCCCTTCACTCGCTTCAGTCTTCTCCTCCTGTATAAACAGTTTCTGCTCCCTCCATACTCTGGAATCGTGGAAGGGTCATTGAACAGGCTCCTTTCATCTCCAATTACCTTGATTCCTGTTTCAAATGTTCCATCATGGAGAAATATTAAGGGTAGATACTCTACACTGCTCTTTGACTGATTATGCACAACCAGCAGCAACTACATACCAGTCAACACAATTTCTAGATTGTAAATGCAGATGTTCTCCAAATCTCATTCTCTCACTGTTTGCTATGGTCCATTGTGTGAAAATCCGCTTCTGTGCTTATAACTCCCTGGAACAGTTATGTTGTTCTATAGCATTGATGCAAACAAGGCCCACATCTGCTAGATCCTATATTAGTTCATAACAATTAAGCTTATTCTGAATTGACCCACTGTAAATCTTGATGGTAACAATTGTGCTTTAAAATTCACTTCGACGTGAAGAAATCTCACTCTGAAAAAAAGTTCATGAAAAAGAATTATCCTTTTTCTTTTTCATTTGCTTGGAACGTTTCATAAAGAACAGTTAACTGCTAACACCTGAAACATAAATGACCCACCGATCCACTTAGGTTACTATTGCATATTGCAACATGTTCTTTTCCTAGAAAAACAGCAGTACAGTCTTCTGCGTAAAACATCGTGCAAATAGAGAAGCAATTTAGGTGAGTCAATAACTTCCATCTGTTCTGAAGCAGTGAGCATGAAAAGAGTTTCTTTATTCTGGTATAAAGTCATGGCAAAGTTTTATTTGTGCCAAGATAATTAGTGCGACTACTGCATGTCCTGTACATATTTCTGGATGACACCCTTACAAAGAGGTGAACAATTGTCTTGGGATGCTCTAAAAATCCTTGTAGGATGTATATCTATTTATTTTCTGTGGTCTATTTGAATAATACTAACAAATTTCACTCAATTTTGCATCACATGAGCTCTTTGAACAGTATACGTTCCTCTGTCTGAGTTTACTAGCATATATCCTTGAACTACTGTGCCTTTCTGGTAAACATATGCAAATACTTCCATAAAGCTTTTCCTTATCTTTACACTTTCTTAGATAATTTTTCATATTTTAGTGAAAGTGGTTTCCTTTCTCTATTTAATGATACATACTTTTTGTTTATAAAGTTCCTTTCAAACAAGAAGTATAAAACACCTGCTGAAATGAGTTAGTATTTTGAAAACCAAGGAATACTGATCCTTAAACCAAATGTTTGAAGTGCCTACTAATTCAGAGTTCTTAGCTTTGATATGAGCTATTTTGGATGCCACACTTGAGACATCAAATATTGTCTCTCTGAGTTTTCATTGGAATCAATGGCCTTTGCAGGTGTTCACCATCTCCAGAAAGATAAGATTCACTTCACGGTGATGAGATGAGAATCCTGTACAGTTCAGAATCCCAGATTTAGTCACCCAACTGTCCATTTGCAGCCTGGAGCAACTGAAAAGGAGGACAGCAGAGGTTCTCATCCTGTGAGTACCTGAAAATAGGCCTTTAGGATTTCATGTTCCGGGCTCTGTTTCAGCCTGAGAAGCTATACGTCTTGGGCATCACAAGTACAACAACAAAAAAATATTTCTAGGCTTTTACCTCTCTTGCAGAGTGGCACAACGTTTGACCTCCTCAAACACTCCAAAGCTTTTGCTATACAACCAGCAAGAAACTGTCCTGAACACCAACAGTGTTAGCATGTATTTGTCTGATCATAGATGCTGAAGTTTTAGCCTTGATTTAATCATTGGATAGACTCACTATTACATTAGAGAATAGAGTTTGGAAGCTTCTTAAGATGTTGCTTTTATCCTCATCATAATCTTCACTGTACTGTTGACTAAATACATAAATACCTGAAATTTATTTCTTGTATTCCCCCATGGTTATTTTATATACATTCTGTTCTAAAAAGTGAAAAGCTGTAAAGTTTTCTGTTGCATGCATCGTAAAGGACTCCTAATAATTTTGCCTCTCGCAGGATTCTACCAGTTCAGCTCCATTGAAGCTGTGTTTGAAGGAAACTCCTCCCTCCCTGTCTAGTTTGGAGCAGCCCTCAGAAGCTGCAGCCATCCAGGCTAAACTGTATCAGGTGGCTTCACACATGCTGGAGCAATCTAGGATTGTGAATGAAGAAATGTAACTCACTGTTGATTTTAGTTTCAACTCCTTTGAGACTCCAATTTCCATGTTATAGCTCTTAGAGTCACAGAACAAGAATACAAATTAAGTGAAACAAAAATTGAATTAATTGATTACAGGAAGTTCATGAATTTGAGAAAGGACTATGCAAACATACAAGAACAATGAGCTTGTATGTTGCCCATACAAACACAATGAGCTAAATCATTTTACCAGAGGTGACTAGGGGGGTGGGAGCACAGGGAGCCCCAGGCCAAGGCTGTGCTTGAGGGGCTGTGTCTGGTTCTGTGCTGGCTGCCCTGGGCTGTGGGAGAACAGAGAACTATGGGCTAAATCATGAACATATAACCCTGGACCCAGCTGGCAGCACCTATGTCTGGGATTTACCAGATTGCAGTGACAATACATACACACTCCTTTTCTGCCTGGAAAGCTTTTTCACCCAGTTTCTAGAGAGAAGACAAAACTACAGAGCTGCTAGAGTAACTGCTGCTTGCTGCCAGCTATCCTTACATGAAAGTTGTTTTAGGAAACCTGGCTACAATGATAGTGCTAGAGATATTTCGAACATCTCTCCTTGGGAAATAAGATTAACCCCCAAGAAAAGAGCCTGGCAACCTTAAAGTCTTTGTTTCTAGATATGAATTGGCCCAGGGCAAATAGTTTGTAGGCTCATCTTGAGTCATGGATCCCAGAAGGTTTGGGATCCAGAAGGTCTTGCATAGTCAGAGCAAAACAAAGTAGTTAAGAGATAAGACTCAGAAATGGAATTTTTGTATTCAAAACATTAAGAGTGTGAAAGAAACTAGACTCAATCCTGTTAAACTCTTCAAGGTAAGAAGGTATAAATAAATGCAAGGGCTCCAGTTATGGTCAGCTGCAAAATGAACACAGGAACTTTTTTATACAGGCCCAATGTTTGCAGCGAGTGTCTTTTGCCTATTTGAGTATTTGCATTCTTTCATGATCATGGTGTCATTTTTAGATTTGCTGCTGCTCTAATTTACATTTGGTGTCATTCTGTTTTGCCCAGTCTACAGACAGATTTTGAAATGTGTCCTACAAATGAGTACAAATCCACTCAGCAACAGAAATGTCAGGATATTGTAAAGCAAAATTTCACAGGTCAAGTGGAAAACGTGCAACTTGTAGCTTGTGTTTTCTGGATAGTATGAAAGTAAACCAAATCAATTTCCCCATCTTTCCCTCACTCCAGTTATCTGACGATTTTTTTTTGGTTCCTTGCTCATACATTTTGTTGTCTCCAGTATGACTCAAAGTATACGTTTTGTTTAGTATGTGGTCTGGCTGGGGTGGAGTTAACTTTCCCTGTACCAGCCCTTTTAGCACTGTGGCTGTGCTTTGTAGCTGTAGCTAGAACAGTGTTGAGAACACACCAGTGTTTTGGTTACTGCTGAACAATGCTGCCACAGCAACAAGCTTCCTCCACCCTCACCCCACTCTCATAGTTTGGGAGTGGGCAAGAGGCTGGGAGGGGACACAGCCAGGACAGTTGACCCAGACTGACCAAAGGGATGTTCCATACCATATGATGTGCTCCGCAATAAAAACTAAGAGAAAAGAGTAGGGGAGGTGGTTATCTTCCAAGGCAACCATTTTACATACTGGGGCCCTATTTCCCAGGAAATGGATAGACATCACCTGCTGATGGGAAGCAGAAAATAACCCTTTTTCCTTTGCTTATTTTTCTTCCTTAAACTGCATTTATTTCAACTCACAAGTTTTCCATCTTATTTTCTCTCCTTGCCCTGCTGAGGAGGAGGAATGAGAGAGCAGCCTGGGGGGCTCCTGGCAGCCAGCCAAGGTCAATTCACTATAGTACAATCTGATGGACAAAGACACTGCAATGAAAATTCGGGATTTACTTTCAGCTTCCAAGTGATATTGGACTAGTCAACTATCTCCTGTGCTTGTCTTTCCTCTTTAACTTCTGTCTGTGTATTCAGGGGGACAAAACTGTCATCTTCCCTTTTGAATCCAATTGTACACTTGTGGAGCACTTACCTTGTCACAGTGGGGAACATGCAACCCAGGAGCTCATCATAATTATGAAGTGAATCTGTGTCAGTTATTGCTGCTGTTCTTCTTCAGGAATCTCTCAGACATGTTCAGAGAGTAAGTCGTAAGACTGACAAATTGCTAGTACCTCACTTTCCTCTGCCTTCTTTCTTGAAGGGCCTTACAGTCCCGATACCACACGACAGAATGGCTGCTGTGTGGTGCTCTCTCCCATCATGTGAACGGCTGTCTTGCAAAGAGGTAAAACCCAATACTTATGGTTTTATGGGAGATGTAAAGTAATGAGGGAAGAATACAAACGTGTTGTATTGTTATATGTTATATGTTCCCACTTCTCCATATTGATAGGTTTTCCTTACTTGTTTATCGCTGGAATAATAGCCTTCAGTTACCATCAACTAATGGGGTTTGTAGCTCTTCTTCATTACAATGGACTCAAGGTATTTCCAAGAGTTAGCTGAGTGTAGCATTTTTGCATGCAACAAGAAGATAAATATTTTAAAATAAAACCATAGATTAATAATAACAAAGCAATCATATATATATATAAGAATGCATAAATGTAAGAAACAGTTAAATTTTGCTAGTTATGTTAAATGGTTACCAATTGAGGTTTTTAGTTCATTTTTCTAGTAAGAAGTACAGTTAAGGGGAACACACAGGCCTTGATCGTTCCAGCAGCCCTACTGAACTACCTCTGTTCACCTTCAATTGCTAAAGCACAGCTAATTTCTTTTATCTTGGTGCCTGGAAATAGAAACCACACTGTTTGGCAGAGAAGTCTTTATACACAAGTTTTTCTGCATCTATTTCTCTGATACAATAAATCTACTAAAGTCATTTGAATGAAATATAAGTTATATTAACCAGCAAGGACTGTTGACATTTCTGCCTTCAATTTGCCCCACAGGAATAAAGAACTAGTGTAAATAAGCTCCAACCAATAACAGAGCCAAATTTAAGAAGAACCTAAACCACTCTGAATATTCTTCTAAACAAAGAAGCCCTCATTATCCAATGTCCGCACAGCCGGCAAGATTAATTTTCTCACAATTGTTATCCTCAGAGGTGGATTCAATCTATTTATTTCTTTAAAAAATTAAATAAAAAAGACACAAAACTTTTCATGAATTTACTTTCTCTGGAATGGAATACTCCTTCCCTGAAGACTGCTAACTTGGTTTACAACTGTAACTGAGAGACAGAGATGGATCTAAGTGTTCAAATGTTACAGTTTTATCAGCTTGCTCTGATTTTTGTCTATGAAATCTGATGAGGGAAGCTCTTTGTCAGCCAACATCCTTGTAAGTATCTTACAGTCTACACTGAATGGGGTTATATGTTTACTGCTGTTTCCTCTGTTTCTGTCAGTTTTCAGAATTATTGATATCCTCATGTTCCTCTGGGAAATAGAAGGCAGCAACCTACCTGGCTGAAATGCTATAATGTACACTCCATACACAATTATCTCCTACGGTTGAATAAATCACGGACTCAGTCTTTTCCCAATACTCACAAAACATCATTTGTATTCATAACCTCTTTTGGCACAGTCCAGCTTACTAACCTGTCTTCTTATATTACAGGCCAGATGTTAGCTGTCAAAGTAATTATCAGTTGAGTACAGATATTCTTGAAAGGTTTTGACTGTCCCATTTATCTCACTGCCAGTTTGTGAGTCCATCTCAAAAACCAGTGAAGAACTAGATCCTGATTCAGCAACCAGTGAAGCTAATATAACTTAAATATTTAAGATCAGCAGGAGTAGTTTTGGGTTTTTCTTCGGGTTGGTTTTTTTTTTTTTTTTCACTTCTGTGCATTATCATTTTAGACCCTGTAGCCCTCCAAGGCACTAAGCAGTTGAGGGAGGTGATTCTCCCGCTCTGTTCCATTTTTGTGAAACCTTACCTGGAGTACTGTATTCCGGTCTGGGGCCCCCAGCACAAGAAGGACATGGACCTGTTGGAGTGAGTTCAGAGGGCCACAAAGATGATCAGAGGACTGGAGCACCTCTCCTATAACAACAGACTGAGAGAGATTGGGGAGAAGTGAAGGCTCCAGAGAGACCTTATTGCAGCCTTTCGGTACCTAAACAGGGTCTACAAGAAAGCTGGATGGGGGCTTTTTACAAGGACGTGTAATGATAGGAGAAGGGGTAGTAGCTTTAAATCGAAAGAGGGTAGATTTAGATTAGCTGTAAGGAAGATCTTCACTGTAAAGGTGGTGAGGCACTGGAACAGGTTGCCCAGAGAAGTTGTGGATGCCCCATCCCTGGAAGTTTTCAAGGCCAGGCTGGATGGGTCTTTAAACAACCTGATCTAGTGGGAGGTGTCCCTGCCTGTGGCAAGCGGGTTGGAACTAGACGATGTCTAAAGTCCATTCATTCCAACCCAAGTCATTCTATGATTTGAAAAGGTGTTTAAATCTCAGTAATCCCCTCGGTGTCATAATGGAAACTGATCAAATTGCTTTTGTTCCTGAACATATTGGTATTCTGCTTGGGAGGATATAGATTCAAGTACGGTTGCTGGCTTGTAGTGAGGGTTGATTCCACACCCTACTATTTTTCATGTTTGAAAAACTTTACATGAATTATTCACATGCATAGTAGACAACGTCTGTCTGGCTTTCCCAGACCTTTCACTAGACATGATAGTCAATCTTTCTGTGGTTTGGAGTGTCTCAGCCTGTATTTAGTTTTAGATTTTTTTGTTGCAAAACTGGTGAATAATGTATTCTGTTGAATTATTTTCGCCAAAGAAGAAAAAAGTATTTAATACAGAATTCAACATGCACTTACTTATACAATCTGGAGATGTATAAAGATTTTGGCAGAGAATAAGAACAGAACATTAAGATTTTTTTCATATAAGATTCAGCATGTTTTCCTAGTAATAATATGGTAAAACTGTAGGATGAAATCCAACGAATAGAAAGCATCTTGAGTGGATTTCAAAACATGACTTTATATCTGAACATGTTACACAGTGACTACTTGTTCACCATGCTTATGCAATATTGCAAAATGAAAGAGTGAGTACTCACTTGAGAGTATATGATATATTGTCTTGTTTGATGACAGGTTTTCCCACTAGTTTCCCAGGAATCTGAGTGATCTGTTACTATAAAACATTTTTTTCCAGTGACGAACTCTGCCTCTCGGTAGCAGATTACCAAATCAAGCGTGAAAGAGGACTCATTCCTCCCATTCCTCCATGGTCATTCAGTGTTCTCGGCAGGGGAAATACTGCACGGTTGCGTGAGTGAAGCTGTTCTAACGTGGATGTGAAGTACGTGTAGGAAACAGGGATTTGAAGGCAGGATCCACCCAACAGTACAACAAGTTAAAGAAACTGAATTTCTATCTCAGTTCCCAGTGAAGCCATTCTACGTGTTTTGTAGGAAACAAATTTGACCAACAGAGACCTGAATGACTAATGCTTCACCCATCTCTGAAACAGAAATAATAATGATAGGAGTAAAAATATATTTAATAAGAGATGCTACTGTAAACGTTATTGGAAACATTATTCAAATGTGAAATTAAAGTAACTCTGCACTGAATATTAATATAAAATTAAAGACTGCCTGTTAATAAGGCCTGTTTTATTATGCAATTGCTTTCCAAGGGGAAACAAAGGGAGTGTTTGGAGCTTTCATTAACGACCCAGTGAAAACATTAGGAAACAGATTGCAAGTACCAATTCTGCATAAGAGACAAAAAAATTCACTTTACATTTTTTTCATGAAAAATGCCTGTGTTTAAATTTCACAGAATGACAGCTCACCACTGGTGTTCCTAAAACATCTTCTGGCCCTACAAAACTGAGGAAAACACAGCAGCCTCCTGCCCTGGAGTTACACACAGGAAGTCAAATAAGATTCTTGATCTCTCAGAGTAAGAGGTCTCAAACCCAGAGCTCTCATTTTACAAGAAAGTGTCTCATTTTCCAGACTGTAATTAATATTAGGAGACAATTTCTCTCTTAGTGCAGGCAGGACATGTGCAGCCAAGAATATCAGATTTAGGTTTAGGAAGAGGAGAAGTAAGAATATGCCTAGCACACTGCTGAGGTGGGGATGTGGGTGTAAGGGGGAATTTACGACCCTGTATCCAATGTGGTTTATACTTTTTATTTGGCAATTTCTTTTACTCCTTTCTGAAGGCATCTAGGTGAAAAAGATGTAAAGAAGCAGCATGCAGTGTGATTAGAAGACTTGGGAATAATCGGTGTTGTGGTAAAGGGTGGGGCAAGACTTAGTAGTGTTCTCTGTTGTTGATTATCCAGGTCTGTCCTGGATCCAGTTGTTTAAGGTTTCTGCCTTTCCCCAGTCAGACTGTGCTTATTTTCAGCCTTGGGACTCAGTGTCTGCATGTAAGGAAATATTGCTTATCCCCTATGCATCCTGATAGTATAATACAATTTTTCTGTATTGCCATGTAGGAGCACAAACTGGAGCAAGTTAAATTTTCAGTAGGAACTCACAGAAACTGAACTTGCTGCTTTTCACTGGCAAATGAAGCACAATAGCAGGACTATGGTACTCCTGGGTGTTTCCCTTCTTTGTTCTCCTTTCTTTGTGGTGCCTCAGTTTGATGAGTTGTGTTTGCTGCTTCTCAATATTTACACTGCAATATATGGGGCTGTAGCATATTTATCCCAGGTTCAGAAAATGAAAACTGAGCTCTTCATTATCAAACACCAGCAGTCCCTCCATGTTCTTTATCTCTACAGTCTAACACTCAAGCACCTCTCTTCTATGGCCCTAGCCATTACCTGTTTAGCACCCCCAAATATCTAACTGTTTCACTTCTAATACTACTTCAGTTCTCATTTCTCATTATCTCTAAAAACATGTGTTGTTCTGCATAGTAATATCTATTTGCAAAGTAATAGCAGATCATTAAATATACATATGGAAGAAATATTGCATGAAATTATTAGATTATATAAATCTCTTTGAGACTAAAAGGTTAACAAATATTGGTAAGATATACAGAAATCAAGGAGGGAAAATACTGGCCAACTCAAATTCACCAGCAGTGGTTAGATACCTAAATATTACGGTAACCTTTATTTTTGTTATCCTCACTCTATGGGGAATGAATAGAAGACACACAGGTTACCCTTGACAAACGGCATGCAGAAAATAACACAGATCTCTTCAGTCAATTAACTGTAAACATTAGCATATTGCATATATTAAATATTAACATATTGCAGTGTTTGACCGGCCTCTATAGAGAAGTGCTTCGTAATGTCTAGTCTAACCTTTCCTGGTGCAGTTTTGAACCATTCCCACGTGTCCTATCACTGGATATCAGGGAGAGGAGATCAGCACCTCCCTTTCCACTTCTCCCTTCTCCCCAGGAAGCTGTAGAGAGCAGCTGAGGATTAGAAAAATGCAATGGATACCATTCACTGGCAACAATGATATTAGAAAAGAATAAGGTACCAGGCTAAACACTAGGCTGCCATTATATTTAGGCATCAGGATGGTTTTTTACTTCCTATGGACTCTCTCTCACAGAGTATCTGGACCTTAAATTGGCCATGGACCTTTCAAGAATTATCCAAGCCCATTTTCCTGTGTTAGCTGTTTTATTTCCGAGTGTCTTATATCCATTTGTTTTTCGTATAGTCATCACATCATCAATTGCATCTATGCAGTCTTCTATGTACATATCACCCAAACTCGGCTCTCACCCCACAAAAAAGCATTTCCTCAAACATTTGTTCTGCAACATGAATGTTTGCCCTATATATATATATCTCATAAGTTAGTGTTTAGAGAGGCTCTGTTCTGCATGTGATAGTCTTCTGGGATACATAGCAGTAAGTCCTAGTGCCAAACTAATGTATTGGAAATAACTGTGTAACAGAGATTCAAACCCTTAAACTGAGGCAATAAAGGTTGTTACAGTGAATGTCCTCTGGCTACGCACTAGTATTACGTAGACACAATCATAGTTTTTATTGGAATCTTCTGTTAACTTCAGATGAGGACATTTGGTTGTCTTGAGGGCTAACTGGAGGGAAACAATGAGAGGAAGTGGATATGATTTCAACATGGTGTTTAGATGTGGTAAACTGGGCTTATTTCACGCCAAAGTCTTAAAGAAATACAGACGTGAATTTTGGGGTTGGCAGAATTGTTTCACAGAGATAGTACTCTAAAATTCGTTCTGTAGGTATCCTGAGTAACTTACGCTGCCTGAATCCACTTAAGTAAACAAAGCATTATTGTTTAGTTGAATGACAATGAAACTCTTACTTCAAGGTAAATGATTCAACATGATCCACCAAGGGTTGATATTTGCTAGAAGCCAACTGCCAGGATTAATCCATAGACCAAAGAATAATATAATGCAGACAAGCCTTGTTATATGTCACTTGGATGGGCATTGGGACATTGTATATTTCATCACTTTAAGTGGTCCCTTCATCAAACAAGTCTTTCAAAGCAAAGCCAAAAACCTTGAACATGAGGGCTAAGAGTAAGGCATTAAGCACATATTGTCCTTACAGCCACTGGATTTTGCTCACAAATTACAATTGTCTTTAAAAGTGAAATTCCTTCAGTTTTGGCATGTTCTCATGTTCATTACAGAAAGTTTTTCTTCTTTGGCATATTGGTTTTTTTCTGTTACATATCCTAATTTCACATTGAATGTGATTCCAATATTTTTCTCCCTTGTTTTTTGGACCACTGAACCAGGGTAAATGAAGGCACATGGCCAACCATATGGTAACAATAACATTAGTGCTGCAGTAGAGGAGATCAAGAGTCACATATATGTAAAGTAATATGGAATATATTTATACAATTTTGAAGAATATCACTAGCCTGTTTTCTTCAGTAATATTTATGTTCTTTTCAATGACAAAATGAGGTCAAATCCAAGATGCATTACATTGAAAGTAACAGTCAAAAAGAAATTGTCTCTTTCATCTTTTCTAAATTTTGATCTTGCATATAACTTTGTGGAAGTTATGATGCATCAAATGCCATTGGTATTTTCCTGGAAAAAGTGCAATTTTATTTTAAGAAAATTGATGTAATTAAAAATAATGGTATAACATAATGTCTAGCGTTTTGAACAGTAGAGCTAAAATTTATGCCCTTTACCACTTCCTACTGCTTTCAGAATACCTTATTTATTGGGTCAATTTCTTATGTCAACTAGGATAACTGAAGTGCACAGAAAAGTGGTGGTGCAAATATATAAACCTGGTTATAATTATTACCAAAATTTTTCAGCTAAATCATAAAATGGGGTCTGTGAAAAATCATGCAAAAATCTCTTCCCATTATTCAAACAAATCTAATCTTAGTCTGTCACCCGCAGCCCTGAAAGGTCCTCAGATAAGCTTAACCATCCATCTCAGTTTAGTTTTGAGTTGTGTAACTTCAAATTGGTCCATCACTTTTCAGTCATGTGAATAAGTTAGCAGGAAGGATAGCCGAAAGTTGTAAATGGAGTTGTTCCTACCACAACTGGATAGTATTGCAATACTTAGAGATACTTTTCTAATGAAGTAGAAGCACTGGAGCTTTCATGAGAAAGGGGAAGAAACATCCTGTATTAATGTCAGTAAAAAAACAAGGAGGTTAATTGCTTTTAAACATTTAATGAGTGGTTTGGATGCTAAATTAAGCTATAGGTTGAGTGTTCAAACTCAAGTAAACAGACATTCATAAATTTACATTCACTGACTGAAAATTTCTATTTAAACATCAGCCTGTATTTTTCATTTTCCCATACCATTATAACTGCCATTTACAACGTATTTCTGTGTCATTTACCAACTCTACTGCTTGTGGAGTTTTGACATTCTTCAGTAGATATTTCATAGGTCTAAAGCCACTGTTACAACCAAGCATACTCTATTGCAAATTAAGCTCGTGACAGACTCATTTTGAGATTGCTAAAAGGGATTGCATGTGATTGGTGTGAAAACTGAAGACGTACAGTTTTGATTACAAGACTGTTCATCAGAATCTATTTTATTAGCAATGTTCTATGACATCTCAGCCTATTGGCTACTAACTGGGGGGGCTGGACTAGATCTCTAGAGGTCCCTTCCAACCTCTAACATTCTATGATTCTATGTGTTCTAACTAGAAGGATAATGGGGGCTATGGGGTGTGTGTCATATTCAAAAAGGGTGGTATCTAAAGTGAAATTAAGAGAATTGACCTTTTCCAGTAATTTTATTTTCTGTCCTGGAGCTATTGACAGATTTATGAAAAAAAATAAAAAAAATTTAAGGTTGGATTACAATGAATTCTTAGTTTATACGAAGATCTATAAATATTCTGTGATGTTCTTAAAGGCTGAACCTGTCTGTGTTACCTGATCCAGCACCAAATAGAGAACTGTATAAATTAGTCAGCATGAAGCCATGGTGTCATGGTTTGAGCCTATCCATTCAGCAGCAACGCACCACACAACTGCTTGCTCATTCCAGATCCCTTCCAGTGGAATGGGGAAGAGAAAATATAACAAAAGGCTTGAGGGTCAAAATAAGGGGCAGTGAGGGTTCATTCACCAATTCTTGTCACTGGCAAAAGACTGATTCAACTTGGGAAAAACCAAACCCACCATCAATTCACCAACTGAATCAGAGTAGGACAATAATAAATACAACTTCATCTTGAATGCAACCCTTCCCCCAACCCTCCCTTTCTCCCAGGCTCAAGTCTGCTACCTCCCCTCCAGTGGTGCAGGAAGGCCGGGAAAGGGGCTTGTGGTCAGTCCCAGTCTGTCTCTTGTTTCTGCTACTATCTCCTTCTCAGGGAGAAAACTCCTCACAGCCTTGCCCTACTCCAGCATGGGGTCCCTCCCACTGGAGACAGTCCTCCATGAACTTCCCCAACTAGTGTGGGCTACAATCCACAGATTGCCCCAGCACGGGCCTCCCTCAGAGTCACAGCCTCCTTCAGGATCAATTTCCTGCTCCAGTGCGGCATCCTCCATGGGCTGCAGATGGGTTTCTTCTCCACTGTTGATCTCTGAAGACTGCAAGGGCTCAGCCTGCCATCTCACCACCGGCTGAAGGGGAATGGCTGTTCCAGTGTGCCTCACTGGGCCTTCTCCTTCCTCACTGTCCTCAGTGTCTGCATGGATGACTCTCTCCTATGCCAACACAAAGAAAGATGCCCAATAGGTTTTCCCCCTCTTAAATATGTTGTAATAAAGGCCCTTGTTGATTCAGCCTTGGCCACAGGAGGGTCCAACTTAGACCCAGAGGAGTTTCTCGAAGCCTTTTACAGGAAGACCACCAGTGCTTCCCTTCCCTACTACCAAAACCACCCAGACACAAAACCAACACATGGATATAAAGCTCCTGGTACCTGAATTCATTCCTTCAAAGCTAGCTTAGGTCTCTCCACACTCCGCAGGATGATCTAGCATACCACCTGCTTTAAATACTTAACTTGTGTGAAGCATCCTTTTGTCTGTGTTGGGGAGAAATTTTGTGTGGTATCAATATTTGCAGATTCACATATGTCTTAACCTACTGCTTGAAATTGAATGACATTTCTTTTCTGTCGCTTTTGTACATCCAAGGCAAAATTTCCATCATTTTGTGTACCAAATAGGGCTCAAGGAAATTATCACAGTAAAAATAAAATATGTAATGGCTTTTGGATAGTTTGGGTAACCCATTTCATTCCATGCTCAATCACACAAAGTATCATAGTTGTGCCAAAAGGCTGTTACAAAATTTGAGAGCAAATAATTGTCAAACACATTCTTATGAATGGACAAAGACTTGATATAAATGAAAAATTGGACTAAGTGTATATATATGAGTCACAAATACAGACTTCTACTCAGTCTGCACACTTCTGTATAGTAAAAGACTGGTACTAAATTGTTATTCCTATGTCGTTAGAAAGGAAGAGGAAATATTGCTGTACCTAGTTTTTTTTTCAGAATTTAATTTTCAGTTTATAGGATGGAGATGCAATCGTCTGCAATTTAATGTGCTAGTTTGGCAAGGCAGGTGATCCACCATAAGTGGCTAAACAAGTGTCCTTAGCACACCTAGATTCTAAGCTAAAATGTGCTGGTTTAAGCTAAAACAGTTATTTTACTGTTAGGACAGGTGGGCAGAAAAATGATACAGCTAAAGCCCGTTACTTGTTAAATTTCTGCCAATTTTAATCTGAGCAATGTTCTTTAGTGGCAGGAGTTAGCTTCCAGAAGAGATCTGATACCAAGGGTTGAAGACACCCCTTAACTTTGGACCTGACACTGAGGCATAGAAGTTATAGTACAAGTGAGAGTAAGAAGACTTGCTAGTTAGGGAAGGGACTGAGAAATATGAAAGAAAAGTAGCAAAGAAAGATTAACATAGCAGTCATGGAAGGGTTGATCTTCCTTTCCAAATACAATTTATTCCCTTGTCAGAGTTGGCCAGTAAGTAGATCTCTATTTTTTTTACCGTCCCAAATTACATGTGTTACACAGCTTTTTTTGCTTCCATAGTGAATTGTCATGATAGGTTGGAGAGAAGTTCATTCATAGCATTTTGCTTCCCCATACCTCCTGGTTATATGAAAATGTCAATGATGGAGTTTCCCAGGAGTACATCTTTGAGGCTCAGTCCCATATTTACCTACTATTTCAAGGGAAATTGATGTTGCAGCCTGTCTTAACAGACTGGTTCATGAAACACCTATCAATAGGGTTTCAAAAGCTTTTGTGGTAAGGCAGAGTCCTTCTGAAATGGGCCCAATCTTTCTTTCCAAGCTGGGACTGTTACAGGATGAGGTTTGCAAGCTCTGAAGCAGGAAAGTCTTTAACTTCAGGAAACCCTATCAAATCTTATAGCAGTAGATAGTATAGTAATAGACAATTTTTGAAGCTACTTTCATTTGTTTGAACAGTCTGTAGTTTGCTGAAGCTGGTGCAGTGCATCCTTGCTCTTCTGGGAAAATGGCACAAATTCAGTGCTGCTTTATTTTTCAAAGGCATTTTGCAGCTATGATATCATCTTCATGCTGCTTTTAGAGAGAAGATAAGTAGTACCACTTTCTCAAAGGTAGGGGGAAGGAGAGTTTATCCTTGGCATGTGCTATTAAAGAGAAGTTTGAAGAGCTAAAGGAACTCTGGATCTGCAGCCCTAGTCACAAGTAATATGAAGAAACTACAGGTAACTTACTAATGTGTGAAAAACTACAGCATTTGAGTTGACTGGTTTAAACAGCTGTAGTTGGGAGAACAGTTAAATATTTGCTCTATAACATAGGATTTAGGACTGTATCCTGTAGGCTACACTAGGTAGTCATTGGCTAACACGTGTAACTATGAAATGAACCTTTTTCACATTAAATTCTTCTCATGTTGGCTCATGCAGGAGTCATCACTTGCTGCCGTCACAAAAAGGGCAGGTGTAAGAAAGTGAATCAGAGAGGATTTTCCCTTCACTCCCTAGAAGACTGCTCTGGATTCCGTGGGAGCTTTGCTCTCTGCTTATGGATCACAGCCACTCTGCTGCCAAGAAACCACAGAAAGGCAGCAGAGTCATGCAAAACTTTTTTTTTTTTTATGCAATCATAGTGTCTATCCTTTAATGGCCCAGTAAAGTAGAAATCATTCCAAACTACCGGAACTGCTTTTGTGTTAGTCATCCAGAAGGCTCATAGCATCTGACCCTCAGGGAATCCATACATACACAGTATGCATCCTATGTACGTGACACAACTTTCCAGAATTTGTCTTATGCATAGAAATTTTTGGAGATAATATTCTTCTCTTCTGACTTGCACTTTTTCTTTTTTTTGTTGGAGCTGAGAAAGAGGCCAGAAATCAAGATTTCTTCCATCTGTTTTTTTTTCCTTTATTCCAATAAATAATTTTTTTCAAAGAATTTCAAATCTCCTTCCTAGGAAATAACCTTACATCCCTTTGTGTAAAGTAAGTTCTTTTATAGCTATGTTGTATGATAAAGGAAAATGAATATGGCAAATCTTAGTTTTATAAGAAAAATATAGGTACTATAAAAGTAAAACAACTTCCAAAGTGCTACAGGAAACAAAAAGAATTTCATAACATAAGCAGAGCTGCAGAGCCTTTAATATTTTTTCAGAAATATGGACCATCTTCATGCTTTTTATGCGCAGCATCTATGCATGAAAAACGTCAGTCAATGAAAGTTCTACAGCTGATGGGAAAATAATGTTGGAGGTAAAGTACTGGAGTTTATGTTTTCCTCCTAGTCTAGTCTGTTAGCTGATAAAGGTGATATGTCATCTCACATCAAGGCCCTACATGAACTTGTGCCCTGGTTGCCTGACTCATGATATTTTCTCTCCTAGATCAGCCAGCTGTGAGTATTGAGCAGGTATTTCCTATTACGACACGATAGCAAAACTTCCCATCACATATTTTGTAAAGGAACTGCAGGAGTGAGAAAACATTCCCAGAAACTGCAGTGACATTGCCACTATTATTTTTGTGTTATGCTCTTGTATTACCTGCCAGCACAAAGTACTGGGCTTCGGCTATAAATAACTGTATTGACTCATGTTTTGCATTAGCTGCAGGCATCACAAAAATGTATATCACTTTCTACCTGACCTGTGGATGTATTAGTTACACGAAGACTGACTCAGCCAGTAAACCATGTGCGGAATCTACAGCCCCATCACAGGCTCAAAAGTATATTCAAGCCAACTGTGAGAGATATCTTTAGAGGAAGAAGGGCGGAGATGGCTTTTGGCAGAAACCCAGAATGCATCCTTTCAACTAACATTTGGCTTACTGGATTTTGTTGTATAGCTATATTAAGCTTCCTCTCTTGCTTTTCAACTTCTTATTTGTAACTTCCAGCTCCCTTCAGGGAAGATCATGCATTCCTCGACTTTTGCAGCAATATCATTTAAGGGTTGTATGAAGATCAGGCCAACCTGGTTTAGAGCTAAGTCAACTTCTTGAGGTTAGTCATTCTCTTGACTGCTTTGGGATCTATTTTATTGTACTTATGATTTGCATTTATGGAGCTTCCATAAGCCTTGGTGGTTCCTGTAGCAGGGAGATTTGACTGTCGAGTGTCTTTTTCCTGCTGCCCTGACTCTAGTTTCTATGTTTTTTGACTGTTTCACTCTCACTTTCCTTTTTGATGACAGAGGAATAGTCTCCCTAAAGGAAAGAAGAAATGACAGAGACTTGCTTTTTTGAAGCAGAAAACAATGTCCCAGATCTGACCTTAGCAACCGCTCCATGTGGCACTTTACTAGTTATGCCTTAAAGAACTGGATTGTGTCCAGGCGCTGGTGTGGTACTAATTACCACAGCTTTTGGCTAAGAATGAACTATAAATCTTTAAACACCAACAGCTCTGATTAGGCTTGATTTTTTTTGGCACTGCTGTGATACCTCCAAACAGAAAAATGTTGTTGCAGAACAGGTTCAGAATATCTGATACTTCCTTGCACGCAACACATATCACACAGCTTTATTGATGCAGGAAGTGAGTTTCCCAGTTTTATTCTTTAGAAAGTTGAGGTGAGGCCAGATTTTCAATGATAGAAATCTGCACAACACTGTTGTCCTGAGTCATGTTTTCAGTAGTTCATGATATAGATTTGGATTTCAATCCTGGGGTCTAGTGGTAGAAAAGGTCTACCAGTTCATGTCATCTATGTTCTTGTCAGCGACAACTTGTTCCCTTGTGTACAGAAATAGGAAGCAGCCCTACCTTCTTTTAAACATTTCCCCTCCACAAATGGTGTTTTTACCACTTTCCCTTGGGAGTCTGCTCTATTCAGATGGGTATTTTCCTGGTTCTACATTTTTATTTCACATTCACATCCACAGTTTCTGTATCCAGGTAATAATTTTCCCTTTGCTTGCATTCTTGAAAGATCTGTAGACCATTGCCATGCTCCAGCTTTTTGTCTTTTAGACAACCTGCAAATACTTAACTCTTAGTTGTTCTTCAAAAACCCAATTCGCTTTAAAGCCATAATTGTTCTTAAACGACTTTTTCTAAACTGCCTTCTGTCTTTCAGTAATCACTAGTTATCTGGCAATTAATGCAATATGCAGGTGCAGATGACTGGAGCAGAGACAGACTTTGTAGAGAGTAATGAGGAGAGGAGATACAACCGTCCAGATGCATGGAGAGGCTTGGCTGCACTGTGGGTGTAGTACTGAGAGGAGAACTTCTTCATAGTAGCTCTCAGTGGTCCTATTTGTCTTCCAGAACAAGATAGATGCAGAGCAGAGAAAGCATGATTCACCTCTTTAAAGTATTCAGTTTAAAGCAACAACCCAAATCCTACCCAAGATTGCAGGTTCTCAGAGGTCAGTTGCAATGATCATGTCAACGGACGCGGCCAGGGTGTTCTCTTGTATCTGGGATTTTTGGTGTTTCCTATGTATTTTCCAATGAAGATGATTACTCAAGCATAGCAAATTTATGCCTAGCAACAAGTATGTTTACACCAATATTTACAAGTCTGACAGCAGTAGTCCAGGGACTTTCAGGCACATTTGGAACATGAGCAGATAACCATTATGGTTTTCTGTGCTGCTTTCTTGCATGGTAGTATTTGGAGCTGTTTCCTTTGAGGCATACCACAAAAGGCAATGTACCTGCCATGGCAACTCATAAAAACTGCACACACTCTGACAATGCCTCTGAAAACGAGGACCATCTTCTTCTTATGCAAGGCAGCAGGAAACACTTGCAACTAAAAATATAAACCATTACTAACCTTAAGTTTACACAGCACTAAGAAGTGACTGCAGAGCTGTGTGAAGATAGCACTGCTAGCTTTAAACTAGGTTGTTCAGAAAGTTCTGAATTTCTTTCCTGTTGGGAGGCGACAGCCTGTGTGTACCCTTGTGGTGCCACATAATCACCAGTATCAAAACTTGCAAGTCCCCTTTTGACATATACAATTTTTTTTTTTTTAAATGTCAGTACAGTCTTTGTCCAGGTCCAAGAATTTGAACTGCACTGTAGTGTCTCCATTTGGTTTTGTACTCTGCTGTGAGGAACAAACACCACTTCCATAATGAAGACCCCTTCTTCTCCTTCTTCTCTTCCCCTGCTTATGCTCTTGTGCTCATTTCTAGAAATATCTGGTGGACACAGTCCTTCATCAACTTAGCAATAAATTGTCTCTTCTCTTTCCAATAGTCATAAAAACCAGCAAGTCTCCAGAAAAGCAAGATAATAGAACAGAGCAACTTCACACTTCCCGAGTGGTGGCTAGAGCTCTGAACAGAAACGGCCAAGCTTTTCTCAGCTACATTTAGCGCCCAAAGAGTCTTTAAATGGATATTGAAACTCTCTAAAACCCCAAATAGGGGAAAGAATCACAAAAAGATTCAAGTGTCACAGTGCTCCTGTGACAATGTCACATGTGACTACTTGTGACTGGAAGAGTTTGTGACTATCCAATTCATGGAGAGATTTGATTAACTAAAAGTAGGTTTAAAGAAATTTGCCCCAAAGTGAGCAACCTAAACTTCTCATTGGGAATCAGTTAGGAGAGGATTTACAGTCTTTCCTTCGTGAAATGAAGGGGAAAATTAGATATTTCTTTCCTAGAGATAACCTTTCTTTCAAGCCTAAAAGAGTATTTTGCCCTTTCTTTTAAGGAAAGAAGTGCTCCTGTTGTATTCCTTCAACACTGATGCAACCTCATGGATCAGGTACAGAACTATCACCTAACTTTCTGCTGTTTAATAACATTGAAATGTGGCTGCTAAGAGCATATAGCTACAGATATGTCAGTATTTGAAGAATTTCTGTGAGGCTTGGTTAGCCATGCCATCTCCACATCTGAATGAAGAGTACCTCCAAGCCCCTTGGAGGTCTGCCTCACACAACACAAATGACAACCCTGAACCTGAAAGCTCCCTGTTGAGGAATGATTGCAAAATTAGCAGCACTATTAAAGTCTGGAATTGTCACAGCAAAGCTCAGTTTGGCACCAGACTCTAGTCTTTCCAGCATCGCTTTCTGAGGCACTCAGTGGGCTTAGAGGGATGTAGTATATGTCTTAGCTAAAGATGCCAATAATTAAATACAGAGACTGAAGCACTCCATGATTTTTGATGCGGACACAACCAGTGAAAATGCAATCGGATTAGAATGAAATGAATTATACAATCAATCCACAGGAGTGTCCTGAAAGTAACTTGCAGAAAAATACAGTGTCATTGTGTATTTTATACCTGTCTGGCGTATCTATAACAACTTAGATAATACACCATTTTGTCTGGTATATGAGGAAATAATACTAATTTATTCTAAATAAATTAGAGAAGTGGACCTTGGAAACTGTAGATCATGTAAAAACTGAAACAAATATGCCATAAAATTACATGAAACATTTCCATATTGTTTCTTTGATCAGTCATATTGGGTGAATTTGACATTATATGTTTTATCCCAAATGTTTGCTATTATTTCTACGTTGATTTGGCTGGAGGCAGCCTCAGAAAATATGAAATTACTTGTAAAGCCATTAGTAGCCAGATGGCTGGGAAAGGTCATGAATGAGAGGGAAAAAAATCGCCTGTTGCAGGATCCAAATCATAAATATTGGACCGCTCAACAGACACCCTAATATGCAGTTGGAAAGAAGAGAAGAGACTATGATGGGGCTAAAGAAAAAAACTTTATTAATGTTGCAATCATTCCTGAATGTGTATCTTTTTCATTTTTAAAAAGAAAATACTACTACAAGATTGCAGCTACATCTTTGTTTTATACTTATCCAAGCTTATATAAACAGCCTATTCCCACATTTTTTATATGCATGTCTCTCTTTAGATACATTCACAGATGTAATACTTTACTTTAAGTCATTATAACATTAAATATTTTTTAGTTCTTTGTTTCCAGGCTACTCAGGCAGAACACACAGCCTGAACTGTTTGTTTTATTTGAACTCAGTCTCCGCATTCATTCTGTCACTGTTAAAGGCCTGATAAAAAAGACAATAGCTCATTTTATTCAATGAGACCAGGCGGTGTTTCAGATCAGACACAGTCCTGTGGCCCAGAAATATTCTCATTCCACTGAAGGCTTGCTATACAGACTTGTATTTCCCTAGCTGGTAAAATGGACCACAGTCCTCATTGTCACGAGACATAGAGGGAAAAAGCCACTAAATATACATTTGAATCCCAGAGAGGCACTACAGTGTCTTCCAGCTGCTGGAAAACTTGTAAATGTCAGTGTACATAAGCTGATTACAATGATGTGATGCATTTGGTCACCTACACAGCCATATGGTCAATTCAGAAATGTTGTGAGATCTAATGCCTTGTTAAATGGAAGCCATGGTGTCCACTTCTTTTGGATTTATTTCGGTTTGGTTTGGTTTTTTTGACATGAGAATTTGAGAACTAATATCTTGTTAGAGTGGAAGTGATGGAGTGATGATGTCGCCTTGTGTTGGTATGGGGATTTGAGATCCACAGCCTGGATCCCTGCAGTGCTGGAGCTCTGCAGTATGGACACAGTTAAAAAACCCCAGAGGGCTGATAGATCCTTCAGCCTCTTCTTCACTAGACCTTGAGTCTGTTCTCCAAGATTTCCTCAAGCATTAGGGTTCCAAAGCACCACTTTTATTCGGTAATAATTGTGCAAGACCTTATCTGAATGCAGAATTCTTTTATATAATATTAACCCAAATATTCTACATTGCTACTACTATGGTCAATATTACTGTTTCCATTGTTTGGTCTTTGTCTCTATTAGTAATTAGGAGTCAGATCTTTACCTGATGTCAGTGTGCTTCTTGAATCAAATCTGCTAAGAAAAACAATTAGAAGAGAAAAAAATCAAAACATGGGGAAGCATTCCTTACAGTTCTTTAAATTGTGTGAAAATACTAAGTTGTGGCTTTTCTGTAGAAGAATCTGGAACTGATTAGAAGAAATTTTCACACAATTGCAGAACGTCTTAAGTCGAGGGTAAAAATTTTGAGTCTCCTGTGTTTTTCTAGTAGCAAAAGGTACTCTAAGGAAGTAGAAGTTTCTTGAAGTTGTGATTTGCCATTTTCTAAATTGTTTGATACGCCAGATAGGAGTGGACTCTACTGGAAGTAGAAATCAAAGCTCTTCTAAACATCTCTGACAATTTGTCCAGAATTCATCATTCACATCTACACACAAATTTTAAACAAGGTTGAATATCTAAAGGCCTTGTGTTTAATAAAACTAGATTAAAGACTGTAGCACTACCACAGGCTACAGCCTATTGACTGTTTCCAGCAGGCAGCATGCCATAAAGTTTGAAAATGTTATTGAGACATACAACATTATCATAGTGATGTTGCAAGATTTCCCGACCATTATTCTGGCAGTAGGAGAGCTAGTGTGAGCTGTTTGTAGAAAATCCAGCACTCTAAGCTATCCATGTGTGTACAAAACCCCATTCTATTCTTGTAAACCTAGCTCAAATTTAACTAATCGTTGTGATCTGGCATGTTGAATGCGGCACACACGCTGTACCAATGTCAGAAATACATCTCAAGCGTCTTCTCAGCTTTTCTGTGCTTAGGGCACAAAGGTGGAGGGGTGGGGGGAGTGGAGCAGAAAAATGCTGAAAACCGCCTCTGTATTTTACAAATACATGATCAATCATAGGTGAGATTCCTTTGGAGTCCTGTCAACTGGTCCAGTCCACAGGGAAAGAACTGGTTTGCAATTCTACATGAGTAGGAGCAATAGAGTATGATAGTCTTAAGAGTGAATTCTTGTTCTGCTTTCATACCATTTCCCTGACTCTTCACCTGAGCATCCCATTATTTCATGGCCCTTAGTGAGTGTAATTTTGCTAACAGCTATGAAATCAGGGAAGAAGTGTTATCCATGTCTGATATGTGGAGACTGGGACACTGCTTCACACTGAATATTTGTAACTGAGACATGAAGCCATCTATGTCTTGACCATAGGAATATTCTTTCAGATATTCAGAAGTATAAATGAGTAATGTCTACACCCATGAAGCTAGTTGAACTACTTGGCTTTTTATTTATTGATATCATTCATTATTTAATTGTAGCAAATAGTGTATTATCTTCTTCCACTGTTTCTCCCAGCTGCTTGTCTCATAAGAGAAATAATACCGTGACTATTTTACATATACTAGTGGACATTTTTTAGGCAAAATAGGTTCAATAATCTCAGTGATAATTAAGTAGAGCACTATGTTATACCCATTAATAACAATTAACTGCCTCTTCCTAGAGAACTTGTTCTTTAAAAAGAGATTATTTTTCTTTACGAGAAAACATGGTAAGGTGCACCTTACCTTGTATATTACCACCCTTAAATCAGAGGTTTTCAGTACTGTTTCACTGAGCCTGCAGATACAGCCATAGAATATTCAGTGTCTCAGAGTAGTCATATAATAATATATAAAGGACAAAAACTGTGAAACTGAAAAAGTACAATATAAGCTTCTTTCAGAAAGTAAAAGAAAATACTTATAGTAGCATGTTCCTGCTCCTTTTTAAAATTCAGTGAGGATTAGCAGAATAGATCTGCTTCATGCACCAACAAAGTACTGCAAATAATAATGAAGACAAAGTATATTATTTCCTTATGCTCGTAAATTTTCCCTCTGAAGTGTAATAATACATGTTGTTAATATATATTGTATTTCCTTGCCTGTGGTTTTTCTTAATGATGATCTTAATGAAAGCTGAGTAGTTTATTCAGCAGACAAGCATCAAATATTACACAGAATCACACAGAATTGTTGAGGCTGGAATAGACCTCCGAGATCATCAAGTCCAGCCTATAAGAAATCTCTAGGTCCTGTACAATGCAGACCTGTGTAGACACAATAGTTGTCCTCAAACACCATTTTTGGTGTGTTTGGCTCAGCTAATCAGGTTTCCCTCTTTGTGAACACTAAGGACACCAATCTCAAATTAATGGGAAAATACTGAAAAATAACTCTCTTCTGGTGTAATTAATTGAAATTAAGAGGGAATTAGAGAGAAAAAAATAGGTCAACATATATTTTCATCATCTTTTATTTAGTTCAAGGAACAGAACACATTCAAGCATCTTTTTTTGTGTGTGTTTTGGGGGTTGTTTCATCTTGTGATTCAGGTGAAGGCAGCATTTCCCCCTCATTTCTAGAGGTAATGCAAAACAAATGAGGGAGCCCGTTAGGCTCTGTAATTGAGGTTGCAAGCCCAAGAAAACTTTATAGGGGAAGGTAATCCCCTTCATCTTCTTTCCTTCCCATGTGCTTCATCCTGTGCCGGCTATAGAACTTTCCCTGGATTACACAAGAAAGGTGTAAGTAACCTCTTAGGTTATCTGTTCTTCTGCAGGTGGAGAACCACTTCTTGCAATGCATGAACACTATCTGCTTTGGGTTTAAATGAAGATTTGGACATTACCAGAAATCCCAGCAAAAGATGTCTGCTCAATTTTTAAAAGTTTGTTTCTTCTCTGTAGAACTGGCTAAATATCTTAATAAAGAATTTGCAAATAGGCTAGAGATTTGCCACTATTCACAGATTTCATGCTCAAATACACCTCACTGTTAGTGAGGACAACTTGAAGGCATCAGTAGGTATGAGCTCTTCTTGAATTTTAGTATGAAAGGTTGTAATGGAAATTCATAGTGGAAAACTTCAAGTCACAAAGCAGAAATACCATCATGATTCACCTACGAACAGCTGCACAGCATATAAAGTAAGTATCACATAGGTGAAGGGCAAGGCTTTCAACTACTTGGTCAGTACTTTCAAGTCTCATATTGACCTGAAAAAATCAGAATAAAATGAGCAAAATTAAATCACCACCAAAAAGAGGAGCAAAATTTCCATTCCAGAATTTTCTCCTGAAATTATAGTTCACACAACAATATTTTAGACCAGCATTGCAAATAATGTGTATGGAACAAGTGCAAATATATATGGTTTTGGTTTTTTAAAGCAGATACACAATATTTTCAATTTTAATCCACATATAGGCCTCCAAATGACGTTATTTGCAGAGACACAGAACATTCCAAAACTCACGAGACATCAATCCATTTCAGGCCAAGACTATATCAACCAAATATTTATATTATGGTCAGAATGCAATCCCTACTGTCTTTTTTTCTCATTCACTCTCCAGTTCTGAATTAATTGAATTGCTGATTTCACACCAGTATGAGATACTAGAAATAATTTCAGATGGATGTTATGGAGTAAATAGAAGCTATAATGAAAATTTGAAGGAAGATAGTAACTGTATATCTTTTTAAAAACATTTAAGAACAAGATCTCCAGCTTGAATTTTTGTCCATCTGAGTTCACATATACTTAATGTTGTAGTTGCCTTTAAGAACATTTTTCCCTTGGTTTTGGCTGCCAGGCGTGAATGATTCAGCCTATAGTAATTTGCATTTCACTGTCAAAGGCAGCAAAATTGAAGATGGCTATTCCTCTCCTTGTTAACTCACATTTTACATACCTTTACATGCTTGCATACTTTCCTTTGCCTTTAAAGTGGCAATTTTTGTAAACCATTTACTCTTCTGTCCTTTGGGATATCAGGGTTTTCAGAAGAGCTGTATAATGATTCGAGTAATGAACCCAGTTAAAACAAACTCATGATTATGAAATACTGCTGGAGAGTAATCCCTTGCTTTCCAAATCTTGGTCCATGCTGTGGACGTGTTCTCTCACTGTCCCCTCTTTGTGCTCCTGCTCAAGGTCAGTTCACTGGAAATCTTTTGGTGGAGTCCATGCATCGCCCATCAATACAACTTAGTGTGGCAAGCCTGGTGGGCCCCTCTGTCTGCCTGCTGTGGGAAGCAGGTGTTGGCAGCTCACTCTGTAAATCTCTGCAGAGACCTTGCTTTATTTTCTCTTTGTGTAAGAAGAGTTTAGACTTAACAAGCCACCTTGTAAGACCCTGGCCAAATCCGCTTTCTAAAGGCTCACTACCGTCTGGTTCATAAACACTAATCTAGACCAGATCTGCTCTTATTCAATGTTATAAAAGAGAAAAGGGAAAAATCCCTCATCTTTCAGTCATTCCTCTCACTCTGTGTTCCCACTCTACCATAAACCACCTATACTATTTTTTTCTGAGTTTCGTACCGAGGGCTATGGAGATCTGAAACACTGGCAACATCCCCAGGACGCATTGACTGCTATTTGAACACTGCTTCCAGTTGTCGGCCCAAATCCTTTCCCTTGCGTCTTTTGCTAACATGGAAGTGCCAAAAAGTTTCACACGGTAGCAAGTGGAAGTGTTTCTGAGCAGGATGGTGTGAGCAGTGCCATTGCTGCTGAGAGAGAAACACGAACCCCCTTCTTGAAGCAGTCAGCCACAGCCAGCAGTCACAGATGCAGGACTGTAACTGCAATTTTATATGTTGGTAAGACTGGGTCAATAGTTAAGGCTCCAGCTTACAGACTAATACAAATGTGGAGCCCAATCGTCAGCCGCTTTTAATGAACACACTAAAAGACTGAAGGTTGTTCATATCTTCTGTTGATAGGATCATGCAGTCGCCTTACCGACAGAGGCCATGCCCTAGGACAGATAAAATCCTATCACTGGCAGAAGCTTCAACTAGATAAATCACAGCACTTGCTTCCGCAGAGCGTCACAGCTTATGTGCCCGTCCTCTTTGCAGTCACTTCCTAAAAGTGTTAAACGAATCATGCTATTTGCAGTTAAGTAGCTGAACTATATGTGCTTTCTACCATACGTGAGAAAATCTTGCGCTCCCCACAGGGCACAAGGCGCCGCTTTCTCCTTCTCCCCGCGCTGTGTCCCGAGGGGGCCCCGCGGGTGCGGAGAGCGGGTTGCGGTCCGGGCACCTCGTGCTCCCTCTGCTGGCAGCCGGCGGGAACAGCAGCAGCGCCCGAGCGCTTCCGAACTGGCTGAAACCTCTGCGTTCAGTAGCTACCCAAAAGGACCTTCCCATTGTGCCAGTTGAGTGTTTTTTACTGAGCCAGTGTAACGTGCTAACACCTTTTACGCACTCGTTGCCTTTTTGCATAAATTCACGCTGGAAGATTAAATTTCAAGGCAAAAAAAGTTAACAAGCCGTTTGAGTGGCTAAGTATACATTTGCCTCCCTTGTAGTCCAGTGTAAGAAAGGCAGATAATGAATTTCAAGGGAGGATAATACTTTGGAAAATGCTGGCTGCATTAGTAACAGACAATTGGGAATGACAGATTCCTCCATAGACAGGAGAGATTGCTCTTCTTTCTTGTTTTGTCTGTTTGTTTTCTCTCTTTTTTTTTTTTTTTTTGGCTTCTTGTGAGTGGAAATGAGAATTGTCCTTCAAACTCTATCAAGATTGATTCTCTGGTTGGTTCAATAATCAGAGAAAAATGCAAGCATTTTTATATAGCAAATACATTTACTAACAGAAAGAGAAGATTTCTGAATCAGGTGGATCTGTTAACATGTGACCACCCAAATACAAAAATTAAAAAACGATCCCTGTGACAACGAAAATAAAAGCCTAAATTTTGTGCTGATAGATAAACAGGACAAGATGAACCAATTTCCTTTCCCAAGGCTGCAGTTCAACACCTGGAAACAGGGTATGTGAACACAGCTACAACCATCACCTCATAGCTCAGTCACATCTTTCATGCAGAGCAGCAACTCGCAAACAAAATGTGAGCACAAGGGGTGATTGAGTTTAAGACTGGAAGAAAATTGCAAGCAGGGACATTTACTCATAAATGAAATGAATCACTGGGCTAAGATAAAAAAAAAAAAAAAAAAAAAAAAAAAAGGAATATAGCCACAATCAAAAACATTATGCATTTACTTGGCAGAAAATCCTACAAACTACAAATGCTACAACTACAAACAAGGAGAGTAAGGAGGTATTTCACTGAATTCTCCTGGAGACGGTGCTCTGTTTTCAGCAGCTTCACTGAGTACTACATACTGGATCCTGGTGAGATGGTGTATCAAACATTGTGAGACTTCTTGGTCCCCCTCACCCTGTGTCAGCCCGTGCTGGCTCCCAGGTAGAACATACTTGTGCTGTGATATTTTAAGTGGCTTCTATTATCTAAAAAGAAGCATTACGGGACATCAGATTGGATAGCAAGGCACAATCAACTTCTCATGTATTCCTAGTTTTGAAGGCCAGAAGAGAACGCTAGGCTGGACCTCTAGATTACATGCTATTGACTGTCACCTACTGTAAGGCAAACACCCCTGACATGTATCAAATGCAGAGGCAAGTGGTAAAATCCATTCTCTTCTTGCTTCCATAAGAAGATCTGTGGATTAAAAGAATCTTGTTCAGCAGAAAATCATACACTTGTATCCCACTCTCTGCTGACAAAGCGTTTGAGTAAACAGATGTGAAATCAACTGCATCACACTAGGACAAGGAAATGAGGAAGGAGGAAATGGATGACTGTCAGAGTAGGAAAGACTGATTTTTCCTCACTAAGAAAAGATTCAATAAAGAACAGGTTTGCTCTCCTCTACTGCACTCCCCTCCCCACTACTAGTCTTTAAGCATGCCTTCCAAAAGGCTTAGTTTCAACATCAAACATGAGACACTAGGTAAGCAAACCCAGTGCTCAGAAATTGCTTTCTAGAGATATTTTATAGGGTTTTGTGTATCCTATCCAGCCTCTGGCTGCTAATCCCAAAGGGTACAAGTCCCCTGGAGATGCTGTATCACACTGGCTAACTTCCAAGCACGTGTCCTGAGTACCCTCAATTTCAAAGAGTCATTAGGTGCTCATATCTGGGCATCTGACTTTTACCTTAGGCATGAACCACAGCTTGCTTCTACATAGCTGGTCTTATCCCGCAGACCTTGCTTAGGCCAAAGATTTTGTGGGTTATTGAACATGAAATCTGATTTTTAAATGTAGTTCAGTGGGAACCTCTAAGGACAGGGATCCTGAACAGCTCTGGACACAGCCTTTTCTCCTACCACGTCCCCACCTGCAGTGATGACATTCAAGTCCCAACCCCCTGGCTATGCTGCACTAGTAATCCCTCCATGCTGAGGTTATAAGGGTAGAGAGGGTAATCAGCTGACATTTTACTGAGGCTGACCAACCAAAAAGGCATATGCTTTGGGGTAGAGCAGATGCTGGAGGTGGATGTTGTCTTCGTACAGAGGCATCAATACCCACTTCTCCATCATGTGTCACATGACACACGTCATGTGTCACATGACACACCTGTGGTCGTGTTGTACATCTGTGGCTTATCCAAACAGCTGAACACTATCATACAGCAATCTCTGCAGCCCAAATTAGAGATATTTTTCTTCCCCTGTGGTTCCTAACAGTCTCCTTTCATTTCATTTCTCTGCTTCCCTGCAGTGAAATGAAAATATGATTCAAAGAAAACCGTACTAGAGAGAAAAATTTTCCAGTAACAACAACCAATTAACAAGGAAATGGGCAAGTTTCTCCTTCAAATGCAGAGGCATGGGCTTGTTCTTGAAAAGCTGGTATTTTTGCAGTCCTGCACTGTTGAAGGATGGTGCTTTGTGACTGTGAGTGCACACCACGTTCTGAATATTGGTGACTATATATGTCATCTGAGTTTCCATTAGGAAGAGCCCTGAAAACACACTATTTGTTCCCATTACTGATGTAACAGGACACTATGAAGCTAAATCAGAGAGCAAATAAAACAAGACATCAATATCCAGAATAAGTTGAAAACCACACACTGAACATGCTAATTGATACACGATTTTGACAGCCTGTCCTGGTTTGACAGTGTTTCTATATTTTTAGCACTTGGGAATTATCTTCTTCAGAACATTGTGTTAATCAAAGACTGGAAGACATCAGAAAATATAGCCACTGCTGGAGTGCATGCAGAGAGCTGGCATTGTCAGTGTTGTCAGATACATTCTTTAAGGTAAATTAGAGCAGTATTCCTTTTTCAAGTAAATAAGTGAATTTGACAGTGGCTCTCCAGTCGTTTGCTATGGGTGCCTTTCCCTGTCTTTAAGACAGCAAACTAAGCTGCCTGTGTCTATTTCTTTTTTCAATTACATTGGTGTTAAATCCTTAGATACAGTGTGGAGTCTCATAACCTGCTTCGTTTCCAACTGCTTCTCAACCAGAGCCATCCTTGAGGTACCACTGAACTGTCAGCTCCCACTGAAGGATTCATTAGCATCCTTCATTGAATAGAAACACTGGAATAGCAATAGGAATGGAGAAAAGTGGAATGGACACAGATATCACAGTAATAAATTTTTAGGACCTGATTTTCCCGTTATTCTGCCATAGGTCAGAATAGCAGGCACTTTGATAAAGAGTTCTGACCTCAGTGCAGGATCAAACCTCTCGCTTACGCAAGGAATTGCTACCTATTCCTACAGTTGAAGTATTTACCAGTAGTAACAGCTCACAGCATGTTGTTTTAAGAGTATAATCTTTTTCTTGGAAAATTCAGCAACAAATTGTCAAATGGGTCTGACTTTAAAAAGAAAGATGAGAAGCAAAGAGGAAAGAACTAAATAATATCAAACCCCTTTGTGTCAGAAGTGCTGAATTTTTGTACATGACACTTCTTCTCAACAAAAAAACTAAAGCAATTTGATACGTTATCTCAGCAAAATCGATCCATTCTTAAAAAAACCCAAAAGTTAAGCAAATGGGTTAAATAATCTGACAATGAGAGAAAATTTGTCATTCCAGATTACAGGAAGCTTGAGCCAAAACACATTTTCTTCTCTTTCATTATAAAACTTGGACAAACTGAGTTTTAGTTTGACCCAAACCAAATTTCTTTCCTATATGAAAAAAAACATTACTTACTGACCTCAACTAACCACCTTAGTTTTCTTCTAACGGAAGGGCTGAATCACTTTCTAGTCAGTTCCCAAATGATAGTAGATAATGGTAAGGAGACAAGGAGATGATTCTGCAGGACATTTTGAAACAATCCATCTATGTTTGTAATATAATCCAAAGTTCTGTTAGACCACCCTCTAGTAGATAAGAAGTAATGTGTTAGGGGAGCTATTGAACAGGATTTTCATATTGAATAACACAGTTAAGTTCCACAGATGTTTCTTCTGTTATATTAGTTTTAAATTTCTATTTCCTTCTGTAACTTAGTATTGCAGTTCTAGTTCTTTCAATAATAATGATAACAGTCCCTGCAGAAAATATGACTCTTTCCATACCTGTTTTAGGGAAGGCTATACCTTCAGCCACCTAGAAATGGTTGTCCATCTCTGAAGTTGAAAGTTCAGCTGACTACCAGTCTGTGACTCAGTAATGAATAAAGTGTCTATAATTGGCCCATTGAATTCATACCAGAAAATCTCCAAAGGAGAGAAAGACAGCACACTTTCATTTTGAGGTCCAGGGGTCTATTTCCATTCAAGCTGGAATGATCCTGAATACTGCTGAGAATTTGGAGGCAGATGCGACATAAAGCTGTTTTCAGGGCACCAAACAGGTGTGAGATTTGTTTGAAAGTTCAGGGTGTTTCCTGTCCCATTTGAATCTGTTAACCCCTGACCACAGCAAATCAAGTAGAAATTTGACAGATCTTTATGCTGCAGCTGACTCACAGAGCGGACCATATCGGGGCAGCTTAGTAATAGTTAATGAAAAGAAGATGTGGTAGTATTTTAACATATACAACTGTTCATACATCTCATCCCACCACTACACAAAGACATTTAATTTTAACATTCAATGTCTTCTGAACAATAATAGTCCTAAGTAATTTTTAATACCCACGAAGCAGGGCTGAAATCTCTGTTTATCTAAACTGTGTATCATGTAGAGATATCTTTTTAACCTGCTTATTACCACACAATCTCTGTAAGCATGTTCCATACCTTACAACTTTTTTTCTTTTATTTTATAGAAAACACAGCAATGGAAAAGTTCAGGGTCCTATACAAAACATTAGGATGCAAGAGTGTGATCGGCATAGCTGGGGGCCTCTGAGGTCATTTTGGGGGATTTTTGTGGTTAAAATTACTTCCTACTAAGCCCGCGGCCCACACCGTCAGCCGGTGCCAGGCAGGCGGTGGGTGAACAGGCCATGACTCCGTTTCCTCCAACGTCCCCTGGGGACGGCAGGGTGTTCCCGGGATGCTCCCTAGCAGCCAGTGGAGGGCGGGACAGCCGTCTTGCACAAGCCGCTGCCTGTGTCTGTCTTCCATTCATTCAGTGTCTCTGTCACCAGAAGCCTTTCATTGTTTCTGTTTTTGTCAACCTTCTGCAACTGATTTGTGGCCAAGGCTGAGGATAACCAAGATGGAGAGGTTATCTGCTTTGAAACAGAGAGAGCTCTCATCCTAAATATGAGATACCTCTCTAGCTCACAATCCATCTCTTCTCTCCCCTGGAAAAGAAAAAAAAAAGTGGATTTCTGATGATACAACAAGCTAATACCCAGTGAGGTGACATGTTCATAGTTAACTACATTTACAGAATAAGTGGCATTTAAATACTAGTCAATCTTTCTTATAAATCTCTCAGTGAGCTCAAATACATACTCACACTGCAAAAAATATTTGAAACAGATTTACCTGTTGGACTCAGCTGAGATCTCTGCAGATGACAGCTAGCAGCTCCTTCTTGCTGGTCTCTAGCCCACCTGGTTTTAAAATATCTCATCAAAACTACACTTCATTGAGTTCAAACTTTGTATTGTTGGTCTGCTTGATCAAGCAAAAACAACGTTCTGCCAGTAACTGAGCCCTACTCTTCTGTAGCTTTGTAGTTTTGTCCATATGATATGTAGCACTCATGTATGGAAGTATTTTCAAGATTATATCTTGGGCCATAATTTGTAGAAATGCATTTGTTTGCCACAAACATCAACCATGTTTCCCAGATCAGGAAAAACAATGAGTGTTCCATACATTGGTGAGTTCCTGCCCAGAGGACCTTGTTTCCTGAAGAAAGAGGGAGAATTCTTCTAAATTATGGATGTCTTTAGTGAAGGTCTCTATCTCTGGGTTAGTCACCTTAGATTTCCTTTGTAACCAGTGGAGATCATGAATATAGTCAACATTCTGAAATGGCCATTGGCCTTTGCATACTAATGATTGTACTGTGTGGATGTACATTGTCTGGAAAGGGAGTCATGGTAACTAGTTCATGAGTAGACACCTGAAATTCAGTAAGTTTGTTCCCATTTCTAAATCCTTCCTAGGAGTTTCATTATCATTGAGGTCAACAGAACTAAACATGATGTACTTGTACTCTTGTATCTATGCCTGAGGAGCTGAGTCTTCCAACTTCACGTATAAGATTGGCTCCACTGTGAGACTGGCTCACATATGTATATAAAGGGTATGCATGTGTGTAAAAGTGGGTACAGGGTAAAGTTCTCACTAGAAAATGACTACTTTTTCTTCTTGAGAAAAGTGGTATGAATGGACAAAAGATGAGATTTTTAGATCATATTGCTGTATCAGCTCTATGTGCTTGAGCTTTTAAAGTAAAGGAAGGAAATGGCTTTATTCTGCTAATTTCTCAAGCACTTGCTACAAATGTGTAAAAATCGTTGAACATCATTATAGTTAGAGAAGGAATCAGTCTTCTCTCCATATTATCAATAGTTCTTGGTGAGGGTCAAGTTTCTTACTCCCACATACCCAGAAGGAACTCTACTGGTTTTGAGTAGATTATCCAAATGAGGAAAATAATAAAAATGAAATTAGGAAAAAGTATTAAATAAAACTACAGCTGGGACCCGTTTCAGAACCAGGGAAAACATATACCTGAACTTTGGGGAACACTTCATCTAGACACAAAGTCTGCCCTGAAGTTTTCTGACCTCCCTCTAAACATCTCACAGTCCTTATAGCTTTATTTATCTGCTGAACACACTGCAATAAATATTTTATTTTTACCTGTGACCGGCATGTTCTATCCTGTCCCCCTGCTCTTTTATTACCTACAGATCTCAAATGTTCTTTGGAGGCTCAGTAACTTGGGATAATGCTCCAAACTGGACAACTTTGACTTCTTCATGAATGTTGTCTTCTTACAAATGTCAGGGTATGTGCTGTGAACTATATTTGAAGGGTATTTCCTGGGCATCTGATCATTGCTGCTTCTCATTTCTAGTTCCCCTTTTTTTTTTATCTTCTGACCTTTCTGATATACATATATTGCACACGGATCAGAGAAAATGGTCACAGCAAGACTGGGATGTAGCAGTTTCCTCGTGGATGTTGCTGTGCAGATTCAACAGTTTTCACATCTCCTGGGTTAGACATAGTTTAATTTTCCTGGCAGCCTTGCTTTCAGTTTCTGACTTTCCCGTCTCTGGGAAGTTAACTATCTCCATATGTTCAGGCACTTCCTGCGATGGAGCTAGGAAGTGCTTGATCACTGGTTGAGAGTCTGGCATCCAGCTCAATGGAGCCCTTTGTTTAGGCATGCCATTTATTGATAGAAAACACCAAGCACCCTTCTTCTTTATCAGTGGAGGGATTCAAATACTCACTACATTTAGCATGAGATACTGCCTCCCCCTACTCTCCTTACCATTAAATGGCAGTTAAAGGACCAAGTGGAAAAGCAACAGCAAGTTAGTGATGTCGACAGTGTTAAAGCAAGATATGGTCCTCCACACAGGAAGTGTCACATTTGATATAAAACAAGTTTCAGAGTAATAGAGCTGGCAAATTATTTGAGGTGATGTGTATCTCATATGTGTATCTATCTACCACTCCAAATTAGTGTCAGACATTTGTCAGATGAAGGAGGCATGATTCTGAATGCAGATGAGCTGTAAATAGACACCAAGGTTGGACACACTCTTAGAGCTGGGTTACATGGAGTCAGACCATTGATTTCCCACAGATTACCAGAATTAAATATTTATGAAAAAAAATAAAATAGTGAGCTTGCTTACTCTCCTTGGACATAGTCAAGGAACTGAGAGAGACTACTATAACAGCTGACACAGTATAGAGCAGCAATAACTTATGCAACACCCACTAGATAAATAAAAAATGAAGTCTGACTCAGAGAGGTGTCACTGAGTCAACAAACATCTGTAGAAAAGCATCTCACGTATGTCCTGGCTGAGTCTTGAGTCACAACCCAGTCCAAAGTATTTTGGTGCTCTATGAATATTCAAGGTGATTTTGAAGTATTGGAGAAATTACAAAAAATGTTATAAACCAGTAAAGCAGGTTCAAAGTTCACAATTACAGAGTGATATAAAACAAAAATTGTTCAAATAATACACACGAAAAGAGACAGTGGACTCTGAAAACGAATATTTAAAATATTCATTAAAGTACTCCAAACCCAAAACCAATTCCCTCACTCACACAGTCACATCATCTCAAAAAAATGTTGAGAATGAAGAGAATAGAAAGAGTGTTAGCTATGGAGCTTCTATGTTCTGCCTCTGAGCTGAAAGTTTGGTTTGCCAGATCTAGGGCCTGATAGATGAAAGTGCCGAAACAAGTTCAAAAGTGACTTCATTTTTTTGTAAATCATCATAAGACTGACCGGGGTTTAACAGCACATTTCATGAAGCAGCAAGAATAATCTGGATCTCATCAGTGGTATAGACTAACACCCAGACTACGAAGCCTTAACATAATTTTGGGAGAGCGGTATATATCAGGAATCCTACACAGACGGTTGGATGGTGATAACCTAGACAAGAACATCATATGTTGATTGATTTTATCTTTTTTTTTTTCTTGATTTTTTTTAATTCCAAGAAAGCAATATTGTAATCTGAAAGGCTGTCTTATCAGTAGATAGAATCACAGAATAACTGAGTTTGGAGGTGACCTCTGGAGGTTCTCTGATCCAACACTCTTGCTCCAGCAGAGCCACCTAAAGCCAATTGTCCAGGACTGTGTCCAGATAGATTCTAAGTATGTCCACCGATGGAGACTTCACAACCACTCTAGGCAACGTACTCCAGTGCTGTCACCCTCACAGTGAAAGTCTCGTCCTTAGATTTGAGAAGATGTATACTTAAAAGTACTAAGAAGAGTTAGGAGTGCAATAGTTCCAGTAACTACATAACTGCACACACACACACATACACACAAAAAGAGTCCTAGATCTGTAAAGAACTAGCTACAATATAGAAAACCATTGTGACAGGTCAATTTGCATTTCAAAGGCTATGCAAGTCACACTTAAAACAATTTGTACCAGTTCTCCTGGTAGTTCTGTAAAAAACTCAAATGAACAAACAAACAAGCATATTCAAGCTTCTTCAAGAGTCTCCACCTAATATTTTAAGAATGACTTTTTGTTAGATTTTGACATTTTGAATGGAGACCTGGTATGGCATGATTTTTAGCCTTAAGTTACAAGGCAAGAAAGAGAATCATACAAAAAGTGAGTGAACTGAAGCATGCAAGAGCTGATAACAAGACCTTTATTCCAAGCTAGCTAGTTGGTGCCACATCTCACTGGCCCATACTCAGACAATTGCAGTTGGAGTTGCTTCCCCACTCTGTAGCTTGTAAAATGTATATCTTAGTACTGGCAACTCTATTCTTGCATACGAGAGGATAAAATAATTATCCTAGAGTCAACTGCCATAATTGTTCTGGATGGAAAACATAGCACTCCTCTGAAGGCCCAGACATAAGGTTAAGACACAACAGCTTTACAAATTATTGTGCATCAGGTGAGCTGTCAGGATTTCCAACAGCTGCTTGGGAATTTGCTCGAAGCCTCCCAGGTGCTGAGGCAATGCAGCACAGCTCCTGCCAATTGTAAAAGTTACAACAGCAAAAGTCTGGCCTGATGCCTTGATTTCAGCAGTAAAGAGGACCCTTAACAGCAGTGCACAGAGGAAGCAAGATAAGCACAGCTCTGATGTCCCTTGAGAGCTGTGCAGCAGCTATATCACAAGTGGAAGTGACATGCCTCAGTGTCCAATGTAAAGGAGATGGGCAATCCATCACTCTTTAACTTACGCTTAGTCCATGTTCAGATAAGGACGTTTTCCATCATGTCTTGTAACCCCACTTTTCAGGTTTTCATCTTTTGAGTGCTGAGACTTCAGCCTGTGGGAAGACTCCAGGAAAAGGACATTTCACTTATTTTTCTGGAGTACTGCTAAGGTCAACTCACCCACAAGTACAGAAGTCTCATTGTATCAAAAGAACATGCCTCCAAAAAATGGCCACAGCTACCCTGTTATTATGACAAGAAGGAAACAGGATAATCGAACACTGTGGAGATTATGATGGCATTTAACTGGCAAATGGATGCTGTGGGTGATCTTAAGGGAAATTAATGATTCAGAATTAGGAAACTGGGAAAACACACACAGATACCGTATCAAATTCAGCTTTCAAAAAGCGGCTCTTGTGGTTGTATGTAGTTATCAGCTGGTAAGGCTGTAAACTTTCTAGTGCTTTGTGCTCATGCAATGTTAGACACTATGTCTACATCTAACCTTGAGGTCCAGGAGCACTTAGCCTCTGGGTTCCAGCTGTTTGATGTGATGACACATTATCTCTCTTCACAGCTTCTTTTGTTGGTAACTAGGGTGCATGAGCAGGAGACAGCTGCAGTAAGATCTGATGACAGTAGAAGAACAAGGAGGCCTACTTCTGCAGGATGCACACCCAAGTGCATCTGGTACTCACTTAAGACACTATTTTTGAGACTCAGTCCAAACTGGGATCCTTAGACGATACCGAAGTGTAAACAGACAATCTGAATTGAAAACTGATGTGATGCACTGTGCTACACACTGGCTACAACTAGCCTGGCTGATTCATTAGTTATTTCTGAGTTTTTCCTTGAGCTATTTTTATCAGACTGAAGCTTCAAGCTTGTAAACCCCCATCAGCTTCACTTTATGCTCCTGAGCCTCCCCACTGCTCTCAGCAGACCACCTTTCCTGAGCAATGCCAAACACCAGTAGAACTGTCATAGGATTGTGGCCACAGCAGGAGTGCAAGTGGATCTGCTGATCCTAGCACATGAAAAAGGAATTTGATTATTCTCTCCCTGCCTCTTTGCCTTTCCCTTGCACTGCTCTTGTGCAAAAACCTTCCTCTTATGGCCAGAAAGATGTTTCACTGAAGGTGATCAGTCCAAATGAAGAAAAGGTATGTCCTGAAAGCAAGGGTCTTGAGAAAAAATGTGTGAATATTTCACTCTGTTTTTTGCTTACAGAGTCTAAGCAGTGAATCAGTGACATGAAAAGAAAAATCTAGTTCAAGTGGAAGGAGTGCACTTTCCTTCCTTTCTTCCTTCCTTGCTTCCTTGCTTCCTTCCTTCCTTCCTTCCTTCCTTCCTTCCTTCCTTCCTTCCTTCCTTCCTTCCTTCCGAGCAATGAACTCCACAGGACTAGTAATATGTGCGCTTTATTTTTCTCTTTAAACAGAAACAGCGTGGTTGAACTTGCAGTTTGAGTCATATAATTGGTAAGTTCTCATTAAAAATACAATTGGGAAATAGTTTAAGCATCTTTGTGAGCATGATCACATCTGCGTTAAATAGGCAGAGTTTAAATCACATTGCTACTGAACGAAGACATGGGAGGGAGGTTTTTTAGTTCCCAGAAACTACATGTCATAGGGCATGTCTGCCGACTAGTTCATCCCTGTTTCCGTCATGTGGGGCCACAGGACTCACATGAATCAGAGTCTACATATGTTCCTGGGGGTGACAAGGTGTCTGAGATTACCAAAGCAACTGAGGAAGCTGCAGATTAATTAGAATTACTTTTTTCTCCCTCTAGAGCCAACAATGAATTCATTTGAAAATTTTTATGGCTGAACACTGAAATAGCTTTTAGGAAGTTCACCTTGCTGAAGAAAATGTTCTTTTCATATGAGTAAAAAGACAGTAAGAATACAAGATCTGCTGATTAGCATGACTTTTGACCAGCATTAGGAAAATCAGTAATATGCTTTACTAGTTGAATAAGTATGATTTTGTTTTCTCTTTGTTCTGAGCTCTGGATAGATAAGTGAATGAAATGGATACAATCTGGAAATCGTCTTTTGCTCTGTATTTTTTTTTCCCATCCCATCACCATGGAACCAACATGCATATTTCCACTGCGCTTGAAGAACCTTTGAACAAAGAAGTGAGACCAAAGATGATCTGAAACAAATAACATCATTTTCAATGCAGCACTGAGGCCTGGCATCGGAATATCTTTTATTTTTGACATCTGATAAGTCTCTGTATAAGTTAATAGAGAAAAATTCCTTTTCTGCCCATATGTGATGTGTACAGAGATTTCAAGCACAATGAATACGCTGATATTGTTTGCCCAAACTATCCTTGGGGAAATAACCAAGTTATGGGCTGTTTTTACTCTGCCATATAAGACAAAAATAAACCACTGTGTTATGGACACCTTAGCCTCAACAGAAAAGCAGTGAGGTCAAGATGTTCACATGAAACCACTGATTTCCAGGACTCAGAACTGAAATACCTTGTGAGTGCCCAATTTTCAGAAGATAGGTGGGTGCTCTACACACACCCATCTTGGGCTGCTTCAATAAGTCACACAAATCACTTCCAATTACATTTGAAAATCTCAGCACAAGCATATATGTGTATGTATACCTTCAGAGTCTGAAGGTATATAACAAAGAGCAGCAGCAAGCATCTATACTTAACCACTTTAACTACTTCTACCAACACATATAAAAGCAACTACACTGAAATTACCCACAGTCTGCTGTGTTACCTCTCAAATGTGAGCCTGGTGTGCTGAAGAGTAAGGATTAGACATTTCTGAGGATGCTGACATCCTGGAGGAAACCTAAGGTAGGAATGGGAAACCTTTTCTTCTCCCATCACTCAAAGTGCAACAATAGATGAGGAATTGTCCTTATCTAGTGTCCTAGGGATGATCACAATAACCATTTAATTTTTTGAAAGATTTGCTTTCCTGCTCATGCCCAGATAAGAACACTAAAATGATTCAGAATACAGCTACAAACAGTCGTTAAGCTTTGATATAAAAGCTTTTATCAAAACAGGCAAATATTTGTAATGATTTAGGATTTATTTCAACAATATGAGACACTGTTTATTCAGTGCTATCTAATGTGTAGAATTAAGGCACTTAAGACTTCAGAAAATAGAAATTTATCTCTAACGTACGTGGTTATAACCACTCTCTCTGCTGACTTGTTTCAGCAGTGAATTTAGCATGCCCAACATATAAGATGCAGCAGCTGAACATCAGATCCAGTACAGGCTTCTCCTGTGTTCATCACAGAATGGTGTTTGCAACTCAAGGGTTTACTTTGATGTATAGTCATTAGAATGCTGGAGCGATAGCTCAAGTGCCATTACCTTCAACTCACCTTTGTTCTGAAGGATAACTTGCATTCCCAGTTAAATCCCTTCCTGTACCGTTCTTTATGATAATATATGCAGGACTGCGATGTCATCTGGTTAAGTAGATGCACTGCCTTTCGGGATCACACATATCCTGTTACAAGGGTCACTTGTTCCTCAAATGTTTCTGTCTGAACAGAGAGCTTCACAGCTTCTATGTATACAAAATATTGGACAGCTTTTCCCTGCCCCAAAATTGCTACATGGGAAATTTCTATGGACAAAGGGCTGGAAGACATGGGTTGTTTAAGGCCATGTGCAAGTTAGATTGGGCACTTTGCATGCTTTTGTCTTAGCTCCTCAGACTGCTTAACCTGCTTAGAGAGTTCGCATTGCTTAGTTTTTTTCCCAGAAGTAAAATACATCCACTGAATGTTGGTGTTGTCTTTCAATTTCAATGAAGACCAAAAGCAGTTGGCAAAGAGATTCCCCAACTGGCAGGATGATGCCAGCAGCAAGAGTGGAAAGATGAGGCTGGGAATAAGAAGACTGATAACACAGACGTGCTAAAGCCGGAACCCTGATAGGTAGAGAAAATAGCCCCGTTTCAGGCTCACCACTAAATAATTTCAGTGCAATAATCTGTGTATTCACAAACACCCTCACAACCTCATCAGGCTGCTTGCAAGCTGGAATCTGCAAGGTAACTTTTTTCAGGAGAAGGCATCAAGAGTACAAATCATACATGGCATTTCGTCTTTAAGCACACGGGAGGAAGTAATCATGGGCGTGAAGACAGCCACTATTTTTAAAGGGATGACTGGAAGGACTGCAGTTCCAAGTAAAAAGTGGAGCTACCATAGATGAAACTGTAGCACTTCTAAAGGGGGGATTTTTAAGAGAAACTAGGAAAACAAAAGAGAGAGCAAACTGGAAGTATGCTAGGAGACATACAAATGAGACAAAGTGGAGATTTTTAATATGAAACACATTTCCTCTCAGGAAATGAGCCTGTTCTTCAAAAATACCAAGCATGTTGCTCATAAGGAGGGAAGAGAAGATGAATTTGGTGGATAGAAGCAATTACAGATGCTAAGATGACAATAAAGCATGTTATCAGGACACAACTTGTAAACCAGATAGGGATTATCAATGTCAGAAAGCTGTAAAAGCAAAAATTAGTCAAGACAGTCTGTGAAACTTTGTGCTTTTGGGTATTGAAAAAGTATTCTGATATTAAACATGCTTCATTTTCATGGTTTACATTTGACCAGACATCTTTATATGAATATTTGACTCCTAAAAATGAGGATGAAGATACGAAATGAATGTATTCTACATGGCAGGTGCTGAGAACTATATTGAACCTGAAAATAGCTGGTGACAGTAGACAGGTAAAAAGGTCATCTTTCAAGGGATTTGCTTAACCAAATGTGTTCTTCAGCACACTGATTTGATCTATTGAATGCTGTATCATTGTAGGTGGGTATAGACTCACTGAAGTAACTAGCCTTTATAAAGCTCATTGAAAGCATCTAAAGCAGCTACAGAATCCTGCCTGGTTTACAGACTTCAGTTTTTGCTTTTCCTGAAATCTGGGGTGCTACCTCAGAATCCAAATAAATGGTCATATACAAATGCTCATACACAAATGGGGAGTAAGTCATTCTAACAATTCATGATCTGAGAAACTTTTAATAGTAAGAAAGTCAATTAAGTCAGTGCAAGATAATAACACGTCTATTTAGATTTCTCTTTAAGACAATGAATCCTGAAGAAAACATTCAGAAGTGCAAATTTCAAGTGTCTTAAGAAAGAACAATTGCTGCTGAGCAGTGATTTTTAAGTCATAAAAACATAACATTCAGAATCTGTGCACCCATTAGCTTGACAGATGTTCTTAAAAATAGTGCCTGGTTCTAGGACTGGTATAATTACACTGCATGTCACTGACAAATATTGAGAAACTCTTATGGTTTTCTGGATACCCTTACATTTTCTGAATCCAATACTCATATGTTTATTGCTTGTTTGATTTTATGCAATATGTGTAATTCTCACTGCAGGCCAGCCTAGGCGTGGCTTCAGATGCAGACTTGCTTTGGTACCCATTACGTGTCTGTTTGTGCTCTTCTGATGCTCTCTCCTGGCAAGAAACCAAAGCGATCCTGCCCAGTTACACCCTGGGCAAGATGGTAGGTCATGTTCTTCAGACCTAATGAAGACATTCATGTTCTTCAGAGCTAATGAAGACACTCCTTAAATTGGAAATTGCTGGGTAAAGATGTCCAGACAGTATTGCTCTTGTATCTGATAGAGACGAGGTGCACCAAGGATCTCTTCAGCCTGTTATCCAGCGGTTCCTCACTATTTTTATTTTTTTTCAACTACATAGAAGCTGCAGGATGGACTAGCTGGTGACTTTGCACAGGGTCCTGTCCAAGGAGAACGCTAAGTCTGCCTGCTGTCATTCAGGCAGGATGTCTCTGCTGGATTTTGCATTTGCCAGTAGAAGTAAGCAATCATCCCTTGGTGCCTAAAGCCTTAACCCAGGCAAGCTACGAGTTGCAAAGACAAGGGAAAGCCTTTAAGGCATTTTGATTTAGGAGCTTTATTCAGCTAGCACAATCTGAACTAACTATGGTCCTAAGAGTCAGCTATGTCATAACACTGTCTGATGTACTGTGTCAGCATGCGTAGGCACATGCCTGTGTATAAGAGAGAAAGACACAGCTACCATAACAATCATAGCCTAAGAAACCACAGGACTGGTGCAAAGAAGAATGTATTAGACAACTAATCCATTTTGGTTAAATATTGTGGATTATTGTCTAGATTCCTTTGGGAAAGTACAGAAAATTCCTGCACAGACCTGAGGGAAAATTATCTTACTGATCTGTTAGCACCTCTGCTGTTAATATAAATATTGGCAAAAGACATATAAATCCTGATGGATTCTGGAAAGGATGCGAGCAATTTAATAGCAAGAAGCTCCTTTATAAATACACAAAAATGAAATGCTTAATGTGTCCCAGGATATGTTGTGTGTATGCGAGTGATTACACACAAATGGCATGTAATGAACAACCTGAGAAAATGTGACTTGCACTACTTTGAAATTAATTTTCCCTCAATTATAGCCACAGTAGTGTACTTGCTCCTGTTGTGATTGAAGTTCCTCTTCTGACTTTATTCACCTGCTGCTATGAAAATAAACACATTTAGTGTAAGAATCAATAAGTGTATTTTTTCTAGATATTTCTTGTTTTCTTGGGCAAATTAGTCTCCATTTAGTTCTCTTTCAGCAGCATTCTGAGTTCACAGGAGTGGAGTGCAGGTCAGTTTGTGGCAGACCAGCAGCCAGGAGGATGATTACCTTGCCTTCATCACCACACATATTTTCTCACTTATTTACCAAATCCACTAAAGCTTGCCAAAAGTGTGTAGTCTATCCCACACTTCCCCACCCCTGTTATCCCTCTGTCCATATTTATATTTCACACTATACTGGAGTTTCTCAACTTAATTTAGAGCTGTCTGTGCTTTTTAAAGTAGTTCCTTAATAAAGAGAAGCTGTTTGCACTATGCACTTAGGAAGGTGAATATGCCTAACCTTCTGGGGTTCCTTCAAGTGGGAATTTGGGGTGATATGTAAGAGCGCTTTCCAAGAGTGGTGAGTGCAGATGAGCCTTCACCCCCACTGAGTCATGTGGCTGGCACATGGGGTGCAGGGATCTCTGATCCTATCACCTCACTTCTGCAGGAAAGGACTGGGGAGTAATTCCATGACAGTTACCAGGACTGGCAAGATATTGGATAATTTAGCAGTAGACTGCCCATACTGGCAAAGAAGGAGTTTCCTACTACCAAGCCCAGTTCCATGCCCTCCACAGAGGTAGATGCTGTCTTTGGACTGCTTTTGCTGGTCCACATGGAGGTAAGAAGTGTTTGCAGGAATGACATATCTGAGGCTTTAGAAAAGTGACATGAAATTCATTTGATCAAGGTTACTGCACGAGTCGGTGTCAAAGTCCTAATGAAGAGGTCAGATCCTGGTAGTCAGTTTCACAAACACGCTAACTGAAGAGAGCAGGTCAGTATGTGCTCACTGCCACTTTTTTCACTCTGTTCTATTTTTCTCAAATCTCCCCCTTGAGTCACCCCTGGTTTTGTAGTGGGTGTTTGTATTGCCTGTGATTAATTGAATGTTCTCTCAGGCTGTATTTTAGCATGGGTGGGACTGCAGAGGAAGGGGCAAAGCCTGTGTTATTTTCCTCCTTGGTTCCTCTTCTGGTAAAATATTGTGGCACTTTACCTTGCTGTTCCTGTTATGCTTTCTATTTTGTTAAAATGCCCAGACGTCTTTGGGCATTTTGTGCCAAAAAACAAATGTCCCTACTAGTCTCCTTCCATTTCCTCTCCCACACTCCTCCAGGGTCAAAACTCTTCATTTAACTGGGGCTTCCCACCCTCCTCATTGCTCAGCAATGCAAAGAGTGAAGAAAAGAAATCTTGTTATTTAACAACTTTCAACAGGAAAAATAAAGCACAATTAGTCTATAACCCAGGCAATTGCAGCAACATTTTCACTGAAAAGAATAATTTGAAAATACAAGAGCCTTGTATCATCAAGAGCCTTGGAAATGCACAGAAATCGAATGTCAATATACTTCTGCAACTGTAGCTTTGAAAAATATTTTAGTAATGTAACTGTGTCAGGGTTACTTTCCTGGGCCTACAGACAGTCTGAAAGTCTAGTCTGGGATTCATTTAACTTATTTAGACATCAAATTTAATGCCTGAATGTAATGTAAATTCATGGGACTTAAACTAAAATGGTGTGATACCATCCTGGTAGGTTTAGCAGAGGGTGAGCTTTGCATATATTGAAATCACATCTAGTTGGAATCCAATTCACTGGTTTTTATCTTGAATGAATGACAGATCTTATCCCAAGGATGGAGATATGAAAGATTTCTTTGCTTCATGGCGAAAGGTGGGAGCTATCACAGGGAAGGAAATACAGAAGGAGGAAGAGCTGGATGGGAAGAAGGAGAGAACAGAACAGGAATGGAAGTGATCAGGAAGCAAGCAGAGAGACCAGAAAGGGGAACACATATTCTTAGTCAGCAACAATAAGTGTAAGAAGGCATTAAGCAGATAAACAGTTTACTACTTAAAAACCATATTCTACCCTTGAAGTATGTGCAGACCTCCCCATGAGATCAGTGGGTGTGCCAGTCTGGGTTGTCAAAAATTATGTTGTCTGAAATTCATATCCTGGCCTTCTGGACGTAGCTGAACATGGAATTTGGCACTGGCCGTGGAACTAGTTTGGCATTACTGTACAGAGCAACTAACGCTGGTGGATACATATCCGAGATCTGATTGTGCAAGGGTACGCTTTTTCATCCTCAGCTCATGGGGAAAGTCAACCAAGTTGCTTTGTGTGAATAGGTTGTCTATTAATTTGTAGTCATGGAGTGGTTTTGTGATTTCTCATGTCTTAATTTTCATCCCTTCCAGAAGGTGATACTTTCTTCTTGAAGTAAGAAAGAGTGTTATCCGCTTTATCACATATGGTGACCTGAATGTGCCAGGATACTAATGGAGATTCTTCCTGGTAACACAGAGAATTCATGGGGGAGAAGGGAATGGATCCATGTTAGAAGAACTGCCCTCCTCTGTGGCATGACTATGTCTACATGGACTTCGGTAGGACCAAATTCATTTCTGTCCAAGTTTGAGATAGTTAGTCAAAAAATAAAATAATTCTAGTGACGAAGTGGATCTAATGCTTAGAATCACTATGTAGTTCTCAGCACCTGTTTTGATCCCATTGGCAGCAATTGTGCTCCAAGTGGCATACCTCGTACATAACAGGAAAACCAAGGAGATGGTCACAAAGCACCCTTTGAGCTCAGGGACTGGGGTAATGGGGTGATATAGGCTAAGGGGGTATTTGCAGGTTTGGGGCTGGAGAAAGCTAGAATTGTCAGAAACTGAATGGATTTGGAGGAGTCTGATTTCTCTGGAAGGAGAATTTAGGCTAACATAAATAATTTCCAGAAAAGGCTTAGAGAAGGTGGAGTTAATAATAATACATGTTTTTTTCATTGTACCCAGAAGCCTGACTAGTCCAAGATAGATACTCATTGAGAAAGACCAACACCAGCTATATCTGACAAAGCTATCAATAATCCCCTGTAAAACAGTTGAAATATCATCTAAAAACTACTAAGATCTCTTCCTAATCCTGAAGAGAGGTTAGATAAAATCTTGAGGCACAGGGTTTCTGTCCTTTCCAAAATATTTCTGGCCTTGACTTTCAACATCTGCATCTTCATATCTTCTTCAGAATACATTGCCAAATCTAATCTTGTTTTAACACATTCCCTAGTCTTTTTTTTTTGATGCTGTTTATAGAGACATGTGTCACTCTAGATGCCAGAATATGAAGAAGTGTTCTCTTGCTTCCATTTTGAACTTGCTATCTTTGAATTTCATTGAATCTCTCCTCCTCCTTGGGCTACAAGTCAGAAGAATCAACAAAACAAACACAAAAGCCCTGTGACCTTCTGACGTGCCCCATCTTGGCTAAAACAGGTGTTGAAGAAGAAAGTCCCCATCTTTTAAGCTGTTATATTAGACAAATATGAGACTTGTCACTAAAAGATAGACTGTGCTGGGCAAAAGATATCTACCAGGTAAAAACTCAAAGATGATCTGGAATTCACGCAACAACTGCAAATCGAGCTTTTACAAATCTAAGGTGCCCACAATCCCCTTTTTTCTTCAGCACAGAAGCTGTTTCTCAAGCATCAAGCTTCTCTTCACAAAAGGAGATGATGGCTGTCCCCATCTGGCTGATACATTAAATACATTTTAGATTTTAGCTGGGCTGACATTTTTTCATTCCCTTCATTCTGAATTTGTGTCCCAGTGGGGCATTAAAACTGGAGGTGACAGTGTGTCTGTCTGTATCCCAGCCTTGTCAATCCAGTTGCTGACAAGGAGAAAAAGTGAATTAGAGAGTCATGCTGCTTCAGTTCAGTTTCTCTCTCAAAAATAGGTATCAATGTGAAGTAGCCATGAAAGGGCTTTTTGTGTATGGCTTTATCATGTCATAGCAGGGGTTGCTGTAATGAACTGAGGAAATGTGAGATGAAGTGGGAATACAGGCACAGAGGAAAAAACTGACAAAATGTCAGGAATCCTTTTTTTGTAAATCTAAATGTAGATCTGAAACCAGAGCTGAAATGTATTAAATAACTGTCAAGTGGAGAATTACTGGGAGCTGCCTTCCACTCTGCATAGAAGATGCCTTTCAAAATACTAAGTAGCATCATTTTCAGCTGATGCTTCACACAGCTGTGTACGGGAATGCAAAATTGGGATTAGATGCACAACTGGAGTAGAATGACATCCTACTACAGACTCTAGTGAACAATGTCAATTATCACCTACTGGGAACTTGCGCCCATGTACTGAAGAGCTGTGGAAATGCAGAAACATTTAATAACTCTTCTATTGTGGCCTTGCATTGAGATCTCATGTTCCTTGTGAAAGGGTAGACCTCAGCAAAGTCATTAAGAGCACAGCACATAGGAAGACTTTCTTTGATATTTCAGGTGAGATCGTGACAAAAGAAAAAAGTATGTACAAAAGGAGCTGATGGAGGCATGGAACATACAGGGAGCCCAGGCCAGTTGGATGCTTTGTAGATGATGTCACGGATTTTCATCACCAAGTAGCCTGTGTTATCCTTCCCTCTCTCTCTCCCTCCCCATCAACAGTGAGCGTTCCCCACCATGAGCTTCTGCAGACAAAACAGAAGAGTGGAGGCTGAAGTCTGCGGCTCTCTACTGTGCCCAAGTCACAGCTTTTGGTGTTATACTCAAAGCCTTGTGTCATGTTGGTGACCACAGGAGGAACTGACATGTTGAAAGAGCAAGATGTGGGTAGATCTTAATGCCATGTACAGATCCTTCCAGAAATGTATAGCAAAAAGATGTGGGACAGCATAGTAATCAAGGACAGTACTTCAACTCTCTGCTTTACTTTTCCTGCTGAATGACTGAAATAAAGGTGTGTTTCTTGAACTGGAATCTCATCCTGATCAATCAATCAGGCGGTGAGGGCATTGTACCCCCGGGCAGGTGCCTCCAAAGCTGTCCATCTGACTTTGCAGAGCATGAAAGTTCCTCACAAATAGCTTGTTTGGTCCTCCAAACAAGACTAATGGCACTATGGTATACCCTCTCTACTCACTGACACCAAAAGATCTTCTCCATTCATCAGGGGAGCCTCACTAGTACTTGGTATTTCTGAGTTTTGTTTGACAAATAAATACACAGATCAGAACTGGTTGCGTCTAAAAATTGTGCCAAACTTTTCCAACAGTGTTGTCCTGTGCTGCTGACATCGTAAAATCTTTCTCCTTCACTTTGACAAGTCATCGCTCATATACCCAAACTTGTTAAGCTTATTGGCTGTACTTGATGAGAGAAATATAAAAGCTTTCTGCTACATCAACTATTCCCCCTAAAAAAGGTGAGCCAGGCTTCAACTTGGTTTCATCTTTTAAAGAGTATGACATTGAATGGCAGTGATTTGTCTCATCACAAAAAGCTCAGCAGCTCTCATGGTGGAAACTCTCTACAGGGATTACATCTGAGTGCGGCACTCATAAACCACATGCGTGCTGTTTTTCACCCTGAGGCATTCACTTCAGAATGCCTGTCCCTGTTTCTAGACCACTCTGAAACTGTGGGCTGATTTTTGCTGAAACAAATCGAAGGCAGACAAGTGAGTGTTAACTATGCTTTCATAAAGGCACTTGTTCCAGCTGCGATCCCCATGGACCGAGGCTGGGAAGGAGGCAGAAAAGCTTCAAGCTGGCTGTGGGACACATCCTGACTTCTGGGCATTGCATTATTTTGCCATCCTTGATTTATTTTTGTTTCACTTTGTTTTGTCTTAAAATTAAAAACTAAGAAAAGAAGTGGGAGGGTGAAGACAGAGACTGAGATAACCTTGCAAATATTATGATTTCACCTTTTCTTGTAGGTTTGGTTGTTTCATTTAGCCTACTTAAGGGCTTTTGATCTCACATCCACTATAAGAGCAGATTTGCTATTAAAAAAATACTGCTTTTAAATTATGTTTGCTTTAAGTAAGTTCAGAGAGTGATTATTGTGACTTGAGAAAATAAGAGACTGTTTGTTTTAACTGAATTCATAACATATGTTTGTAATAAATGGACTTGGGCAGTTGTCCTGATGCTAAATGGGCCAAAATTTGAAATTACTGCAGCCTTGGTGAAATTTCAGCACTGTAAAATCCACTTTAAAAAATCACGTGTGAAAGTTAACAACTGAGCAGAGAGAAGGAATTCAGAGGCAGGATTTATGGCTGCACAGTATGCTGGGGGACAGGGAGCAGTGGCAATGTGTTCTCAGAGTGAAAAAAGAGTTTCTGAGGCTCCCAACAAGACTGTGCCCCATTGCCATTAGCAGGGCTGCAGACCGAACTCAGTCATCAGCCACCTGTATTTCTCCTCAGGAGCAGTGGTTCCTGCTCAGACCACCTACTTTGAAAACCAAAGCCACTTAAGGCAGAATTGAACTGCTCAGGTTCAAGACAATGATGCAAATTGCCTGTTATCCAGGGAATCCTAGTTGAAGGACTTCTTTAGCTGGCTGTGCCTCCAACTTTGCCTGAAAAGTTCACAGTATATCTCTAAATGTGTCTTGTTGATTGTCTGAGCTAGCAGGCTGAATTTCACTAGGGAAATTTCATCACACAGTTCCCACCACCTCCTCCTTTAATGACGCAGAGTCTAGGATGGACATGAACCGCATGCTTGCCAGGCACAAACCTCTGACTACAGAAACTCTTCCATGGCCATTTGCAATGGATTTCATAAAACCAAAGACAAGTTTGTCTATTATAATTCCTTTACAGTGCAAGTGCTCTGCCTCTGTCTTCTTTGACTTGAATGGGGTGATGGTGCACAAGAGAAGATGTCATCCTGTGCCTTTCAGTCACAGGTTATGCAAAGTCTCTAACTTCTCTGGCTTCCCCAGGCTCACCTCCTTCTCTGCTCTTCAGCCATCATAGCTCAGATGTGGCAGTTTTCTCCATTTGTTTACAGTGATTTCCCTAATAAACTAGTCTAAGACTTGGACTTAATCCCAGCACAGTAAGCACTGGCTGAAACAGTGAACAAAGCCTTGAGGGAAACTCCCACAAGAACATTTTAGAATTAAAGCATCTATGAGCAAACAAAATTTAAAGAAGCCCAATAAAGTCTACAACACAACTGCTCTTTCTTCCATCCTATCTTTTTTGATCTTGGCCTTGCAAAGAACATCTTACTGCTGTGTCTTCCTGAGAAATGATTTTTAGACCTCTAATTCTCTTCTGGTCTCTTTATTTCAGAGATGTTCTGCATGGATAAAACAACTCTACTGTTTCAGCATGTGGTCAGGAAACATGCAGATGTTCTGAATTGACTCTTTGATTCCATGTCAAGAGGTTTCTCATCTTGATCCATTATGTTACTTCCCAGATTTCTTTTCCAACAGCTGTCCACTGAGAAAGCTGAAAACATTCACATAGAGAGTAATTCTTTATCACACAGAAACTGAGCCTTCCTGACAGGTCAGCTCCTTTTGTTGGTGTTGTTATACACATCAAGGGAGCTACAATCTTTTAAGGGGGTAACTAAAGTGATCATTGCCATTCTGACTCGCACACGTAACAGTTCTGTGTACATCTCATTTAGTCTAGGGGACACTGTCACTGCTTGGGTTGATAGACAAGGCCCCGACAAATCCCTCCATATCTGCTGTGACCACCAACAGGAGAAAGCCAAGATCTCACAGGAGATATATCTATTGGGTTGGACACATGTGGTCTGACAGGTTGAAACTGCAGGGAGAGGGATGGATTTTTGCTTGGCTGAGTACCGTTCTGCGCTGGCTGCTGGGTGGCAGATCAGACTGTTCCTGTTGCGTGACAAGGATGTCCCAAGCCCTTGATTTACATTCCTATCGACTACTGTACAAAGAAAGGACATAGCTGTCCTTATAGGTCAACATTAACTTTAGGTAGACCTCTACTCCAGCAAGAGTGTCATTACTAATATTACTCAACATTTTTACACTTTTTCTTAGAAATGGTATTGCCTTTAGTATCATTCAACTCTTTTCTGTTTATCAGTCTCTACCAAAGAAGTTTTAGTGCAACTACAGACAACTAAATGTGTCACTGGGAAAAGCTGTACTTTTCCGTACATCAAAACCCAAATGGGGTCGAGTTATACTTCTAGCACATATGTACTAGAGGATGTCGAATTGGGACACTATTGATAGAAGGATATCTTCAGCAAAATGCAGAATCTCTTAGTAGAGACAGTATCTGCACACAAAATGGCCTGCAAAGAATGTATCAAATGGGTTGTGTATCTTAAGGCTACTGCCTCTGCTAAATAGCACAGTTTGCAGCGGGAAGGATTGGATGCTACAATGACATTCAGTGCTTAGCCAGTAACAGCTCTTTACCCTGTGTTCTTAACATATACTGTAAGGAACAGACTCTGTGATGGGTGTGTGAAGAATATATCCTTCATTATTCCCACACAAGAACGCTATAGCCAGGTATTATATCTTACAGCAAACTTGTTTGATGACTTTCAGTTACATTTCCAGTTGAAATGTCTTTTGAAACATGATTGTAATTAAATCTCTAAAAGGCTTATGGAAAAGGCATACGCCCTTCTGCAATATCTGTGTACCTTAAAACTGAGCAATATACCGAGAGAATACAGAGCCTTTGTTTGATTATACAAGTAATTAAATTTAAAACTTTATTAAACTTGTTAATAAAGACATAAAACATAGAGCTTCATACTTCACTTTGATTTGTTGGGAGTTTTCACTAAATCCACTGTATGCCTGGCACATAAATGGATTTGGTTTAAGGCTACTCTGTTTTAACCACATAAATTCAAAATAGTGCCATCACTTCAAAGAGGGGCAGAGAAGGAAACCAATTGTGCTGCATCAAAAAACCTCTCTAAGGCATACCGTGCATCCTGCATAAAGCAGCTATGTGAAGTCAGGATCAGTGCCTACAGCCACTGGTCAGCTTCAGGTCGAAGAGCAATGCCCAGCAGAACTGCTTCATCTTGTTCTGGTGAGAGATCAAAAGGCCTTCTCTGTCCTAATAGAGATAGCAGTGAAGTTCAGTTCTAGAAATTATTATGATCTGTTCCAAAGCTGAAGAGGCGTCAGAGAGGGGTATATCTAATACAGACGAACTCCTCAAAAACAGGTCAGAGGTATTTCCCAATCCTTTGGCTTCTGGAGGAGGCAGAGAGGCAGCCTGGATCCAGAAAATAGCCTACCGTTACTTTTCCTTACCTTATCTCTTCAGACTTCAGGCTATAATTTCCAGAGAGTGCTCATTGAATCATAGGCTCCGATCTTTACTTTAAACTTACAAAATCTTCTAAAATATGACAAAAATAGTGCAATCCAAGTTAAGCTCTCCTTTTGTGAGTTTCCTTGTCTGCATAGAGGAAAGACTGAGGTTTCAAATCCTGAGTCCCTTTCTCTCTGTCCTTCTCCAGAAAAACGGGGCAGGAAAACACACAATTAGTATTGCAAATCTTCCATTCTTGTGAAGCCAACAGTAAGGAAAAAATGTTCCAAACCAAATGAACAGTGATATTGAAGGTCATACAATTTTTCTTTGTCATTACAAAGGCCCATTATATGGTTGGCTTCATAGGGGTTAATTTGTAGAGGTTTGCTGTGATCGCACATTTTAGGAGAGATATGTAAAAGATTTTCTTCTTCTTTCAAATATGAACTATAATATACTCACACTTGTGCTCTTAAAAGCACAGGTCACAAAACACAGGCACTTCAAGGTGGCCTCTTTGGCTCTGGTATTATATAGTTTTCTCAGCTCATTTTTAAATATTTACATTTGTTCATCAGATATTAACATACCTTTTGCTATGCCATACAGCAGGATGAAAGATGTGTTCTTAGGACAAGGCAAGGAAGGAAAATTTGATAGAGCTACTCAGCCTCACAGGTATAACTTGAAACAGTTTTGTCCTTTCATGGGAGCGGAGAAAGAGAGGAAGAAGGATATGTGTATATACATTATAGACCTTAAAGTTTACAGAAACACATGTTCCCAAGAGCCATCTCAATAATGTTTTTTGTCAAATATATATGTTGCTATAACTCTATGTGTTTAATGATTTTCCCCATTAAGGTTTCTGTGGTTTAGCAAGGAAAATCCAAATATTCTTGATGATGATTGGTGGGTTAAAATATCTTGTAGCAACACAGTGTATAAAATCCTCTTCAAGTAACTGCCTTTTTCACACATCTGGAAAAACTCCATTTTTTTTATCTGCCAGACCCTTATTACATAAATAAACAGAAGAATATATGTAGTCATAGAATGACTGAATTGAGTGTAATCTTATAAAAACAAACCCCGTCTCAATACTCCTTTGTTTGTTGCCTTTTGGCACTATTATTGACTCTCTTGTGTGTCTCATAATCATTACTGCCCTCACTTTCTCCCTGATGCGAAGCATGTCCAGGTGGTCAGCAACAACAAGGCCAAGGTTTGCCTAGCAGTGCAACCTTCTGGAGTGGAATGCATCCTGGAAATGGGATCTCCGATTCTCATGCTTTCCTAGTGGGCAAGAGTATCACCACTGTTCAAGACAGACATTGTATGAAACAAATCTGACCTGCTGGAGCACATGTTATTTCTTCTGAGCAACTCTACAAAGAAGATAAGGGACCTGCATCTTCTTCATGGCCATGACCATCCTAAGAAGTACTTTCTTCTGCGACATTGTTACCGTCACCTAAAAGGAAAAAGTTCATGAGCAATCATAGGGGAGGAAAAAGTCCCAGAAAGCAGAGCAAATTCACTCTTGAGTGAAATAAAAGCATTTTCTTATCTTTTACAGACTCACCTATGAATGCCTCGTCACTAAGAGAAAATACTGTCGCTTTGTTCTCGTCCAACTTGTAGGGTGATTCCCTCCATCTTAGTCCTTTGATATGAAGAAAATTACAATACTGCAGTACTTGAAACCTGGCTACAAACATCTATTTCATACACTTGCTAATGAAACACTACCCTCCTGGGCCAGGACTGAGTTACAAAATCTGGTACCTTCTGGTAGTGCAAAGACTGGAACAGCCTGCAATCATGGGATGCAATCCCATATGTAGTAGGGAAATGGCATTATATTTATGGCAGCAGAGGTCACTTAGTTTCTGCATACTTTTGTTGTGTCAACAAATATGTTTAATAGAGCAATACAGAAAATAAGAGAAATACATTTAATTTTTTTTTCTTCTAGCTATTTATCTTAACCTGGTCCTAGAGGCAGTAAAAGGCATTTACACAAAAACCTGAGTAGTTTAATCAGATGACTTTTACTGAAAACACACTTTTATTTCCATTGCATACTTTCTTTTATGAATCATGATTTCTGTGATACACATCTATCTATTCACCCTGCCACAACAAATGCCAGCTACAGAGATAAATCTTTATCTCCTACATTTTTTGAAGCTCAAGAAAGGGAGGAAATTACTTGCCAAGAACGCTTTGGCACAGAGTTCATAACTCGGGAATATTGCAATGATGCTGCCACCTAAAGTGAATATAAAGGAGAGAAAACCAGTCTTGTTTATGTGTATTCATGTGTTGCCTGAAGGAATTAAGTTCCTATAGGTAAAAGAATTTCAGTCCAAGACCTGAAAACCCAAAACTCAAGGTGAGGTTTCAGTTTGACATCATCTTATGTGTGGGCTCCTCACTCCACGAGGCACAGCAGTTTGGAAATCACAGACCTCAGGCTTCAATTGCTCAAAGCATAAGGCTCCACATGTGGGATGATGTGGTTCTCACTCTACTTATGGCCTGGGTCTGACAAAGGATGGGGGCTATGGTAGGACACTGTATCTGCATCATCACATGTTTATTTGTCTATACAGTTCCACAATTTCTCTGGTACCCCGGGACTCAACAGCCCTTAGCAGCCAGTGCAGAGTGGGGATACTCACTTGAGCAGCACAGAGAGGAGAAGGAGAAGAGAAGCTGTTTTGCTTAATGGGAGGCCTGAACTACCCCCACCATCAACCAGAAATCTAGGAATTGGGTGGGAAAGCCACAAAACTAGACACTTCTGGGACACACACAAGATAATGAAGAGGCAGGACCTGTGCAACTGCAAATGCCGTCTTGTCACAATCAGCTACCAATCTATGCCCATAGACCTTGAGGTGCATCCACCAAGGGACAGGAACTGGGACAGAGTGCCTGGCAGTGCTCATGGGCACCAGATGGGGAGCACAGGGCCATGGGACACCCAGAAAAGCAACACATTGTTTTGCTCATCATTAGAAAGTTAAGCCAGTTCCAAAACAGCAAACACTCACATATATTGAACTCAGTTTTCAATATTTATAGAGCTAAGTAATGAAAAGGGATCATTTAGGGCAGAAGACAGTGAGCTATTTTGCTGGGATCCTTCAGATGCCATGCCTTAAACACTTTCATCACATTCACCTAGCTCTCTGTTTCTCTGAGTCTACTGCTGCAAACAGTCTTCTACACACAGACCCAGATCAACCTTGTCATTACGATTTGTCACACAGTTTGTTGCCGTACTGGAATATTATATCCACCACATATTGCTGTAGCCTTTGAGTCTGCAGCAAAGCATAAATGGGAGTGGAGATGGAGAGCAGGAATGGGAGAAGGCAAAAAAGAAGAAAATTGCAGACGTTAGTAACTACCAAATTTCCTCTGAAGGTTTGACATATCCTGTAGAAGAAATAAGTCAGTGCTTTGGCAGTGATGACAGTATAGTAGAGCCATACTCAAGCTAATTTTAAAACTATTGTCAGCACCCTCAGAACCCTGGGAACTGGGGCTGGCTACAAAATCACCAGAGCAGCATAATAAATACTGAGCTCTGAACCACCACAAAGAGACACCTACCAACATCTGGGCTAGTGAATCTAATGTTAGCATGGCCACATCATCCTGCAACATAACCAAAGGGAGTGTGCGGACACAATTAAAATGAAAGATGCATCTTTGCTGCACCTTCTTTTGGATCCTGACTTGTCACATGCTCATACTTTGGTGCAGTAAGTCCAAAGTATACAACCAAGGAGATGTAGTTTGATTATTCTGTTGAGTTTTTCTATTCTTTTGTTTGATTTTATGCCTCATCGGATATTTTAGGTTTAAAAATACATTTACTTCTCTTAATGTTGACCCATTTTTTCAAAAAGATAAAAAAGACAATTTGTAAAGAATATAGCCATGTTGTCTGCAAGACAACAGGGGATTTAGCAAAGTATTATACTCAAATATATGTAAAACGCTATACTGATTTCAGTCCCAGAGCATTCATGCAAATTTGTTTTGTAATTTTACTGGTCTAGTAAGTGCTAGTTTTGGCTTGGAAAAAAACAGTCATGAGAAACAAAACTAACAAAAGCAGAACATTGAGAGTAGCATAATATCCATTCCACAAGTAATATTGTTATTTGAAATCACTTTCCCTGAAATCAGAAGACACCTAATATTCAACTGAAGTTGGAATACTTTTGTAAAATATTAACAATACATTTTAGGTCAATAAAAGAGCACAGCTTTGAGAAAATGAAAAGAATTCACTTCAGACTTAATGTCCACTGTTTAACTGACATTTCCCTCAGTTCTGTTTTATTTCTGAAATGAATTTCAGAAAAATATTCAAGTGGGAAATAGGATTTGGAGTTGAGCATTTGATTTGCCCTCATTTTTCAAGAAACACAGATTAACCTGAGGTACTTTTCCACTATAGTGCAAAGGTCTTCATGGCATCACTTACAATCATAGTGCAAAAGGCAAACCAAGTCACATTTACACAAATATGGGGGGGTTACCCATTTATGACAATTACCAAGACTGTTGGAGGAGAGGCTAAAGTCAGTGAAGTGCTCTGGTGTGAACAGCTGTAGCAGACCTGGTCTTCTAACACCATACTTATGACAATCTTTCTTCCCTAACATCCACTTTGAGTGAAATAAGCCGTCAGTAAGAGCACAATTTTTCCCATCAGAAACATGAGGACTTTTACTAAAACAGTTCTGTATTGAGCACTTAAGAAAAACCTCAGGATAAGCCTTGCTTACAGCAAACCACCCATACTTTTATGTCAGCAAAACATGCAAGCAAAAATACCATCACGCTAGATAATTCTACCAAACCATCTCTCCTGATTTTGTTACCCAAACAAAAACCAAAACAATTCCCTCCCTCCATCCTCCTCCCCTTCCCCTTCCCTCCTACATTAAAAGAGAAGCAACAGCCTGCCCAGGCTATAAAAACTCCCAGTCTATTCACAGCTTCAGTCCCCATGGGCCATCAGAGCAGTCTGCTCCCCATTAACCTCTTTCCAAAAACACCCCCACCCCTTGCAAGTGAGTCATTTTTGTAGGGCTCCCCAGGGTGCTTCCAACTGCTTTCACTCAGAAACCCCCCTCTGTTATCCCGAGCTTTCCACCTGTGAGGAGACGGCCCGTGGGAGACTGGAGCAGCTTTCGGTTACCTCCTTGCCTGCCAGATGCAGGGTGGGGTCTCTGCAGTCCTCACACTCCAGTACTGCATGATGTCAAAATCTCTTTTTCTTAAAAACTAAAAAATACTCTATATTTACATTTCAGGAACTTTTAAATCCCTCTCACAGGCTTTTCATGTTGTATCCAGCTGCTGAAGTCTTATCACTCACTGAGGCTGATTAGAAGACCTTTCATGCTACAGATTTTTATTTTTTTTAATTGGTAAATGCAGTTCATTTGAAATGAAAACATAATTTATGAAATCCTTGCAGTTATGTTTGAATCTCCTTTTGAAAGTGGATCAGGAATAAATGGTGTGACACAGCTGAAATCTCTGTCTCATTTCAGCATTTTTTACGATGAGTCTTTTGACTTTTCAATTCACAATATCCTTGAGTTTATGCCATTTTTCTCTTTTATATGTTGTAGCCTTCCACCAAAAGAATAACAGATCAAAATGAAACACTGCTCAATCCAACAATATTCCTATCAGGTTTCTTTTAAACAGAGTTTCGAAACGTGACAAAAAATCCGATTACAGAGGTAAAAAGTGCATATTATGACCGTATGCCTGTGTGAGGGGAGTGCTTGGGTAATGTCTGTTTTTTAAAACTGAAATGTCCACTTGCAGAAAACCACCTGTGATTATCTGTCTGTGACTGTAACTATCTGACCAGCACAGGAATTTGTAACACATAACCTCCAGTTTTTGCTTTGCATCCATTCCCTATTAATGCTAATCTCCAGTATTTAGTGCTTTGCTACACTCAGAATTACAGCATTTAATTTTCAGGCCCTGGTACTACATCCACTAGCTTGAGACAGATGTTCATGCATTGAGTGAGGACACTGGGGCTAAGTTACAGCAGAGGAACAGAGTGCTGCCTAAAAGCAGTGCTTTGAGGAAATATGTCCACTAGAAATGTCAGAGGGCAAGGGGACTGTTTAAGTCCTTCTCCACTCTGCCATACCTTTGGAGAGCTGCTTGACTCACTAGATAATGTTACCTTCCATGAAGGATTCATGCTGTTGAACTCTGCTGAGAAAGAAGGTAACTGTGGGCTGTCTTTCAGGAAGCATGCATGATTAGTGGCAACATTACATTTTTCTAGTTTTATTTTCTGTCCTCTTTACTCTGGCTTCATTCAGGTCAAGACTTACCTGTCCTCCTGCTGCTGGCATGAAACTCAGCAGAAAAGCTTCATGCTTCATGAAGTGCTCTGCCAAAATCAATGGCAGTGTGATCACATGCTGAGACTGAACTGGAGTCAGATGGGCTTGGTGAGTGGGCTTGTGCTGTGTGGGTTCTGTGGTAAGCCACAGATGCGTATAAATTTTTGTCTAAATTCTCCTTTGTAGCTCATCCATAGAGACTCTCTGACACACAAGTGGGTGCCTCCCCATGGACCTTCCCAGTTCCTGCTTGGCAAACATTAGCACACAGAAAAAGAGTGGGAAATTCATTCTATGCCCCTTTTTTTTTTGGTTTTTTTTTTCAAGAGGATGGGTTTTTAGGATTCAAATATAAATTATTTTCATGCAAAGATATGTTTGGTAGCTTTTAAATGGCCACAGAACTCAATTTCATAAAACTTTCAGCAGCATGGGAAGAATGGTATCTCTGAGTGCACAGCAGAACCAAATCATCAGTTTTACTCCACAAAGCTGCTTTTTTACTGTGTAATGAAAGCAGGGAAAACCCTCGAAGAGCTCCCCAAGCAGGAAGTTAGCCTGAGAGAGATATGTTGTGACTCCTCTCCATGGCAACTGAGGGTGATGACGCAAGCGGCAGCTCTGGATTATTCCTGTTTAGCAACAAGCGTACAATACATAAATACATGTTTGGTGACTAGAGTGTTACAGTGACAATGATGAATTGTCCACAAATCCTCATCCACTAAACCACCCAGTGAACCTGGTGGGTGACAGAGATTATCGGAAACCAGCATGGCTAATAATATCAGCTGCTGATTTGTTGGTTTTATTTTCCTTTTACTATGAAGATAAACAGAACGAAGTTATAATATGCCTGAAGAACTTAATTCTGGAAGAATTAAGAGGCTACCTTTATTTCAGGGTGCAGCCTGCATTGACAAGTGTGGAAATCTCTGCCTATGTTGTGACCCCATCCTGGGCTGTGACAGAGGTGTGATGTGGGACCTCCAGCCCCAGAGCAGTGGACTGTCCGCCAGCAGCTGTCAGCAGAAAGCAGCAACTGTTTGGTTTGAACCATTGGGATATTTTGCACATTTACACGAATCTGTACACACGTAGTTGCAGCCCCAGTGCATACTCAGGAAAGCATAGATTTTGCACAAGCAACTCTGGTCATTATATTTCCTTACTGAACATGGAAAATGCATACTATGATAATGATGACTTTTTACAGATTCTATCTAGGTGAAAAAAGAAGTAATGCCCCTGCTATAGAATTGTAGAACATTTTCAGCTGGAAGAGACCTTCAAGATCATCGAGTCCAACCTTTTCCTAGCCCACTAAACCATGTCTCTCAATGCAACATCTACCTGTCTCAAACACCTCCAGGGGTGGTGACTCAACCACCTCCCTGGGCAGGCTGTTTCAACACCTGACAACCCTTTCAGTAAATTTTTCCTAATATCCAACCTGAACCTCCCCTGGCACAATTCAAGTCCATTTCCCCCTGCCCTATCACTCACCGCTAGGGAGAACAGACCAACCCTGCCTCGCTACAACCTCCTTTCAGGTAGTTGAAAGAGTGATAAGGTCTGCCCTCAATCTCCTCTTCTTCAGCCCTAGATCCCTCAGCCATTCCTCGTACAACACATTCTCCAAATCCTTTACTAGCTTGATAGCCTGCCTCTGTACCTGCTCTAGCACCTCAATATCCCTCTTGTAATGAAGGGCCCAAAACTGGACACAGTACTCGACGTGTGGCCTCACCAAAGCTGAATACAGAGGAACGATCACCTCCCTGCTCCTGCTGGCAACACTATTTCTGATACAGGCCAGGATGCCATTGGCCTTTCTGGCCACCTGGGCACACTGCTGGCTCATGTTCAGCCGGCCATCTATTAACACTCCCAGGTCCCTCTCTGCCTGGTAGCTCTCCAGCCACTCCTCCCCAAGCATGTAGCGCTGCTGAGGGTTGTTGTGACTGAAGTGCAATAGCCTGTACTTGGCCTTATTGAAACTCGTGTGATTGTCCTTGGCCCAGCAATCCAGCCTATCTAGATCCATCTGTAGAGCCTCTCTGCCCTCAAGCATATTGACACTTACACCCAGCTTGGTGTAATTTGCAAATTTATTAAGGGTGTACTCTATCCTCTCGTCCGACTCATTGATTAAAATTTTAAATAGGTGTGGCCCCAGTACTGACCCTTGGGTATTAGTTATTTTCTTTTCCCCTTGAAAAAGAAATTAGTTTCTGTTTTAAAAAAGCCTACATCCCTGTCTCAATCATCCTAACTGCATTTCTATATCTCTCAATTTAATCTTTAACACTTTTCCATGTGCCCGAGGTCACTAGGAGTACCACTTTTCTTCAGAGTGCCCTTGCCAATCTATGTGCCTACCTTTACTTATATGGCAAATCAGACCCTTTGGAGTGCATCTGCTCTGTAATTGTCATAAGATACAGCAGCACTGCAATGGCTGCTGCTTAGAAAGGATGTCCTTTCACTCAAATAGTTGTCACTGTCTAATTCATATCTATGACCAAACCTGAAGTCTGTGAGTTCAGACTCAGGTGTCTAAGATGAAACATCTCAGCTGCCTTCAACTCTAGAGGCAGGAAATACAGCTAGATGAAATACCACTGTGATATTTTCTTTGTTGCTGGGACTGGGAGGTCTTTATCTACTAATTACTAGAGAGACTCCAATGGAGCGTACAAAGATAATTAAGGGACTGGAACATCTCTCTTATGAGGAAAGGCAGAGAGACCTGGGGCTGTTTAGTCTGGAGAAGACTGAGAGGTGATCTTATTAATGTTTACAAATATCTGAAGGGTGGGTGCCAAGTAGAAGGGACCAGGCTTTTTTCAGTGGTGCCCTGTGATAGGACGAGCGGCAATGGGCACAAACTGGAACACAAGAAGTTCCACCTCAACATGAGGGAAAACTTCTTTACTGTGAGAGTGACGGAGCCCTGGAACAGGCTGTCTGGAGAGGCTGCGGAATCTCCTTCTCTAGTGACATTCAAAACCCATCTAGATATGTTTCTGCATGGCCTGCCCTGGGTGATCCTGTTCTAACAGGAGGGTTGGACTTGATAATCTTCAGAGGTCCCTTCCAACCCCTACCATTCTATGATTCTATGTTTCTATGATACTAATAAAAATATTTTTAAAACTATTTTTGCTATATTACTTCTTTGTAATCAGACATACTTTCTCCCTTCTTCTTGATGAGGGAAGCCACCCTATAGCAACTGGCTTCCAGGTAATAGGACAAAATAATTCAATCAATTTCCAAATCATCTCATGGGAAGCAACAACTAGAAATGCAAAAATGAATTCTTTCTATTGAACTGTGGATCAATTGGGACATGCAATACTAAAACAGACTTAAGATGGACAGAGAATGAGCAACAGGCAGCCTACCACAACACCAGACAACCTTGCATATATAAAGCCCTACTGAAGCACACAAGGCTAAATTCTCCACCACAGCTAGAAGAAATGAAAGTCACCTCTAGATTTAAGGAGACTCTTTCGAAATGAGAGCGATCTGGCAGCTCTCCTGGAGTGAGCAAATATCTGGCTGCACAGCAATTTGGACTGCTTATTTCCCTGTTTGCCTGGCAGTTGGAGATGCAAGACATGCTTCATTAAGAAGGATCACTAGATAGGGATGTGCTTTTTTTTTAAAACTGAAAAGAAGCAGAATTCCTGTTACTTTCAAGTGAGTATCAGTTTTCTTTGAAATTTAGCAGAGGACTGGTAACAATTACCATATTTTAACGATTATCAACAAAGGGAATATCTAAATCACAGTAAGATTTAAAAAAAGAGTTGGTGGTTCTGGAAACATGCAATTTTTGTGCATGATTTGTATCAGTTTTTCAGGGTCTGATTTTCAAAGGCTCAAATGTTCAGTGCTTCCAGAAAATGAGATGCCTTAATAACTCGGACCAAAAACCAGGAGGCATTCAAAGGCATAAATTTGAAAATCTTGGCGTTATATGGACTATTCGTGCCTGATTACCCAATTAATTTTCCTTTATGGGTACAGCTACCAAACGGGCTGTCAGAACCTGTGCCTGTGAACCTGCCATCATCCTCTTGTCAATCCAGAGAATTCAAATATCATAAATCAGCTCCTCCACTCCTCAAAAAAAAAATTAAAAAAATAATTGTGATGGACTTCCTGAGGTGCCTTCCAAACTAAACTATTTTATTGTCTGATACTAATCATGTGGAAGTTTTGTCCTTTCCTTTCCTTTTTATGCCAATTTACCCATTCCCTTCAGACTCAGGAAAGAGTACTCCCAGCTTTCTCCTGAGAACACTGGTGTAAAGGTGAACTTGCCAGGATCCCACAAGCACCTATGGGCTCTCAAGGCTTGCATGAATGTGAAAAACTTTCAGCCTGTTCAAGCAATTTTCTTCTCTCTTGCATATAAAAATTTTGACATCAATTTGCCATCCTCACCAATACCACCCTCATCTATTAGTCCACTAACGTTATGCCTGAATGTTCCAGCCAAAAGCCAAGATCCACTGACTTGAGCCATGGGCAAGCAGTGACAAGACAGGAAGCCCTCCCTAGGACATTACAAGCTAAATGTAAGAACAGAGACAGTAAACAGATATAAATAATCATAAAAGAACAACCTCAAACAGCCTTTTTTTCCCCACTTTTCATTATGAGGAGGAACTCATATATTGAAAGCTGAAGTAGGAAAATGTTGAGATGATTGTTTTGAGGATCAGATGATTGTAATCAGAAAGGTAAGATGTACAGACAGATGTCATATATCCATCAGAAGCATATTGAAAAGAAAGACTAGCAGTAAGTGAAGGTACCCCAAACAAACCTTCATTGTTTTGAGAAGTGAGGGAAATTGGTATCTCTGTGCTCTCTAGAGCTCTTCCATATCCCAGATTTGCCAGGTGCATTTAATTCCTGAAAACAAACATAAATGTATCTCAGATAGAGCAAGGCTAGGAGATGAAAGATTGCTGAATATCAAGTTTTATTTTGTTTATTCATTTTTACAAGATTTTTTTTACATTCTTTTTATCAAGAATTTTACATTTTTTGCAGGAATAGGGTCTTGAAGATAGTGTTATGGAAGTCTAGAAAGCATCTGTATCCAGCACCTAAGGAATCCAAATTCTTTCTGAGCATAGCTCTGAGTTTCTTACTATATTCACTTTGGAAAACTACTCCTGGTGGATTGCTGACCCCTGCCATTTTATGGCTCACTGGCTCTTTGACAACTGCTTCTGGGTGGCTGCAGGTTAAGACACAAATGCTTCTTCAGTAACCCTTTACCTTCTCTCTTGTGGATTCCCCTTCCTTACTGTATGCCTGGCTTCACAGGAAGGCCTAGAAATTCAGCATATGTGAGTTTGTAAAGTCATGGGGGAAAGGAAAGTGATTGAATAACAAAAGATCCCAAACAACTTCTAATTCCGCTCTTTTTGTAAGGGTCACATACCTGGAGTCTGTTTCAGGAACTTCTTTCAAAGGAGAGAAAACCCCAGCTTGCTCATATTGCCTATCTGATCTGTATCCTGGATTTTGCACACAAATACAATATTAAGTGCAAACAAGGAATGTTAGAAACTTTTTTTCCTGTCAAGATTTTTGGGGCAAACTGAGAAGGAGTTTGTCATGCTCGGTGACATCGCTCTGTTTAATCAGATTCAGATGAAATTATTGTTGACAGATTTCTGCAGAAACATTGTGAAATGTATTGACCGACAATTTGGGAAGAATTTACCACATTTCTGAAATAAGGAAGCCAACACAGTTCATTTGTGACTTCATTTTGGATAAATATTTCCCGTAAAACACTAATCTAGGAACTCTTAAAAATATATTCCATGTAATTAGTATTAGTATTGAATATTCTTACTTTTCTCTACTATAGGAGCTGTTTTTACACAACAGGAAAAAAAGATCCTGAACTGAAGAGGCATCTATTTGAGTTGGTAATAAGTGAGAATTGCTGTGTGGTAAAATCTGTGCAGTAGTTCTAAGAGTTCACTTTTTTATTTAACATTTTCCACCAGGTGAATTCAAAAAGTGTTAAATTGTGGAAAAGAAACTGAGCCATGTCTACTTTAAAAAGCTTTGTGCCCTGCTTCACTAAAGAAAACTTATGTCATCGACACAAGCCACAAACGCACGGTCTCCTTCCTCAAGACCGATGCCCAGATTCCTGTGGTGCACCAGTGATCTCAGCTGCACTTTGCACAGGATTATTATCTCTACCCACTGGATCCCAAATGGATAATTTGCCATTTCCATACACTTTATTTTCTTCCTAATAACTTTCTGCTATTACATGTTGCATTTGTAGGACTAATAATTTATATTGTCACCAAATTACATTTGAAATGGAATACACGATCTCTAATTTGCTTTTCTTTCTTTTAGAAATTACAATTAATTAATCAGGGCAAGGAGAAGAGGTACAACTGCTTTCCCATATTCAGGTCAGTGTCCAGTGTTACTGGTTGCCACTCGTCTACTGGCTAGTCTGTAGGGTGGAGATATTTTTCTCAATGCAGATGTCTTCAAAACTGGTCCATATCTGGAAAAAGTCAAATTTGTATGAAACTTGAAGCTGAAGAAATCCTGGTCAGACCTAAAACTGCAGTCAAAATGTGATATTGGAAAAAAAACATTGAAGATTTGGCTCTTCTCTGTTTCTTTCACTGTCTTTGATCAAAACCATGCAGCTCAGACCAGAAAAGCTCTGCCAGTAAAAATATTGTCAACTTGAAGATTATTTTCACATTATGTATCTCAGTTCTCAAACAAATAGCAATAAATACATATTTTTTTCAATTATGTTTTAACTAGAGTTTTTTTTTTCCTCTACTGAGAATAAAAAAAGGTGTATTTCCACTTGGCAAAGTCAGTAAATCACCAAAGTTGTCATATTGGTTAATGTTCTTGCAACAATGGAATTGAGTGATATCAAACACAGTTGTGCCAGCATACTCTCATTTTAGGATACAAGTTTTTTGGGCTTTCATCCAATCAAAAAAACAGAAAGATAACAAAAATATATGCCTTGGACATTTTATGATTAATTGTAAAAAGGCCTAGCAATATTAGCTTAATAAACAGCTTTTGTAAGGAATACATGTTATTAAAATATACTTGTCAATGCCCAGTTGTAATAATGAATGAATGAATAACACTTCTGTGATATATGAGGTGATGGCAAAAGGGAATGATAAGAGGGATGTCATAGCTAAAGGATTAAATTAAGTTGCTTGTGGAGGTGTGGAGGGCTACGCCACACAGGGAGTCTCCCTAGATGCCCTGGCTGCAAAACGAGGACAGCTGTCATCATTTATACCTGTCCTTTTCCTGGCTCTGCTCCCGTGCAGGCATAAGCTCTTGTGCATGTCTAGGATCCCTTCCAAAGGCCAACTGAATCTCTCCACCTAAGTATGGTTTTTACCTTGTACAAAACTCACTGACAGTCTTTGATATTTAATTTCATGTATAAATTATATATGGCACTAGGGTAGTGTCCAGGAGAGTGGGAAAAATTTAGTTAGATTTTTTTTCTTAACAATTTATGAGTCTTCAGAGTGTTTGATTTAATTCCAGGTGGACAACTAAAACAGCTCTGCCCATCATCATCATGTTGGTTTTGGAAAAATAAGAAATCATCTGAAAAAAATCATACTATATGTCTCTTGTGGTAAGGTTTTACATGATCACAATATCAAAACTACTAAACTTGTTTTTTCTCTCAACAACAAATATACAAAAGCCTTAGTTACAGTGAACAGTATATCTCTCTTTTTTATTGGGAGCAACATTTGCTTCATGTTCAAGGATGAATCTGTTTCTCCTAAAGCTCCTTCTTCTGTGTTGCAAATATTAGAGAGACTAGGTTAGGACTAAACCTTTTGACATTCAGAAATTGGTAGGTATTAGACAAAAATATTTCCTGGGAAAAGTTTCCAGCACGCAAGAAACAAGAAGTGTAGAAACTGTAATAGAAGGTGAATAATCTTCTATACTTAAAAAGAACAGAGATAGATTTTCTGTATAATTTTATAGGACTTTTTAAGAAAAGTGCTGCAACTTATGTGTGAGGTTTGAAACTCATTGCTTATCAAGAAGCAGCAGTTAAGCTTCTTTCCACTGTGGCCTTTAAAAAACTTATTACTTGTTTTCATTGCATTGCCATTAATTAGTTTGCATGCTGCCAAAATGGATGATTTATGCTTTAAATCACAGCGTAAAATCTGGTGCTCATTAGAAAGTATTTCTATCCCATTCGCAGCAATAGAATTCTAGCTTGATTGGTCTCAATTCCAGTTCCCAAAATGGTACTTTGTTGGTTAGTTTATCACAACACAGAAAAACTGATTCCACTTTTTTTATCCACAGTGATGTTATCTGTAGCTGTCTGTAGGGCTGGGCCCTCATTTTCCTCTTCCTTCCACTCCTGCTCTGTCCCTGTTGCTTGAAGCTCTCACGTTCTCAGTACTGGTCCCACTGCCTGCAGGCTCATGCTGAGCTTTGAATTAGTGAAATGATCTTGGTTAAAAATAGATTATTTTTTTTTAAAATTAAGTCTGAATAATGTAACTGAACTGGTTTCCACTACATGCTGTTGTCCAACAGAAGGGGACAATGGGGGAATGGAATTCAGTGCCTGGTGACAGGGATCCTGAAGTTGGCTTTGCCAGTGAGTGGACAGTGTGAGCATACCTCCAACCAGCACCGCTATGGCCACCAGGTCTTCAGGGAAGACACTTCGGTGTAGTTTCACTAACAGAAAAAATGACACTATCTGAAGTGCTTTAGCTTCTTAGAGTATAGATTGCTTAGCCTGATGCTAAATCACAGAATTTTCTATTGCAAGAAACTTGTATTCAAAGTATTCAAATATCACTGCTCTGTCTCTGGCTGGCCCAATAAAATTACAATGTCTTAAGGAAATAAAGGGCCCAAATGGTTCATATAGCCTAGAAAGCATTTGCCACTCATTTGTACTGTATGCAGCACAATCTTACCTGTGAACAAGAATTGATACTATCATTATGTCCAATTGAAGTGATACAAATGGATAGCAAAGAGTCTAAGGTAAATAATCCCCAATTAAACAGTTAACTAACCACCATCAAAACTCACAAAGGAACACAAAGAAAAATTGATGCTGTAATTTCTCTGGTGACTATCACTTCTTAAGAAAGATTGCTACTACTTGTAGCTATGAAAACAGAAACTCCATTTTTTACGTCGTTACTGTAAAGCCAGAGGGATCTTGTACTTCACGTTCCTCTGAAGATTAAAAAAAAAAAAAGTTATGAATAAGGAAAGATCTGTGGGGACATGAATGAGAGGGAGAAGGGTCAATACATATTTAAACATGAGTGGTTAGAGTACATCTGCCAGCCCATTCACAGGGCAGTATTTCTGTGCTGGTACAGCTGGTGATCTGCTTGGATTATTAAGACTCAGCATGACAGGACCATGACCCACACTAAGGCACATAACAGACTATATTTTTTTCAATTCTTGCAATTGTTCTATCTATCTCAAGTCCTTCTGTTAACAAGTCTGGGTTTTTTTTGCAAAAACTTTTTTTTCCTCACTTTCTTTTTGTAGGATTACAGTGGCAATTGCACCATATAATCCATCACCACCACTACAGGACAGACAGTGTTATGATGCACTGCTTTGAAACAGAGTGATTGTAGAACTAGGAAGACATTTTCCTCTAGAAAAAGGCCTAAATTGTTTACATTGCAGTACACTAATAGGTGGTTTAAAGGTGTATTTGATTGCTTTGTTGGCTTTGTTTTATACACATCACAAATGCACAAACCCTGGGTGTTGTAGGCTTAATATGTGTATGTGTGTGTATATGTTTCAATAAAACAGATTTGTCTAACACAACGGAGGCACAAAAATATGTGTACAAAAGAAACATAAGCTGTCCATCTCCTTCAGTAATCTACGTCAGACATTGAACACTTCCATCTGTTCTGGAGGGAGAAAAAGAAGTGGCTCAGAGAAATAACTTGCACTGGAAGAAAATCACCTGCTAATCCACTACTAATTAGAGGCTGATTTATACAGAAAACTCCAAGATATTCTAACCTTTGCAAAACTCTTGGGTACATTTGTTTTACAAATTTTTCTGGTGAAGAAAAAAGACCAATAACAAACACTTCAATTTTATTAACATGGTTAACCCTAACAGTGAACCTATTTGCTGAAATTACATTTTTAAGATGATTTGGACACATCATATATATGTAATTTCTAATATTTTATGAGAGGCAGCTGGTTTGCTCTGATCGAGCTCTATCAGGATGGTCAGTGCCTCCATCTGTACAAGTAAATAAAGCAGTACCAAGCAATGCTCTGCACACAGGAACTAAATGTTCTATACTGGCAGGTTGTTAGGATGGTCTATGGTGCTGTGTTGGCTGGGTTAAATTTTCCATATAATTCCTAGGCACGATTTAGAGATTAGTGCAGGCCAAGGACATTTCCTTCCATGGAAGGAGTATGGACCCCATGCTTTAGAAGATAAGCATGCCTGGTGGTGTTAAGAGCCACTGATTGGTTCTAGGCAGCTATAACTTACCACTGCAAATAAAGCCATATTATGCTCACTGATTCTCTGTATTTTTCCTGTGTTTTTATCTCTTTTTTTTTTTTTTCTCAAATTATAGACTACAAACTTTCTGGGGCAAGGACTTTGTTCTCTTTTATCTTGTATTATGCCAGGAACCTGGTCCGTGACTGTGTCCCTTTCTGCAGTCCAAATAATAAATCATTCTAAAACTAATTCAGAATAATTCTTCAGACAAGGGTATGGTAAAGAACAGTATAGAAAAGAGATACCAAAAGGCAGAGAAAAAAGCAATTACCTTATCCACTGTGGAAACCATTTGTTTACTTAACCTTGTTATCCGTAGACATTAATACTGGTCACAGAACAAGGAGCCAAAGGAAGGTATGAACATAATTTTCATCTATTACAATTGCTGTCATGTAAAACTCTTGATGCAGTCATGAAGAAGCCCTTCCTTACATTGTCTGTTAGGAGGCTGGAATGAAGGGCTGACTGCCATTAACTTTTCTCTCATTATTTTCCTTTTTCTTCCTCATATTTCTAAACACAAACACTTGTAATCACTTTAGAAGGGAACCCGATATTCCTGTAAAGCAACAAGGAATTCCAGCAGCGAGGCAGATAGATACATCTGGACAATTTGGTAGCCTCCAAAACTTTGACTTAACTATTAAATAGATGACCATATTTCTTTCCAACACATGGAAATCTCAAGTCTAGGAGAGATCTCTACAGAGGGCTGATGTTGACATTTTTCATGCACTCAGGGCACTCCCAAACATTACAGATGTACCGATACACCAGTTGGAGTTCTGACATTCATGAAAAGGTACAGATATTACAAACAATCCGATTTTAAAACTCACAGATAGGACCAATTCTTTTGAGAAGCGTATTTCTGCTGAAGGCAATGAAGTTCCATCCCGGAAGTAATTTGGCATGAGAAAGTGACTTTGAAGCATACTACAGCATATCTGAGAAAACACATTAGTTTTTGAAAGTATACTGCAGAAAAAATCAACTATTTTGTCTCAGGGATAAAATGTATTCGCCGAGCCAACACATGAAGAAAGTTTATCATGTCTTATATTTTGTCAGTGAGAGAGCCCTCTGTTTTAAACATGCAACCTATTACCTTCAGTAGATAGGAAGGCAATACTTTTCCATGTGATTTGAGTTGATGAAAACAAATACAGTGGAGGGATTTTTCTTCAGCTGAAGTCCTAATCCTAATTAATTGATTAGTTTAACTCAATGGCTTTTCAGGGTGTAAATCAGCCAATTATGTCTTTGGCTGTCAGGCAATTGCAAAATCTATCTTGGAGATTTTTTCTTTTCCCCTTCAACATCAGCTTTAGCTAGTTACATCCCAGAACAGCGCCCTTGAGAACAACTGGTCAAAAAGAAAGAGAAAAATCTCATAAGAGAAATTTCAGACTGTATTTTTATCCATTATACATTCAAACAATTTTATTGACTTCAGTGGAATTTGACTATCTGTACCAGCTGAGAATCTGGCTCACGATAGTTAAACCTCTAAGATTAGGCTTCCTAGCATTGCCATGTTACCTGGGAACATGATAACTTCCATGACAGGGACTGCTCCAGGCTTTCTACTTTTTATTGTGTCCTGAATTTGATAAACCTTCTCCACTTCTAAAGCTAAGAGCCTAGGTGTTCCTGAAAATTATTCTACCCTATCCCTGATAGTAGGGGCTATCAGTTCACATTATATGAAGTTAATCCTATTGTAACAGTAAATCCATTTATAAAAGAGACATCAGCTCCTAGAGTCTTTCAATCATATTCTGATTTTAAATGAATGTTCCTAGCCACCACAGATTGAAAGCATAAAAATTTCTTTAAGAGGCATGTGTTTCCTACATCTCATAACATCTGTAAACTCCAAGTTCCACTACTCAGGGACACTTCAACAAAATTACTCCATGAGAGACAGGTGAATGTGACATATAAAAATGACAGAGATTTTGGTCTGCACACACAATCACAGCCAAAGGTACTGTACATAAGGAACACAGTATGGGAAGTGAACTATTAGGTTCATGAGACTCCATAATAACGTATTCCAGGGACCATTGTTATCCTAAATCAAGTACATTCAAAGTTGCATTCAAGTTTAGACTGTTGCATAACTCTTGAGCGAGTTCCATAATTTTTATCAGGCATGATTTCCTGAGAGGGTGAAAAATAGCTCTCTTTCTGAAACTGTGGATATTCAGAAGTTTATAACTTTTTTCAAGTGCACAGTTTTTGTGAGTAAAAAAATAAATATGTGGACCCTGAATATCTATCCTGACCTTCTTCCCGATAACCTCTTCATCTCTAGTCTCCTATGAACATTAGGAAAATTCAGATGTGATTGTTTGTGTTGAGGAGATACTCCAATTTCTTTTTCATTTTCCATGTCGTGAGTTATGGATGGAGTGTCAATTAGGGCAGATTTTCTTGGCTACATCTGATGGTATCTTGGATACACTTCCTCTTGTACTGAACTGGCAATAAGTGTCTGAGGTGTTGAATGTTCCTTATTGTCATTAGTAAACCGCTATTTAAAAGAAAGTTGATTTTGCTTCCGTTTGTTGTTGACTAAACTTGCTGATTACATTTGCCTGCTGTCCTTGTCAGCCTAATGACTATGGTGGTGAGGAAGTGAAGTTAATTTACTTTGTAACAAGCATAATAACATTCTCAAAGGGTATATTTTGAAAGAAAACAGGCCATTGTGAGATCAGATTCAAAGAAGAGGGCTGTTCAGAGAAAGCATTTTCCTTTTTGGTTGTAAAGAATATGCCAACATCTAAACTGGAAAACACATGTGAGCCCACAGCATTGGTAGGACAAACAATTCAGACTTGCAGGCAGAAAAATAGCATGGGAAATTTTGAGTTTTCAACCACTTATTGGAAAATACAGTAAAAGAAGTTGAATTACATATGATATACTTTGGCCAAAGTTTTAGCATCTGCCTAGGAGGCTTGGTAAATAATTTCCTAAGCTTTAACAGGGATGGTGGTTCAACATCTTTGCACAGCTTTTGGAAATCTCAGTCAGAATCTGTAAGGTAAACACATAAAATAAAAAGAAGTTAAAAGACCATCTTTTCCTACCATGACCTGCAGACTAAGAGATCATCCTTTCTCCCTTTTTTCATCTTCTCTGTACTCTGATTAATTGACATTGTTACTTGGTTCAGTTTAGTAGGTTTCCCACATTGTGTGGAGATTAGGACAATATCCTACCTTGTTTCACACCAGCAGAAACTTACGCAGTTTGAATTATCATTGGGATTCTGCTGAGTACTTCTTGGAGCTAGAGCTTAAGTGTCTAGGTGTCCAGTAAAGTTAGAAGGTAAAAAGATGTGACTGTATCTAGTTGAGCTGCAGGAATTGACAGTGTGGACCTCCCAAATGTGAAGTTTAAGCATATGTTCTTTTACTGTGAGCATTTTAATTGCGTCAGAGAGGGCCTAAAATGAGGCATGTGGTCTGTGAGACGCTGCTATTCATTAAAATTTCATTCTGTCTAATGATGTATCTTTTTTTAAGAAGCTGCTGTAGAGGTCCCCACAGTTCCATGTGAATTTGTGCAGCCCATACCCAGTCTAGAGCTACCATAGCGATGGTGATCCAGTTACTGGAATCTCTGGGATCACACCTGCCTTGGATACAAGTAGTCACACCTCACTTCTCAGTACAAATGGCTGCAGGTAAAGAAAATGTATGTTTTAAAAGTGACCGAACTCACTGGTTTGACATTCTGGGTCAGGCAGTAACGAGCGGCAAAACTGTCCTACCTCCACATCAGAAATGGGTACAAGCTGGCTCTGTCTTGGCCATGAAAGTAAGGCCTTGGCCAGTGTCCAGTTATTTCCATCTTACCTGAGCTCTTGTAATTCTTCCTTCTGGAAACCAAGTCAAAGGAGGGGATGGCTGGGGGCACAGTTAAATCATTTCCCTGTAGGGCTCCCTGGGTGGTAGGGACATGTAGTCAAGGTCCATCATTTTATATGGAGCTTCTGTTTACTAGGGTTCACTCTCAACTACACCATGGTGTTTGGGGCTTGTCTGCACTGCATCAAGTCCATCCTGCCCTTCCAAGTAGACAGTAGTGTGGTAAATCAAGCAACAGAAGCGTACCTTTCCAGAGAACATGAAGCACCTGTGGCCAAGCACATCTGTTTGGTTAGCACAGAATTTGTGGCTCACAGACTGTCCACCAGCTTCCAATGTCGTGTCAATAAAACAACCAGATTTACTGAAGGCATGTTGGGAAATTCCACACTGCACTTACTTAACCACTACTTTGGATGATAAAGCAAGAAATAATAGGCAAAACTGCAGAACAGATAGGGTAAAGAGGCTGAATCTGTGTATTCATACAATCCTTCCTGGAAAACACAAAATTCATTCACAGGTCAGTATATAAGGAAACTTGTAAGCTGTTTTTCCCTATGATGTATGTCTTGCAGATGAATCCAACTCTACCTTTTGCAGCTACTCTCTTTTCAGCAGGTCAGGCACCCTGGACTTGCTGTAGTGTATGGATCCCCAGGGAAAAGCTCATTTGTAATTTGTCTGTACCTCACTGTGAGGTTCATCTAGTTACTGTAGGATGTTCCTTTAGACATATAGAGAACATAGCATTAGCTATTCTCAAAAACGGCCTTACCACTAGTAAACTTACTTAAAAATTCATCTAAGTGCATGGTGAAAAACTCATCTTAGAGCACAGTGAAAAGAGCAGTCTTTAAAGTAAGAAAATCGCAACCTTAAATGCCAATGTGAGCTTTACATGAGAGCTTAGGGTTGTTACTTCCTTTGGGAACTTTTTCTTCGGTTTACTCAAAGGCTAATTTTCTCACAGTTTTGAGAGATTTGTGTTTTTTTGCCTGAAGCACTTGTTCTGAAGTGGTGACGTTCCTGACAGAAGGGTACTGGGTGATACTGAAGTGGTGCTGCAAAATATTTCTTTATGAGTCTACCCTGACAAAACATTTATGGACATGCCTAATGTTACTGGGATTTAAGGATTTGACTGAACTGCAGCTTTGTTGATGAGACATGACTGCAGAGTGACAATCTCAGTGTTTTATTCATACCAATGGCTTGATATTGATATTGGCAATGAAATTACTGTAAAAACCACCACAAGCAGTCTTTTACTTCTTTGGTTCTGTCTGTTTGTATATTGGGTCCTGTGAGTCTGTTTCTGCCATTTTTTGTTTCCTTTTGGTCCTAGAAAAGAAGATGGTGCCCCTCATTGTTCTCAGCAATGTTTTTCATGTATGTATCTCAAGTCTTCTGAAGTCTCAGAGACTTACCATCCCTGGAGACAGAATACCAGATGGGGTAAATCAGTAGCAGAAACATCAGAGAGTCCTGTTTGAGATGTTTTGTTGTTGTGTCTTCTCCCATGATTGGGGTCAAAGTGATTATCAAATGTCAGCATAGGAAGACATTTAGTCTTAGTATTATCAGCTTCCTTAGTAGTGTGGGACACTGGTCAGTGGCTGGGTGGATCTGACATACCTGTTTCACATCGATGTATAGCTATGAACACTTTTACATGTTTTACCCTCTCTCTGCTTTGGGCACATAATAGAGTTAACTCGTTTTTGGTATCAGCAGAACAGAATATCTACAGGTGCACTGGAGCTTTGACTTTATCATAATTGATAAAACAGATTTAGATTAATGCTTTCATAGATGTTCTAAGTCTTATTAATGTTTGGCTAGACTCCAGTGGTAAAATGTGTTATGTGGATTAACAATATTATTATTTTAACTCTGAGGCATATTAACAGTAGCTGCTTTTACATTGATGTGCAAAGATTTTAGTCAGATCACTGCTAAGTGCATTTTAAAATCATGTTGTCTGTGTGCATGTGTGGACTTTAAGTGTTGAAGATCAGAAACTATTAATATTTTCCATAATTGGTAGATTAATTTTAATTCTCAAATAATAGAATTAAATTAAATATGAAATATGAAACATTTCCTAGTTTTTTCAGTAGCTTTGAAAAAGATGAAAACCTAACCAACTTAAATTCTGATCAAGCAGATGACTGCCTGTATTTAATAGGAAACTATAACCAAAGTCTAAATGAAGTCAATACAGATTTAATCTTACTTTCGATTTAGGCAACCCATGGACAAGGCATTTGGATTTCCCTAGAATGCAAGAGAAACTGTTTTGTGCTACACATCACATGTTTTCATAAGTCACTGAAGATTTATGGTATATGATTGTGCAAGTAGGTGGTATAAAAGGCCATAACCTTTGCTGAAATCTTAGATAAATGTGAAGTGAAAAAGAGTTCCTTGAATTTACTGATCCCACAGGACACACTGGAATTACTGAAGGGGGGAGGTGTTGCTCCATTTCTGTATCTAGAGAGTTGGTGCTTTTTGTCTCCGTTTTGGACATAACAATGAGAAAACTCCCTTGTTTTCTTTTAACCTCTCCAGATCCCATGAGCATATCAACAACAGTGAAAACCCTAAAACACATCTAAGAAATACAAAGCCTGTGTAACAGTAAGACATTAAAATGAGTCATTAGATCTGAAAAGGAAGAAATACCTCTGATAGGAGGAGATTTTATCCCTCTACCCACCTAAGACAGGGGAAATGCTATAGACACCATGCTGCATAATAAGGGTACATCCTGCAGTTTTATACAGAAGATATTTGTGTGTCATAGTGATGGGTAAAAGTGAAAAACAGCATGGACAGATGAATAGGCAGTGAGATGGACAGACAGGTAACACCATGGGAGCTACAAAACATTGCCTGAACTGGATTTATGCTGTTTTGACTGAGCGTAGAATTACTCGTGCAACTCAGCTGTATCACCGGTGAAACACGTGGAGCTGTTGGTGCTGAAAGGGCCTCTAAACTAATAAGCACTTTAAACATTTTTCCAAACATCTTCCTGATGTCTGTGAATGACCCTTTCTTGATTGCTCATGTTAGCCCACAAACCTCTGTAAACCCTGTAACGGTGTCCAAACAAGGGGCATGTCGGGCGGCTCCATGGGAACAACTTGCCACCACATTTATCACCATCTTTTCCATCTCACAGGCTTTTGTGATCCTGACAGTTGTTTGGGATCAGTTTTCACTGGCCGATTGGGATGAAACTGAGCCTGCCCTTCAGCTGAAAAACTCAGTGGCTGGGTGGGCCTGGAGGAATGGCCCCTTTTTCCCCTCCCTGTTTAAACCTCTTATGAATAACTCCCTGCAGCTGTCCATAAACATTGCTCTCTGAATGGAGTGAGAGATGTCTGGGGCAGGCCCTGCTCTTGCTGCTTCTCAAACGAAAATAAATACTGCCATCAGACGTTATACAGAGGATTGCCTCATGTTGCCCCATAGCTTCGCAACCACCTCAGGCCATTTTTTTCCTAAAAGACATTTTCAGCATTAACTCTCCGGAATCTGAAGTATCCCAAAATGATGAATTTATGAGTAAACACAGACTATACAAGAGAAAAGTGTACTTGGCCAGTGAACCAAATCCCATAGTCCTTATCACCTCTGATAAACCACACAATTAATAGCGTATAGAGGAAATACATATTAAAAGTGCAAAGCAGAAGACCGTGTATATGTGGGGAACAGCAAGCACGTCTTTGCAGACAGTGCGGATTTGTCTATAGACACTCACCCTGTACACATCTTTGCCAGCTGAGGAAGCCATCTCCTCTGGTTTCTTGTCTCATCCTGCCGGGGAGTGTGTCCATCCTGAATCATGGGATTTGGCTTGTGTCTCCTCAGTTGCTTCACATCCACTTGGCCAGGCTTGTCCGAACACTTGATGAGCTGCTCACGCTCCACCTGCCACCTCTGTGCTATGAGAGGATCAAGCCCCTTTGCCCCACACCCTGGCCACTACTGCTTTGTCTCTGTCCCACTCTTGGTGGTCATTGACCCTCCAATGTGTTGGCTGCAGAGGTCAGCATGGTGTTTCCTCATCCAGTGTGGCCATATAGCCAGAAAAGTCTAAGGAATATGGGCAGTAAGCCCTTTCTTAAACAGCTTATTTTTACTAAAATGGGCTGCTTTTAGCTTATTGTCTGTCTCAGGCAGAGGATCTGAGGAGGCAGCAGCCTCCCTCGAGGACATGGTAACAAGCTGACAGGAGTGGGCTGGCTATAGCAGTGTCCTCAGCTGGCACCACTAGGGCTGGCCAAGGATGTCTAGCCACGGCCATATTCTTCAGAGTCCAGTGTAGGATGTGGAAGACAGACCACTTGTTTCCTGGTTTTGTTTTCCCTTTTATCTTTACAGTTCTGCTGTCTTCTAAGCATTTGAAAAGAGGATGAACTGGTTTAACAGTTAAAGCTTTTATTTTTGATTTCTTTTCTTTGTCTGAATTCTGTAGAGTTGGTACTTCACTTTCTTTATTCAGACTTTTCAACATCCCAAAAACTTTTCAGTAAGGACCTGAGATCTTTATCTGCTACAACACAGGAACAGAAACACTGGTCTAGGCTTTCAGGGTCTATCAAGCCCACACTCACTGTGTTTAACAGCAACTCAGAAAAAAATGAAAAGAGTAAAGAAAGGAAATTTCACCATGGGCTACCTAAATCCAAGCAAGGCACTTAGATACTCTAGCTTGTATTCTTCTGAGGTAAAGCAGGAGCATCAAATAAAGCTGGCCACAAGTAATTTTCACGGGTTCCTTTCAAAATTTGCTTTCACTTCAGAATTCAAATAGAAATTATACCTTAAAGATGCTTTCATTAAGCAGAGCACCATCAGAACTTTACTTCTCAGATTATTGACACAAACTTTTCTGCAAAACCTGTGCCATGTCCTACTACCCCATTCCCAACAATCCACAATAATTTCTGAATAAAATACATTTGAAATAAATATAAAACTTGGAGTGCTTTCAAATTGACACAATGACATCTTTTGATGATCTCTCACAGCTGAAGATATTCTAGGAGGGTCTCAATGCTTGTTCTCCTTTCTCTTTACCTTTAGGTCTGAATGGGCTCTTCGAAGAATCAATAGGTAGGTCTCTGTCAAGATTTCTTGCAATATATTCCAGGAAATCAAAGTACTCTTTGGTGTATTGACCATTTTCATACACTGACACAGCAAATAAAGAAAAGGGGATTCAAATCTTGATGAGAAGACGTACATGTGTCTGTAACAGAACTCATAAAGAACTGCAACAAATAATGCAGCAGCCTGTGTGGAAGTAGGAGACTCAAGTCGAATTGTTTGTTCAGAATTTACAGGGTTATCAAATTATCAAATTATGTGGGTGAAAAACTCAGAAATCTTTTTATCAAATCCCTCTAGGATGTTGCAATTATCTCACTGCTTTGAACCCTGGTTAATTTTAAGAGTGGCGTGTTTGACTTTGCCACTTCAGTAATGTTATTGTCAATATTACTTTATTTTCCTTTGATATGCCTAAGTACTCAAGATTTCTTAAATACCCAAATTACAAAACAAAATTATACACATTCAGAAACTGTATTGTTTGATATCATGTGATGCATAGACAGAACACTGAAAAGGTTGGAACAGTTAGATCAGAGCCTAAAACAAGTCTCAACAAAATGATAGCAGCAACAGACTATGCAAAGACCCTGTAATCTTGAGGACACCTTGCTTTGTTGACCCTCCTCTATGGTTTGCTATCTATGCCCAAATCCATGACGCAGCTGCTTGAACTCAGAAATTTCAGGAAAATTTTTCTTAGCTCTTACATTTAGCTCACATGGCTGCTGAGATCTCCAAATGATTTACCTGAGAAACTTTTGTAAATTCTGCGATTATCATAACCAGAATGCAGCAGATAGGTTGCACAGAAAAAAAAGGTAACCCTTTTTTACTACAGATTTACCAGAGGAAACCTGTCCTCTCTAGCTTATATTTTCACTGGACAGCAGTGGATATGAAGCTATGATTAGATAGACGACTTTAAGGCTGAGATAATTTCTTGTTTTCTAAGAAGAGCAAAGAATTGTCGTTGAACAAAAGCAAGTCGGTGTCCAATGAGCATCTCCTTGTCGCTGTCTTTGTTGTTCTCAGTGTGCAACAATCACTTTGAACGCTCATTTTACTACAAAGGCACTTGTGTGAAGAGTAGCCCACAGGACCTTGAAATGGTGATTAGTCTTTGTAAACTCCCAGATCCTTTGTGCCAGACCTTCAGCATGACAGTTCAAACGGGTTAGGAGTTCACTCTCACTTAATTAATCCCAGATTTTGTTCATATGGCACACGTCGTTGGTGGCAGGACTTCCAAGCAGGACTGCATAGGTATGAAATCAGCTAACAATGACTTCATTTTGATTTGTGATTCTCTGTGAAGCAGGCCTTAATTTAGCAAAAAAAAAACAAACACAAAAAACAAACAACCAAGTGAGCAAAAATAACTCCAAACAAACAGCTATCTTTTTCAGAATCAATACCAAGATAAACAACTTCATTTCAAATGCATGTTTTAAGTGTTATTTACAAGACCCAGACTTTGTCAGAAAAATACAAAACCTTCGGTTTTTCCTTTGATATGTAGTCAATATTAGCAAGCATTTAGCTGGTTCAAACACTTCCCTCTTAAGCTATTCCTTATCTTGTTCCTCTATCAAGTTATTTGTTTGGGTTTTTTATGCTTTTGGCATTTCTTGTTTACTTGAGAGAAATTATTTTCATTGGATGTAGCTAAAATCTCTAGCCCCATGCCTTGAAAGAGCTCATGCTATGGATGTCATTGCTTTTCAAACTGTTGCTTATGAGCACATGGTTGTCTATATACATTGTACATGTGTATGTAATGCAGGTCTTTCTGATGAGCTTAATGTTTCTCTCTGAATGTACAGAACTAATATGTTTTGTCATGTATAGAGGATTTTAAAAAAACAATAAAGATGATAAAAAGATACAAATGAATAGATATAAATTTTCCATATTGACATTTTATTCCAGTGTAAATATCAACAGTATGTTTTCTTTAGATCCATTCTTCAAAATTACTAACAGCATTGGAAATACGGTTTGTGGAGGGACTGAGGTGATAATGTCTTTGGATGTCCACAATGTAGATATCTTCATCTGAGCTGGGGACTGGCTCATTTATTACAGTCAGTGTATTGCTTTTGGCTCAGATGGAGTTAATGTTCCCCAGAGCAGCTCTGATGGTGCTGTGCTTTGTATCGAGAAGTAGATAAGATGCCCATGTCATGGCTACTGCTGAGCAGCGCTCTCACAGCACCAAGGCTGTCTCTCCAACATCTTCCACCCCCTCGCCCAGTGAGAGGGTGTGAGCAAGATCTTGGGAGGGGAAACAGTCAGACAGCTGACCCCAACTGACCAAAGAGATATTCCACACCATATGGCATCAGCTCAAGTATAAAAGGGTGAGAAAGGAGAAGGGGGGTGGGGGACATTCATTTGAGAAGATGCTTATCCTCCAAATAACTGCTATGCGTACCAGAGCCCTGCGTCACGGGAAAGGCCAGACATCGCCTGCTAATGGAAAGTAGAGAATAAAATCTTGTTTTGCTTTGCTACGTGCACATGGCCTTGCTTTTCTGTCTTTTCCGTTAAACTGCCTTTATCGCAACCCACAGGTTCTTCCCAAATTATTCTTTCCCCCCTTGTTGTGCTGAGGGAAGTAGGGGGGAGTGATTGAGTAACTTGGTGGGTACCTGACAGTCAGTCAAGGTCAACTCACCACAGTCAGTAAATACAAATAGGCCACAATTTCATGCATGGAATTGATTTCAGCCTAAGGTAGATGGCAAAAAAAATCCACAGCAAGAAAACAGAACAGAATAATCGCTTTCTGCAGAAGCCTGTTTCTGTCCTTAAGGATTTTTTTTGTGACTATCTCAGGTACAGATTTCTGCATTACAGGCATGTAAGTCTAGGGCAAATAACTACCACCTTTGTCAGTTACTTGGGTCAGATCAGTGTTTTAACTACTATGACTGATGTTAGAGTTCGATATTACAGTCATTCAGCACAGGATTTTAGGGAATCTTTCCTAGTGCAGAAAACCAGAACAAATACAGTCAGCTAATAGGTCTTTTGCAACAAAATGTCATTAAATCCTGGAGGTGACTTATTAAGTTATAAGTTTAGAAGATGTGCTTGCCATGACAATGTCCAGTATATCCAGACACTGGCAAAAGGAGCACTGATAGACAGGACAAGTATTCGAACACCATCAATATACAGAGGACACAGCATCAACTTCTGTACCTCTTCCACTGTTGCAGTCCAGATCTTGGATAAGATCAGGGTTTGGTCTAACAGAGCTTACCAAGGCTTAATCCAATCAAAGCAGGGTGTAGGCAGGTAGACAAGCAAAAATACTTTGAAAACTTCTGCAGATTTAGTACAAAATGCATCTAGATTAAATGCGTAGAAGGAAAATTTCTTAATGTAGGGATAATTTAAGAATGCTCATTCATTTCTTGATGCTGTTAATGTCATTGTGCACAGTAACTCCAAGGTTTGTCTAATTTTGGTGGACAACAAACTAACTGCAATTGTACACGTCTTTGCTGTCTGCTATGTGTGCATTATTGCATTGCAGAGTAACTGAGCATTAAGGTGATAAGAGGTAGGTAAATTCTCCAAGCCCTGAATGTTGGAGGACAACTCTGCAGGAATATAGGCATTGGTAAGTGAAGGATCTAGGTTATTATATATCAGTGTACCCTAAAAATCTTTAAAAGTTTCAAAGGCACATGGTTGATGACCCTTTTCCTTCAACACAAAGGTCTTTCTTTCCCTAGTGCAACACATTACACTTAGGCCTAGAAAGCAGGAACAAACTCCTCAAGGTTAAGGAAAGATCTTCTAGAGTTCACAACGTTTCCTCAACCTGCACTCTAGAGAGGAAAAATACATACAACAAGAAGAGCAACTATGCTATATCTGCTGAAGCCAAAGACTACCTATTGTCCAAACTGTTCTCCTGAAGAATTAATGCTGTTATATATTGTACTACCAGTTGTATTATTTAACATACAACTAGGGAATGCTTAGATATTAAGGCTACATCTCAAACAAAAGTTGTGGCCAGGACTCTTGTCTGGCACTGAGGCCACCTGGTATGGAGCACTGCCAAAATCAATACTATTAAATTCTATTAAATACTACAGGGTGACTGCCTACTCGGACTGGCTCCTGCCATGTGCTAATCTCAGAACCATGTCTGGCAACAATCTGAGAAACTTCTGACATGGGACAAAAATATGCCAGAAACTTCTCTAATAATTTCAAACTACAGAAGATTGACTTGAGAGCCTGGGAGTATTCCTTCACACTGTTAAATTTATGACATAAGTGTAGCCTGTAGGGATGAAGACAATATAAGGAACTACAGAAATGAGGATAACTGATTTATACTGAGAATCACTCAATACGGAAAGTGTATTCACTCAGTTACCTACAACCCCACATTAAGCCTGTATCTTATTGGGTATGTTGTCCCAGAAAATACTTTACATGGTGAAGCATTAATTTCTTATTTTCCAATTATTCTGTAGTCAATTTTAAAGTACAATTTCATCAGGCTTAAGGAGAAGAAATGTCTTTATAAACCAGGGATTGGCAGATAACACGAGGGTATATCAGAGCATTGAGAGAAGGGATTAGCCTCACTAAAGCTACATGCAATTACAGAAGTTAGGATCAGTAAGATGAGACATTCTTCTATTTACACATTTGAACTATGTTTGAAAGTTCAGCTTTTAATTTAAAGCCTTCTTACAAACCTCTTTCATGCACGTTAAAGCAGCTTCATGTCTTCTGAATGAGTTTTTAAACTGGTATTTGTAGGGGAAAATATGGAAAAATTGGTATTTTGACAGGTTCACCAGGTAGCATATGTGCAATAATATAAAATAATTTATTCCTTTAGGATACACAGTACACTTTGCATCAAACTATGCACTCTTATTCTTTTAAGTAAGAGACAATAATTTCTTATGAGTTTACTATATTTACAGAAGAAAGGAAAAAGTATTAAAATAAGCACATACTCTATGTCAAATGGCTATGCTTCAGAGATCAAAAAATACTGAGCTAAACCCTTCAAAGTTAAACCTTTACATCTTCAAACAAAAATAGATTTTTTTCTTCTGAGTCAATTACACCATTTGCCATGTAATGTTATCAATGATAATCATTGCGTATTAGCAAGAGAGGCCATGAGTAAGTTCAAGCAACAGACACTTCTATGGTTAAAAATGTGTTAAAGTCAGACTTTCAAAACAGTGCAAAAGAAGAAGGAAAGAGAGAAAGAGACAAAGAAAGGAAGGAGTGAAGGAAGGAAGGAAGGTTGGTTGGTTTAATGAAGAGGCACAAATTAAAAGCGGCAAAAGAAGAATGAAAAGAGACCAGGGCTCAGGGAGGAGAGATGAAAGTAAAATAAAAGACAAACATACACAGCTAAGGCCAGAGTGCAAGTCCTTTCAAGTCCTCATTAACCCCACAGTAAAGAGGTTCCTTGTGAACATTTAGCCTTTTCATTGAGCTCTGCTTTTTCCTTGACAAATGTCAGCTGTGAAATACTTGGATGCAGCAGTAACCCTCTAAAACCTCTTACACAGAGTGCAAGACAAATCCGCCTCTATGTTTTAGCTCCATGAACAGGCACAGCAATGTGAACACTGTATTAGACCAATGTGTGGATGTGAAAATCACACCTGTGTGATTTTCTGTGTAAGCATATCTGCTTACATATCTGTGTAAGCAGCCCTATAACAACTGGGAAATTAAAATTTCACTGAGTACAATCCAAGAACCAAGGTCACCAGGACAGTGTAATTGTGAGAGTGAAGGATGTATGCTTACTTCTTTGAAAACCTCCCAGGAGAATATGACTCCCTCATTCATCTTTGAGGGCCTCAGGAGCAGCTGTTACAAACAGGGATGATGGCACTGTGGCCTGGGACAGCTTCTTTCTGGTAAGCACTGGGTCAGTGTCCAGGCAATTTCACCAAATGCTTAAATGTGCTTAGCTTTTAATTTGTAAGTAAAGCCATTCACTTCAGTGTGGCTACTCACAGGTCTGAAGCTCAGCAGAGGACTGGACTTTTTTTGAAAGCCCTGGAACACAGATCCCTAACAGAGTCTGAAGCCCTTTGGATTTAGAAAGTCCCTTTCCAGGGAAGATTTTCAACAACTCTGCAGACAGGTTTGACAGAGGGTGTTAAATGATTTAGGAGGGATAAACCCAGAGTGCTATTTACAACAAACTCATAAGAGATTTTTGTTTACTAGAAGTTCTTTCCTTGCCAATGGTAATTAGTTTGTTCTTTCTTCATTTGGTCATGGTAAACAAAAAAAAAGGGAAAAAGCCAATTATTTAGGAAGGTCAACTACATCCCAGTCTAAACTGTGAATTACTTAAATAACAGGACATGTCACAAAACTGACATCAGTGCTTCTTTTCAGTCCCACCCAATGATAATGACAAGTCATTTGAACAATTTCAGCAGAAGAAAATAAACAAAGATTTTGTGCAGACCCTATTGAAAGCCTGATCCAGCAAACCTTTACGCAGCCAAATAACTCTTTCTCAAACTAGAAATCCCTCTGATATGTCTTTATTCATCAATGAGCACGTAGAGGATCAGGTTAAAGAAATCAGTCTACATTTCTCTTCTTTATACTGATGACAGGTGTCATCTCTAAATCTTGTTTTAGTGGGAATGAGATACCACTTCGGTGGTAGGGGAGGAAAAAAGGCAAGAACATAACACGGAAAAATTCTGCACAGTTCATCAACTATGAACACTTCCCAATTATTTTATTAGCGAATGGTATACAGAGAGAACAAGAGGGGACAATGGAAGCATCCCGGCAAGAAAGAATAGGAAAACAATATTTGTAATGAGAAAAACGTAGGCAGCACACTTGGAAGAACACTTCTCAAGGAAACCCCGTTTTACAGAGACAAGAAGCACGTGTAACCAGACTCTGAAGTGGAAGCATATGTGCTCACTGAGGGATGCTGATGTAATTGGTAAGCAGAGCTTGGCGTCTTCCAGAAAATTACATCTTCGTGGAGGACGGCAGAAGGGTGTGTGGCAGGCAGCAAGGGAGGGGTGTGAGAGGGAGTTCTGTTTACAGCTGAGGTGATGTAGGCAGCTTGGCTACTGCTCTTCTTGGAATCCACAGCAGTCTGTGAAGGTCACAGCACAGGGTGGATTCTTGGTAAGCCCCTCCTACGAAACAAAGGAATTGTTAGTGCAAAGAACTGCAGTCTGGGGGAAGATCTTCAGTAACGGCCCATGGTTTTGGGGTTGCATCAAGAAAAAGTTCTGAAAGCAGGATGTCTGTAGGCATTTTATTGGTGCAATTATATCCACCTCCGTGCCCAAAAGTGCCTGTCCCATGGGACATACCCTGAAGATACTTTTGTCTGAAAGAACAAGCTGCAGCCTCCTCTCCACTGTGTGACTTGCTGGCTGTAACTATTGCCATGGATAAACACAGGCGGATGTCACATGTTGTCACCAGTTTGGCCAGAAGCACCCTCAATATGACACATCTGGCTGTCAGCACCTCTGAGATGAGTCCATGGGGCTGGACCATGGCAAAGACCAAAGGGAGTGTATCCAGGTGATCTTCGCAAGACAGAGCTTTTGGGAAAGGGAGCCCCTTGGCAACAGTCCTTCATAGCAACTCTTGTCTTCCAGGTGAGTCAGTGACTGTACATCCCAGACTATATGTCCTTACCTAGGCACCAGGTAGCCCATCAGCAACTTCCTGCACTCAGTTACAGTCAGTAACATCTTTTCACACTGTACATACAATGTACAAATTCTGGCACCTGAATTTGCCCTTATCACTTATTTCATATTGTCTTTTCAGATTTTAACCATCAAAAGAAACAGCTTCACTATTCCTTGGGCTCTAACATCATTCCTTGAGGACTGTTGGTATTACAGAGGTTTTCATGGCCATACAGGCAAAAACAGAGGCTCAATGCAATGAAAAGATTAATTGATGTCAGTATGTTTTGGAGAGGGATGCCAGGAAGGAGGAGTATGCGGTTACAGCTAATAACCAAGACAAAAGATCCAAGCTCTTTCCCATCTGTGCAGCAGTCCTCTTGCATGAGTTAGGGGGAGCCACTTCAGCCCTTTGCTGACGTTACCGCTATTTTGCGATGTATGTAGGGATGCCCATCTGATTGGGGCTATGTATTTCTAGGTGTTGCTGGCACAGCATGAAAGTATGAAAAATTATCACTCAGTCTGGGTGAGAAGGAAGGAAAAGTTATGGACATACGAGGCAGAGCAGAAGGATATAGATATTACTTTGGATCAGAGCAACCAGCAGAGAGCAGAGACCACCAGCCACTACTGAGCATTATAGCAGAGGTGAGTTTTAAAGAGATAACATAACAGATTGGGGGAACTGGGGATCGCTTCTTGTGCATAGGATGCATCAGCGGATAATATCCAAACGTTTTAGAGAAAATGACAGTAACAGGTAATAAAAAGTGAAAAAGCAAGGAGGGAGATTGACAGCAGCACGCTAATAATGTCATTGGCATACATTCTTTTCATGTTCCAGCTGTAATGGTTGGAACAGTTACATCCCCAAGCATCCTCTCCACTCCTCGTTTCCCACCTAATCTGGTATATAACTTTCTCAGATACAGGGACTGAACAGCTCTCAGAGTGTCTCAATTATTCCCAGCAAAGCAATGTTGCTTAGTAAAGGTCTGTTATTAAAAGTCTAGTCTAAGCTGGCTTGATTTAAATAAAGTTCATTAGGGCAGGAACAAAGAGCAATTTAACTGGCATTTCTGAGGAAGTGGTAATTTTTGATGATGAGGTAATTGTGAGTGTCTGGGGTTTGTAAATCTTTTGTCTATAGAGCATGGGTCTATGGCCTAAGAGAAGATAGGCAGGTAGGAAGATAACATTTATAGCCTATGAGAGGGTGGGCAGGTAAGTTAGATTGCATTTAAGTAGTGGCACTAAAAAGATTAAGGCTTTACTCTACTATTAGCTGGAAAGCACTAAATGATTACAAAACATTATTATCCCATTATCGTAACAGCTCACTCAACACATAAGGAAAAATGAATGGTTCGCTTTGAGCATTTAATTCAGTCATTTGCCTGTTTATATTGAAACCTGGCTGGTTTAACTCCCCAAATGTTTAGTATCAAATAGGTTCAAAGAAAAGTATAACTTCTCAGCAATGAATTTCCTGACTTTCCTTTTTCTGTTTAGAAAAGATGATAAAATGGATTGCAATGTTTTACAGAATTTCAGTATTTATTACATATTGAAGCTATTGGTCTAACATTTTAGAAAGATTTACAGGTTTTTGTCTTCAGTTGTCACATAACAACTTTAAGACTAATCTCAACCAAAGATGCTAATTTGCCAAAGTAGTTTCACAACTGTCTGAAGTCTTAAACCTTTCACACTGGAATTTAGCTCTGCAGGGTCCACAGGGTATGGGAGTAAAGAAAAAAAAAGAAATAAGTGAGCCAGCTAAATCATTTGTACAGTGATTAAGTGAAAAGACTGCAGTGACCCTTAAGCTGATGAAATGAAACACTGCAGGAAGCAGAAAAGCAATAAACAAAATGGCAGAGGTTGTTGAAGACCATGGCCAAGGCAGTGTTACCAAACACCGAGCCCTGAGGCAGACTCTACCTAGCAGTAGAAGCACTGCCTTCCTTATCCTCCTCTAATGCAGAGGCATTATACTCTACTAGGATTTCTCAAATACTTACAAAGCACGTTTCCCTTCTGGTTTGTCTTTCTCCCTGTGATCATCTCTTTCCAAGCCCACTGCAGATCCATTCCTTAAGATCGAGACGATGAGAAGGGTGTTACTGCTGGGTGCATGTGCCTGTCCTCTTCTCCCTGCCCCTGCCAGACCTAAGCTCTGATAGCAATTAAAGGTGGTGGAGTTAACAATTCCCTTGCTATTGCAAGCACTGACAGACAGTACTTACAGTCAAATCTCACTTTGCCTCTCTTAGGGAACTGAGCTGCCGCTGACTTCTGGTGTCTAAAATTTCATGACCCTGCTCTTGTGACCTTCAAAGGGTTCATGACCCTGACTGAGAAACATTGGGCCATTTCTGTAAAATGCTATTATTTTTTCATAGATAAATATTCCTGTGTTCTGAAGTGCACTAACAGCTTGAAACGGACCCCTGCAGTTTTTGGACACTGGGGGTAGACTTTCATGACCCTGTTACTACACACTCTGGCACCCCAGAGAACATCATACATCTATCTTGGTAGCTACTGATTGCTGATGCTGTACAACATCCTATCATTCTAAAAGGCAAAGGGAGCCTCAATCTGAAAGGAGAATGAAGGAGGGCCATGTGCTGTGACCACAGCACAAGATGTACAAGCACATAGACTACAGCATCTAGAGTCAGCTGGAAAGCTACAGTCAGCTCCCTGGGCCCTACACACATCTACATTTGTATTACCCCTGGTTGACTCCTTCCTTTACCTGGGACAGAACTGGGTGATGTTGTTGATGGGCACAAGCTTGTCTCTCCTCTTCCTGCCGTGGAGATTTTCCAATTGGAGATTACTCCGTGTCAAATGGAAAATGGATAGGTAAAAACTTACAGGAAAGTAGTATCAATCTGCAAAGGCATCTGATGGAGAAGAAAGGAGCAGAAGACTGTCTAATGTCTAATATAGAAAGACAAGGAATAAAATTCTGGGTACTAGTCCAAAAGCCATGCACATGAAGGTTACCCCTCCTAACTCATAGGCACCCAAATTTCTTTATTGGATATGATCCTCTGAAGGTGATATGAATTTATGTATCCAAGGAAAGATGATGCATCTCCTGCAAAATATCTATAGATTAATAGTGAGGGAGAAAGCCTGAGTCTCCTTCAGAGAGCAATTCAGCACAGAAAAGGAGTGGCAGCAGGAGAAAGCATTCACATGAAGGTATCTGATTTGATTAACAGTTCCCAGCATAACTGGGGAAACCCTGTAATGCAGTAACAGACTTTGGACTCAGTCTTGTGCCATTCAAGCCCACTAAAGAGTATCAAGCCCTGGGAAGATATTCAGAAAAGGCATACAGACAGGGCAAGGCAGTCAGTCTTGGATTTGGTCCCAGCTTGACCTCCCTGCTTGATTTTAGGCAGCCTGTGAACAAACATTTACTACAGTAACAGCAAACAAGGGAGTCTCTGTAAGGTGTAAAGCTGAGATGCAAATTACAAACATATGTAAATTGAAATCGTTTAGGTTAATTTCTTGGTACTGAATTCAGTAACTAAGTGCTTATTTCAGAATGCTCATTCCATGCCTTGAACTACTGCTTTGTCGAGCTCTACAGTGACAGAAAGCAATTTAGCATAATCCTTCTACTGTAATGTCCAGTTTATCCACAAAGATTACAGATAAAACCAAAAGGCCTCACTCTAAAGAAGGCTTACTGCCTTGCAAAGCTGGCCACTGTGTCTTTAACAGGACTAGAATGGCCCACTGGGGAACAATGGGAAATCTCACATTTGGGAAGATGCGATGGAGAAGTCCCGGACAACCTAAACAATCCTTGTTTGTCAAACGACGAGTGTGAGGCTTAAAAAATGATGAATTCAAAACACATTTCCCACTTCATAACAATTGGAAAATGCCTTTCAATCAAATGAATAATAAAATTCACTTCCCGAAACCGGTGAGGCTGATTATCATCTAGCTTAAATCACTGAAATGCTACTTGCATGAATGTAGCTGCACCCACCAGCTGATATCATCTGAGGACCGGGGCCAAGAATCTGCGTAAGGGCGAGTGTAAGAGAATGATAGGAGACCTTTAATTTTTTGGCACTCAAGCTTAGCCGTTAATCTTGTCAAAGTCAGTTCCCTTACCTCGTGTATTACCCTCGATTTGAAATACTCTAAGTTTATTTTTTCTCACGGTATTCTGCTTCTATCTTTGACTTTCTTTGACTTCCAGCTGCAATCTGGATGTTAAAAGAGACACTCAAATTATTTTTAAATGTGACTTTGTTTTTAAGCTCAGAAATGTTGCTGTGTTGTAGGGGATGAAAATTCAAGTTGCTGTTAATTTTAACCCAACTATTCGAACATTAATAGTGCAAGGCTATGTTTCTTTAGAAAAATAAAGTGATGAGGGCTGTTTATTTAGAGAGATATTCAACATTGTAAGCCTTGGCCTGTGTGAAATGTGGTTCATGCAAGTAGGACATTTGACCTTTTGTTGAACTATTCTTGCAAAGTGTATAAAGGAAGTTTTAATCAAAGATCTCCTGGTTTTCATAAATGAATTTTAAAAAAATCCCAAACTCTGTAAATTTGTGTAGATGAAGTTACTGTTTGCAGTAACGTTTTTTAATAAAGCTTTTTAAAATTACATGTAAGTTATTAAATCCACTTTAAAAATTGGAAAATTTGATACAATTTTCTTTTGGCAATGGCTCAGTCTGTTTCACTCTCCTTTCAATGGTGGGTGATGAAATTATTTACATGGCTTTCTAATCCCATCCCCAAGAAGATTTGCAACTTCCCAGCATGAAGCTGAAAGGGTGCTGTACTAGGATGACCTTTTTCCCCGGAGAAGTTGAGCTGACTCAGAACCAGTTCCTCCGGCCTTTTGAGCTCATGCAAGTAGGAAAGGTCATAATTTAAGTGTGGGGGCAATGGTTATTTGAAGCATAAGGTATACCATACACAGGCCACCCAAATACCCAGATCTCTTGGGATTTCACCCATCCTGTAGTTCCCAGAGTGCTAGCAAAGTGTTTTCCAGTATTTTTTTGTTTTTTTTAATATTGCTGTTACCATGTTTGTGCAGTTGCCCTGGAAAGGATGTAATGTGGTTTAAAAAGCTTATCTTGGTTTTGTCCACTCCAGCTGGCCCCAACATTCCACTGGAACTCAATTGAGAGTGTTTGCATCCAGTTTTAAGATCTGCTAAGATTGTAAGAATTTAAGGGTAGGAATCAAGTCAAGCTGTCTTGAGGCGAGCTTGGAAAAATGGTTAAATTTGTGTTCCACCAAAGCTGTAACCCAGCTTGCTGAAAGTACAGCTTCTGCAGTTACGGTACTTTTATCTTAAAGAAAGTAGTTAAGGACGTTGACCTACAAATGCACTAGGAACCAACCCAGCCTGCAGCAACAGCTGTGGTATCTTCCCCAGCTTTACCTTCCACTACTGCTGTAGTCTGCAAGCCTGAACTATACACAAAGTTTCTCCTAAACAATGTGAGGTTGGTGTGCTGTCCCAGCCCAGTGACAAATTCAGTTTGACTGAAACACAGGTGTCCACTTCTACCTGTGATTTGCCTGTTCTTGCCACAAAAGGTGGCAACAGACAAAACAAAGGAACCCAGGGAGGCAGCTGGAGAGCACAACTGCCTTGGGTATCAGTTTTTCATCTGCTATGTCTGTCTGTCAACATCTGAAACCTAATCTGGGCTCAGCCAGATCAGGTTGGCACAGTCTAATCTGAATTTCCAGCTCTGGCTAGCTACTACTAATGAAGCATGCTGGGCAGATTCCAGGGCTATACAGGAGAGGTGAGTCCTGTAGCTCAGCCAACAGCATGGCCAGTGAGCTAGTATAGTTTGGCACATTGGCTTAATCAACCCTTGAGCATGTACTAGTGCTACCAGCTCTGGGCTGGGTGAAAGTAGATGCACTTCTTATCCTACTACCTGTACAGACAAACAGATAACTGCGGGCAAAATAACAGAGAAAGTGGCTGCAGTGGCAAATTTTTCCCTCACTGTAGTTATACAGCTTTTAATCAACCTTCAGACACTGCCCTTAATCTAAGCAAAACTCAAGCTGTGCCTTTTTCATACCCAGCTCTCAACTGGACTCTCCATGAACTATGACTGTTAGAGTGTCTTGTTATCATTACTATTACTTGATAACTGCATCCATATTTATTTTCAAAGATGAGGCACTTAAAATTAGCATGGATTTTCTGCTCATATTTACCGGTAACATTTTGGAGTCACATGCAAAAGGACCAAGAAATTGAAGCAGCAAAAAAACTTCTTGCCTTAACTTGCTAGGACAGTTTGAGTCCTGAGGCCAAATTTTCTCCTTAGGGGATTCTCTTTCCCTTTTGATAACGAATTGAGTATATAAAAAAGAAAAAGCAAGGAGGTAAGTAAGCAAGAAAGCAAGAAAGTAAGAAAGCGGAAGGAAGGGAGAAGGAGAGAAGAAGGTGGGAGTGGGTGGAGAGAGAGAGAGTTTCAGTTCTGAACAAGCAGCTACTTTGATGACAGTGCATATAAAAACAATATTATGTTAAATTATTTAGTATGGTTTATTTAATAAAAAGGGAAAAGGAAGATGAAATAGGGCATTGAGGAAATTCCTCGTTGTTTATTTTTGTCTCTGTAGTGGTTCATTTTACCCACCAGTGTTTTTTTTTCATTGCAAGCCCCCCTTCTCTCTTGATTGAAAACAGACTGTCTAATAAAAATGGTTTAAGATCACAGTGATAACTTCAATTCAAGAACATGAATAAAAAGCACCCTTGAAGGAAAGACTCTGTCTGCTCACATATGATATTAGAAAGGGAGTGCATAATGCAGAGTAGTGATTGCTACCAGGTGTAAAATTACTCAGGTCCTCCATGTATGGCCACTTAAAAAAAAAGAAGAATTCAAGGATCCTATAAAACAGGTCCTATGTTTTACATTTGACCTCTTCCTGAACATCAACCTTATTAAAAAAAAATAAAAAAATGTCTTGAATGGAAGCTGTAGTTTGATCTGGAGCTTACTGAGGTTGACAGCAAACCTGCCATTGCTTTTAGTAGGGCAGGAGTTGGCCTCTGATTCATTCAAAAAGAGACCCTTATCATGCTTCCTTGCAATGATCACTCCACAAGTGGTTTCTATTTCATTTTATTCTAATCGCCTCACAGAAATACATTTTTCACCAAATTGAAAGCTTGTCTTCCCTGAAGCCCTGGAAAGGATTAGATGGCATTACATCAGACATTTCAAACAGTAAATTGTGAACTTGGAAGAAGCACTTCAAAGCATGGTTATGTGAAGCTTCAACTGCCTGGGCAGAGAAGCAGAGGTGAAACAATCACAATCTCTGCAGCAGAAAGCAGGGACTCAATGAGTGTAAGACACGAATCCTGATATTTTAATCTAATATTTGTATTATCATGGGATCTAAAATCCATGTCTAATATACTGTTCTAGATGCTGTTAAGTATGTATAATACATAGCCTAGACTCAAAGACAAAATTTGAGCGACAGTAGGTTATGAGCAGAGATGGCAAGACTCTTGCACACTTTTTGTAATAACTGCAGCAACGAGAGTTGTGAAAGGTACAATTATTTTTAGTCAAAATAATTAAATAAAATGTTAAAAGATAGTATAGAAGAAACAAATGAGTACATACAAAAGGTATACCTTGTAGAATTCGGTCATCTGAACTCACAAGAAGAAATTAAATTGGAATAATTACTCTTCCATCTGTTTAAAGCCTCTCGACTGGGTAGAAGTTAGGGATAAGGGTTTGCACTGCCCTTATTATAGCTGCTATAAGCTGACTAAGGGCCTCTGCCTATTCATACAGAACAAATGCCACTTTACCAGGAGATGCCCCTTTTGTCCCCACACAAGTCACCAGTGATCTAGTAGCAGTGGCCACATTTCACTGCTTGCCAAGGAGACAGAATTAGACGTATGCAAGGAAAAGCTGGCTTTGGGCATGGTTTAAAGTGAAAGGAAGACGTAGCTTACCAGACTTTGATAGAGATTTCCTCAAAATGATTTTCCAGGGGAAAATGATTTTCTGTTGGAGTCTGTTTTGGTTTTTTTTTTTAGTTAGACAAAAATATTTAATTTCTACTCACTGCAGGAGTGATTTCTGCCAGCTTCCTCTGTGCTCTTTACTCGTTGCTCTCCTCAGACTGGATTCTCCAAGGACTGTAGTTGCCAGGGAGTTTCATAGCACCCCACTGCATTTTGAGAGGGCAACATCTCTGTGCAGAACAGGAACTATGCGGTCAAGGAACCTCCTATTTGTCAAGTAGCAAAAAGTACAGCCAATACATACTGCAAAAGCTTTTCTGAGTTGGGCTTTTGGGCTTTAAACTGAAAAGAATCAATGAAAGATTTGGGGCTGGAACTGAAGGCTGTTTCCAGTCATAGGAAGTCCAAATAGAGTCTTTCCTAGATAGTCTGCATCCATGGAAAATGGTTATAAAATTTTCTCCTGAAAGTAGTTTTCCTTAGAAGTCTTCAAGTACACGTATATCACTTTATGCTTTTCTCATTACTATATGTTTAACATCAAGCCTGGCTTATGTTCTTCACTAAACTTGGACCAGAGATGGCAGATTGTTTGCCCACAGTTTTATCAGAATGTCTGAGAATGACATTTGGATTCACACCAAATTATCTGGATGAATATACCAATTTTGCTACAAAAGTCTTCCTCCTTGACTATAGAGGTGACACACATTCCCTGACCCATGCTATATAGTTGTGTCTCTGCAGCCCTGCAGCCCATATCTCATAAACAACCTTGTCTCCTGAAAAGATGGTTCAGGCAAGACATTGAGGGCTCTGAGTAATTAAAGCATTCACCACACATGAGTCCATGGAAGTTAACTGTTTGGTAAGTGGTAGTAAGTGTCAAAGCCTCATGTCCAGTCAAGCCACAGGCAGCAGCTTTGTCAGAGCAGCTTTGTCTCAGCAGTTGCTGGGTCAATGTTACAGCCACTGCAAATAGGACATCAGATTCTATACTTAAATTAGCTCAGACATATGGGGAGTAGCTTATCTGACATAGACTGACACTCTCACACCTCCCATGCCTCATTGCTCCTACCTGCCTTCCATCATAGGACATCTCAATCTCCTCCCATACCCAATACCTCAGTCTTATATCCTTTCTACTTACAACACCCTTTTCCTCTTCCATGCTTCTGTCCCCTGCAAAATCTACCCCTTATATTCAATATTCTCTAGATTTTACCTTTGCCATGCTCACCTTCTGTCAAGCTCATACTCTTCTCATTTGCTTTTTTGTCACCTCCCAAGACATCTAACAGGCATCCAGACCATTAGCACCCCCTGGAGTCATCCAGTACTTATGGGGCTGTTAGAGGCAGCAACATTGACAATCTTGCCTCTACACAGACTGTCACAAGTCAGGGCAAGGAAACAAGTTTTAACCAGCTCATGGTGGCAGTCAGCTATAGTGTGTGCTGGTTGAAGCCTACTGCCTAAGTGCTATGCAGGTTTATTGTGGACTATGCGGCCTCCTTGGGCTTGGGCAATTAAATATTCTGTATCTCACCCTTCCACTTTTGTGAAACAACTTGAGGAGGTTATTTAACATGAAGATGGAGCAATCTGAAGAGTTACGGAAATGCTAAGTTGTTACTATAACCACTAAGTAGGTGGACCAGGGTTATGTGCTTGCGGTTGTGTTATTCACTGATTTATTGCTAACAAACAGGCAGCCTTTATTTTCAATTAAATGCACATCTGTCCCTTATCTGGCTTCTCTCTCAGTAAACCTTGACTACCAGCTGTATTGTAAATGCCTGTGAAACAGAAGATGAAGAAGCCAGGTGGTTTCTAGGATGGGAGGATGAATAAAAGAGACAGATCATGTGAATTATCTCAGCTGAAGCAATAAAATGTAAGTGACCCGGGAATGTCCTGTGTGTCTGGTTTTGGACCATAAAGTCTGCCTCGAAAGGATGCCATTTATCTGCATTAGTCTGTGTAGCAATCTTAGCAGTCTGCAGTCTTGAAATGGTGTTGAACTATTATTGCTACTGTAATCTTAAAAGCAAAAGGCCTAATGGCAAAAGTATCTTAAAACTACAAGTGTGATAGGAAATAAAATACCATACTTGTACAAAGAGGGAACTAATTTAAATTGCCAATCAGTAGCTGTGCTTGCTGCTGTAAAAATATTTCAGTTGTGTTTCACCTTAAATATTCATCAATCCATGTAGCAGCAATTTGGCTCACTGTAGAGTCACTTGCTGCTGACTGCATCTCCAATACTTACAGGTCTGGGCTAGGAGCCCCTATGTTTTAGGACCAAGAGCTCAGCAGAACCACTGCAGGAAAGGACCTATGTCATAGCCAGCCGCAATTATGAATGGCACCTTTAAAAATCACTTGTGAATAACTGATCAGATGAATTAACCTTGGTTTTTTGCTTTGTATACCCAGAAGGCAGATTTGTTTCATTGCAAGCCATAATGTCTTCTAAAATAAATAAATAAGTAAATTCACAGACAGTTATAGTGCTTGTTCAATTAATATTTTGTTTCTGATTACTTGTAATAAACAGCCGAAATGCAGAGACTCTGTCACAATTGGGTGGTAATATTTCACTTCTCATGCTAATGGGTAAAAACTTCACATTAATCAAGATGATGGTTGCTGTGGGCCCAATGTTTACCAAAGGGAGTATATCTAGTCCAGGTAGACAAAAATTAGTTTCAGTATATTACAGATAGATAGATTTAGAAAGGCTAAAGGACTGAAACTTGTGAGAGGGATGGATGGGGAAGGAAAATGTAGCCAGTTAAAAATGAATTGAAATTTTTTGACAGAAGGACGTTGTGAATGGCCATACTGGTACAGTTCAACAATCTGATGGGGTTAAAATATGGTGGGAGATGAATATAGATGGTAAAAGGCAGTATACAGCAAGCAAAATGGAAAAAAAAAAGCAATTAATACACCTGCAGATACATTCCTACACAAAACAAAAGTGATTACAGAAAAAACTATGCATGGTAGGATCAATGGCACCAAGTATGTTAAATGTGCTGTTAATAAGACAAATCCTAAAGATGACAAAAGCCTCTTACTACACGAAGACCGTGACCTTTTACCACTTCTGCTTATATGTTCAATAAGTATCCGTTCTGTGCTTAGAAAGTGCAAAATTAATTTATATCTTAAGAGGACAACAGGTTTTCCAGGCCATTAGTAGCAAAAGACTACATTAGGCATCATTTTCTAGAGATAAATATTTTAAAGCTTAAATAAGAATCACCCTAGGGTCCCACAAAAGCTGACTAAACTGGTCTCTGGCATGTAGATATTAATTTTTAACACATTTTGGAATACCAGGCAAATACCAGGGAAGACGGCTAATGTTGTTCCCCTATGGAAAAAAAAGGGATGGAGTGACAAGAATAGATTGGTGAGCCTGACATCAACTGTTCCCTCTCTCCTTTTTTTCACTCCTGACCTTGTTTCTTTTTGGACACAAGCCCAGCGCCCTTGAGGCAACCTCCTGTTTTCCTATGCATTAGGGCCTGAGATCGGTTCTTGCTGAGGTCTCTGTGAGTCCAACTGGCATTCCAGTACCCTCCCTGCTAAATATGTCCCATTGCAATGGAGCACATAGTTCCTAAAAGGACTCAGCAAAGCAGCTGGCCTGCTATGCGACAATAGCACACAGGAGCTGGGAATCAGCCAAAGGGCAAGAGTCCTAGCTGATGAATTTAAATAGCGTCCCAGCCCCAAGGGATCAGAGAGGACCAGAGGCATGTTTCCTTGGAGGGAAGAGCCTGAAAGACACAGGCTGCAGGGGCTCTTCTCTAGTTTCTCTCCTGAGAACTAAGAAATGGAGATGTCTGACCCAGGGAAGGATAGTGGGTTCAGTTGTGCTATTTTCCTTCTGGTTCATATGTAAGATAGAAGCCTGGTCTAGGCTTCTTTGGTTTTGCTAGTCTATAGCCAGGAACTTGTCAATAGTCCCTAAAGCTTGCTCTTCTTGCTATTATACTATGCCTGGGTTTTCTGCTAACTTTTTTTTTTTTTTTTAAATATATATTCTTTTAGATATTCCTGGTACTTCCCAAGCCAGAAATACCACTTGCAAAGTGCAGAATTGTAGAAGCAATAGGAAGAGCAGGAAATTTGCACGGGTAATGGAGGGGATACTACAGAGTCTCAGAAACTTGCTGTGGGAGTTAAGTGCATTGTACCTCCATCACAGCTGCAAGACATGTGGAAAGGTCCATTTATTGTATAAACACTGTCAAGGATTGTATGAGAATATACTTGACTTACAGAAGCGAAGCAATCAAGCCTTTCTTCTGAGCATGCCCTGAGGCAAGGCTGCTTCCGTGCTCTTTCAGTCTGCTCATCTGCAAGATTCACTGTTTGACCTCCACTTCCAACTATTCTAGTTACTTTGGCTTGCACAGTCTGCCACACAGGCCAGACTGAGAGATGCTTGATGGTACATGTGTCTTGGGTATGTCATTACTGGCTTTTGCCCAGAAATACAGGAGACCTGTGGGGATATATAGACAACTGAGAACAAAGAGAAAAGATAGTATAACATCTGGGGTTCACAGTTTGACTTTCTTTACTAAACATCCTTTACAGATCACTTTAGCATAGGTAAGAGATTAAGGAGAAAAAATATAACACTGATCCAAGACTAGTTAACAGGAGGAACAACATAAACCAGAGACTATTGTCAACAAAGAGAATCTCAGTGAAAAGAAGAAGGTATAAAATCTGAAGACAGAAAGGATGACATCATACTGTATCCAACACCAGGTTATTTTCCTAGGCACAAAATTAGGTTTTGTCATACATAAAAATGTTATAAATTCTGCAGCTGGTACAGCTAAGCCTGGCAGCTACAACTACTGGTTCCTGAAGTCTGAAAGGTACTCCTGAAGTTTTTATTGGTATTTATTTAATGACCCTGGATGTTCTTTTTCATTAGAGGTGGCCAAGAAGAATGGCAAATAGATTCATTTTCTTAAAAAAATGAAGGTAAATCTCTGCCCTGTTTACAGACATATAGGGGTTAAGAGAGGAGGAAAAGCAAGTAGTATTGGCCAGTAACATTGCAAATGTGGACTATCAAAGGCCAAATGATGACACAGGACATGATGAAAACTGTTCCTGCCATCTGCTCCAGAGAGCTATCAGTGGGAATAAGTGCATCACCTAGCCAGGAGAAAGTGTGTCCTTGGGTGATAATTCTGGCCAGTCTTTTCAAGGTAAAGGGATCCAAAAAGACAGAGGGAAACTGCATGTAACATGAGTCCTGTATCAGCTAGATTTCCCACCCCACATGACAAAAGTTAGCAACACTTCTCTTTTTGTTTCTCTTATTCCCATAAAGATGGAGGATCACAGATGATACTGTGAATTGGGAAGTCGCATCACTTAAACAAGTCATTTGTCCAAGTAATGTTCATTAGAGAGGTAAAGTCCTGATGCTTTCACTCATAAATAGATGCTCAGCAGTGGAAAAGTATTTTCAAAAACTTTATGGAAGATCACGTTTCGTGGTTGATTGCCTGAGGATATGTTAGCTAGACAGGCCTCCTCATCTCAATAAAATCAATTGATGTTAGCTAGACAGGCTTTCTCATCTTAGTTGATGCAATTGATGTTAGCTAGACACATTCCTAACATGCATAATAGGAGTTGCAATTGTGGAATATTATTTGTGGCAGGCTTGTCAGCAAATGTCTGGTTTAATTTATGAAAGAGAATTGTGTCAACAATAGGAATTTATTGTTTCCTATACTTCCTGCCTTCTGGGGTTGTCAGTATGTAACGGATTGTTACAGGAAAGGATTTGTGCAAAATGCAAAGTTTTGAGTGAAGCTGGGGTCACACATTTAGCACCACAAGCATTACACACCTTTAGTTGTTTTAAATCAAATAGGCTCCTTGCAAGGCATTTGGTAGTGTTCTTTCTTGCTCATCAGTTTTTCAGAGATATGATATGCGTATTCAAATATGAAAATTGGGTTGTTTTTTGAGCACTCCAACGGCAGCATTTCACCAATATAATCTTATTAGAAAACATTACATTTTTTTTCTCCTATGTTCCCTTGCTGAATTTGTGAATAATTTCAGTAATCCCAGAATTGCATCTCTCACTGAAGCTGTTTATGGTTGAAGGAATTTTAGAAATTTCTTTGCAGGCTGAGTTTTTCTGTTCACTGATCAAGTTATGAACCTCTCCAGCTTTCTGCTGGAGCTCTGTTGCATTTTGTCCTCTGATTGCCCAGACTTAGATGTGGTTAAAGCAACTACTACATAAAGCAGAAAATAAAGAGTGCGAAAAAAAGTTTGTCCTGGTCTTTTCCTGGTTTGCAGTAATGTATATATACTAGACTCGAAAAGATGGAAATGCTCTGGAGTTTTCTAGTCTAGATAAATAATCTCTCTCAAAGGAGAAATCTACCTCTAACTTAAATTTGCATGAGGAAACAACGTCTTCAAATATGACACACCACATTTTCAGATGAGATAACCTTTATAGAAATGTCTCTAGTGGGATACTCATCTCTACAAAATCATTATTAATTTTAGAAACCGTAAATCATTAATGTGACAGAATCTTCTACTGAATAGCTCTGCAGAATTCCATTACCTTTTTTTTTCTGTCTATCAAAATGTAACTAGTCTTAAAACTTAGATATAGGGATATGTACTAAAGGGGAGGACTGGTCATGGCAACTTTGACAAGTAATGAAATACTTTATGTATATATCGACTAGCTTTCTTCTGTTATGGTACATACATATCACATCTATATTGACTTCTAAGGTCCCTAACAAAGAAACAACCTAATGTTCTGAATCATCTGATATATTTCACTTCATATCAACTTCAATAGGTAAGGAAATATTGTATTGTCCAAGACCTGTATTTGTCCTCCTAATTATAAATACCTCATTGAAACACCTACGTGAGTCCAGCCATCTTACGCCTTTCATGGCCCATGAAGTTCAAGCATTATTAGAGTCAAAATCTGTCTGAGTTCTTAATTTCCCAGTCAAGCTGTCTCACCAGGCTGAAGGAGAAGGCTGGTGAAGGTCGTAATTTAAAGAAGAGGAGATGACTGCCTATAGTAGATGCAGTGAACTTGGGCATGACATCATGAGCATGGAGTCATGAGGCCCTACCATACTGTATTTGCAAAGTCACTGCAGCGCAGAGGTGAGAGGAGGATGCTGAGTTGCATAGACTCTCGAAATACATCCCAACCCACAGGCTTACTACTCAGCAGAAAAATCCCTCTTGGATCTGAGACTAAAAACTGCAGGCCCTGAAAGCAGATCCAGATTCCAGCAATCCGTCATCCTCTGAGCCTGAGTTGTTTGCTCGTGTAGTAGAGATTAGTAATTTTGTTTTGCAGCTCCGTGTTACAACTGATAGTAAACACTGACTAAAACTGGTCTGTAGCACCAGGGAAGGAACAGGTCTCAGTGAAAACAATGGAACAGTCTGTGATAGGAAAAATCAAAGTGTGTTTGTCAAGCAAAATTTCTGGAGAAAATTTGTTGTAGATTAGAAAATAAGTGGGAGTTTTGCAGGGAGTTCTGGTTCTTTTCAAGCATTATCTGATACAGTAGAAACATACAGAGGAAAAAAGTCACCATGAAATAAGTAACACAGAAATGGTTATATAAAACCATAGCTGTAATCTGTGATATGATAACATTCCTATATATGGCATTGTCATTACCCATAGTGAGACTGACCAGGTATAGGCGTCTCATGGCACAGAACACTGTGAAGACTAGAGGAAGAAGGCAGAGCGCATGCGGTAGCTGAGGAAATTCAGATCTTTGAGGACTGCTGGTCTATTAAGTGCTGGTACATGTATTTCTGTGGCAGTGGGAGGAGCTCCCATTGTATTTCAAGCTGAGAAAAGAAATCTTATACCAATTATCACTTTCAGTAGGAACAAGGTCAGACATTTCTGAGAAAGCGGTAAAACATTCCCAGGGAAACTTTCTTTGCACTTCTGGTTGATTTTAAGAGCTTTCTGAGATTTTGAAAATTATTACTCATGTCAGGCATTGATAGGAATCTGTGAAGAAAAAGAACTTTCTCAGGAAAATTCATGTAAAAATGATTAGACCTTCTTCCCACAGTTTTGCTCAGACAATGAGAAGATGCCACTGCTACATGGAGAAGCTGAAAGGGAGGGTTTCCCCTGACCAGACATCTGTTTCAGGCTGAATGTTTCATACTGATGTTTTTTTTCTCTGCTGGTAATAAATGGTAATAAATCACTCTGCTCAAATGATCATATATTTGAGTGACTTGAATTAATAGCAAGAAAAAACATCTTCACAAAGCCTTGAAATGACAGGAGAGACTGAATGAATATTTTCATTGGCATCACCTAGTCCCCATTTTACCAAAGTAGGATCTTTGGAAATCCAGAAGGGATTTTACCAGAAACATTGTAAAGTCATGGACCAGCACTTGGAGATCACCGAGCTGAGAGAGAATGTGATCTGTTTGGATTCCCAGATGCCTCTTAAACAGAAATAAAGAACATACTTTTTACAGGCACTGCCACCAGCTGTTTTCATTCACAGTTGTGCCCCATTCAAAGGCATGAGGCAGACAACCCCTGCCACCTGATGGGGATAGTTTGCACAAATCCACTATTTGAAGTTAAGAATAATTTTGATTAAAATTCACATTAGGAAACTGTAACACCACCACAGCTGAGTCGTCTACGGAGTGAGCGCTGCAATCTTCGGATTGTTTTCTCTCCCCATCTAATCCATGTGAAAAGTGGGACGAGGTTCCCACAAGCAACTCCAATTTCAATACATTTCAGACTTTATTTCTTCAATTTCATGGCATCCTGTGGTAGCAAACTATGTGGACCATCTACCAGCTGTGTGAAAGCTTGTCTTTTATTCATTTTAAATTTACCTTCTGGCAGCTACATTTATAATCCATCATCAGAAGAACGGAAAGAGAGTGCAAAGCATCTCACTTGTTACTTGGAGTTGCTATGGGGACATGATGGGCTTGGAGAAGAGTATCAGAGGAGAGTCCTGCCAAAAAAACAGCTTTGTGTCCATCAGGAAGGGTCCCCAGAGGAGTGTTTAATCCTCAGCATGGGAATCTCCCAGTGAGGGAAGTGGAACAGACAAGGAACAAACCGATCTACAAGAATCTGGAAAAGGATGGTCTGATTCTCGTCTGCATGAGCCATCTACAGCCCTTCTGTCTGCAGAGGAAGAGGGAGAGGACTGAAGAAACAAAGAGACATTTGGGCATGGGGATGATAGCAGAAAAAAAGAGCCTGTTGCCTGAGAACTCCTCCCCAGCTTCACTGGCACGTGTTCCCAAGGAGGCTAATATTAAGCACTTCACTCAAAGGCTATTAAGTCAATAGGAATCACTCTGGATTTCTCTACATTTTGGACAGAGTCCTTTCAAAACAAGCAGTGAATAGAAACATAGGTTTTCTTCCTCCCTGTGGCCGGGATTTTCAGCATACCTCAACTTTTAGGATTGTGGCTGAGTTTTCCAGAATGAGTTCCCTGGGAATGGAGAAAAGATCACAAATGACTGAAATACCCAGACTCTCTTCAGGTGGTTCATCAGCCGAGACAGAGAGACTCACTGCAAGCTCACACTTCACCTGGTGGTCATAGACAGGCTGGCGGCCAACCCTGTGGTCCTCCAGCACAACCAGGAGCAAGCGTACCGTTACAGTAGCTTAACTTTGCTCACTCACTTGCAACTGCATGTCAGTATGCTTAACTTTCATTTAGGAAGCTCAATAAATTTGTGAGAACCTAGACCTATACAGCCTGGGATTTTGTTTGTTTGTCATCGTAATTATGGCCAGCTTCTCCCAGTAAGAGCTGCAAGAAGCTGAATACTTTCAAAACTCTTGCCCTGCTTGTTGTATCCAGATTTTTGCCAGCACTGTCCCAGCATCTGAAACTCATCCTCTGTTTTCTGTGATAGCCCAGTTTCCATCTTCAAAAGATTTTTGCAAAAATTTATAACGCAAACCAACTAAAGAAATAGTAATTAGATAAAATTGAAAGCAATATATCTCAGAGACATTTAAATAAAGTATGAGGATTTTCAAAAATTTCTTTTTGCTTGTCCCTTTGCTAAAATGTAGGATTTTTTTTGCGTTATGGCACAAGATGGGAAAAAATATCAAGTCTCAGATTTTCCTGAGATGGAGGAATTGTCCTCATCTGATCATATCTTCTGCCTGAGACTTGGGAATCACATCCATTCCTCTGGCTTCCCCATTTCAGTGACACAGACCATGCTTCTCTTCCTCATTGTGCACCACATAGCCCCAAAAAACCACCCAAGTGGGGAAGAGCCTTACACCTGGAGAGAGCTGCGGGAGCACAACATACCGACTGCTGTAGAGAGGAATAAAGCTGCTGGGCCGCTGCTGCACCTCCTGCCAGCACCAGCAACTGAACCTCCAAAAAGTGGCTCTTTCCCACATAACAGCCAGCCCAGATGGTTCATCTTAACTGCCTTGGGGACATTGCCTCCTGGTGAGGCCTCAGGTTGTTTGCTCCATCTGGCTCATTACTACTGTATATTCAGCATTTATAGCGGTGTGGCTCAAATTCGGAGTTATTGGTGGGCCTCTGCAGCTCATGTTAATAACATATGTGCCTGGTTTTCAAGTGTCTCACTCGCTCCGGCAGCCTGCTACTGCTCCTGTCCAACTGCCTGTGGGATGGCTGAGTGCAGTCTGCCCAGGGCAGGACATGAACATGCCTGTTTCCTGCCTGTCCACCAGCAAGAAGATAAAGTATCCCATGTTAATGGCTGAGGATTCAGCAGGACATTTGGGATCTACTTTGATTTCCCCAAACAGGGATGTTCCAGTGAAACAAAGAGATTTCACATTCAGCCTTCTGGGTTTGTAGAGGCAGAAGAGATGGGCTCAACCACCCTTTATCAAATATGTGCAAGTGCAATGGGAGAGGTCTGAGCATTGGTTAGCATTGCTTATTCAAGGGAGATATGAATTCTCCATAGGGTGCTGATACAGTGTCACCCAGTACACAGGTCCAGCCACAGAGTGGGCACCATGCTAAGGAACTGGAACAATTTTTGAGAAACGCAATAAAATGGTTTGGTTGCTGAGAAAGGGGACTGCTTATCTGAAAGAAAGGAATCCAGAAAATGTCTCAGCCATAGCTTTCCTGTAGGACACTGTATTCTTCATTGGAAATAATAAAAACCAAGCTGAATAGGGTCCTGAGGAAGATGAGTTGTCCATGCTCTTAGCACATGCTGGCCAGTTGGGGCTGGATCTCTGTAGGTCTCTTTCTATCAGGAAGATGTTCCCTGATTGTGTGCATATACTGCAACAGCAGACACACAGGTGCAAGAAACAGTGAAGAGTCAGAAGCCCTGAGAGAGACAAAAAAAAAAGCAACACCTATGAAAGTTATGTAACCAGTCATATCTTTAGGTATCCTGGCATGGCTTTTGCAGGCAGTGATGATACCGAATACTTACAACTAAGTGCACAGTAATCCTAGGTCATAGTGCAGAAGGAGAATATTTTTAGCAATAACAAAGAAAGAAAAAAAAAAAAAAAAAAAAAAGCATCCTGATTCCATTCTCCTGGAAACTAATTTTACTTCCTTGATTTCAGCATTTTTTCTGGGAGATTTTAAAACTACCATCAGATTTTCAGCCTGAGGGGTATATTGATGGATTATAGAACCTAAAGGCACTGTTGTAACGATCTAAGTTGATTTATTTCTAACATATACCATAAGAATGTCCTGCAATCACTATCATAGTGACAAAAGTGTATCTTTTGGAAAAAGACAAGCTCTTACTGAGATTAAATGGAAGTAACGCAAAATACTCCTTGGGGGAGAGGTAACCGAGACAACTGGTCCCTGCCAAAGGCACAGATTGTTACGGCAGTGCCTGAAAGCGGCTAAATTACATGGGATGAAAGGATTTCTGTTGTATCAACTGCAACTCTGAGAGCAGAGAGATGTGAGAGAGAAGGCCAGGAAAAAGTCAGAAATGCGAAATACTGAATTTGGAAAACATCAAGCAGCAAGCTTTTGGCAAATTTGGATTTCTCAGCAAGGAAACCACCTCTAGCTTGCTTTTTTTTGCGTGTGTGTGTGTGACAAGGAGATCTGGCACACACTTCTGGTAAATAAATAGGATTGCACAAAGACTCTGCATGACTCTGTCAGCTACTCCTCCCAATAGAAACATAGCACAGAAACCCCCTGAATAGCTGCTAAGTATTCAAGCCAAAGGAGCATGGGATTTCCAGCATCAAAAGTCTGTAATTTCTTTGCAGCATTCAGAGAATACCTGGTGTGGGCTTTCCTGTCAGAAGGGCCTGTGTGACATACAATTGCTCCTCAGAATACACCGAAGACACAGAGAACACAATCTTCTACCTACAGGTAGCTATGTTCACAGTGAAGACCTACAGCCTGCCACACAAGCTGGACACATGGAACTATCCACATGTGTTGCTGCTAATGAATGGAAGCTGCTGGTGAGTAACATGCTCAGTGTGCACCAAGGGTGAGAAAACTGCCCAGGAGCTTGCGAAGAAATGAGCTGCAATCCTTAATGCTTAACGTGTTATTAACATAGCCAGAAACTACAGGGATAAGCTTCAGATGCCTTATGACAGATGTCTCATTTGTCCTGTGGCATGTGCTAGTCCCTTGCCTGTGCTGAGGAGAGGGAGGGACAGACAGATGAATGAGCAACTGGACAGACGAAAATGAGTATTAATTAAGAAGACTGTGCCAGCCCCATGGCTGTGGGATCTGTGAAGCCCTCTCTGGTCAGTAGTTCAGGCAGTAGGATGCCTGTTAGCACTTTCACACTTTTTTGGCTATTCACACCTTACTACTGCTTATCACTTTTCTACACTGCATTAACTTCTGACATGGACAGGCAGGTACTAGAGCAATAATGTCCTTACTGTCCAGAAGTCCATGTAAGCTATGATGGACGGATAGCAACATCATTGGCTTTGGTTCCAAGCAAAACTTTACATCATATAATTGGTTCAGATTAGTTTCATTAAGTTAAAATCAAATGTCTGCCATACATCTACAGATCATGGCTGAGTATGAGAACCACAAAAAAAACCAAACCTGGAGATGTCAGTGAAGTACTGAAACTAGTCCCTTGCTGATTTCAATAGGACTGAGGTACCTAAATATTTCTGTTTATAAGCCTTCCTCCATTGGTTCATCTCTGTCCCACTACAGATTGTAAAGGAGCTGAGGTAGAGGCTACCCATCACTGTGTAATATTTGAACACCTAGCACAATGGGATTTTTGTGGCTGCTAGGAGGTTTGCACTCTAACCGTAATTCTACAGTTCATACCATGATATGATTGCTAGGAGGATGGGGCGGAACTGAATCAGAAAAATTAAACCTTTTCATGATGTAGTCTCCAGTTTAACTGTCCACTCCTTTCTCTCCTGAACTGTCTGTGATCAGCAGTAACTTACCATACCTGCATGTCTCTAGTAACTTAGTCCTCCAAGGAACTGTAGGAATTACACCAGAATAATTTTACTTCCAAACAGATGTTTGCTTAGTTTTTAATCCAGAATGGCGGAATTAGTTGCCTAAACATGCATACAGTGCCATCCAAGGTACTTTGGATATCAAGACAGATATCTGTGCAAGGCAAATGCAACAGGACCTACAGGAATTTTGCACCCTCACAGGCTGGCAGCTGCCTGGGAAAGAAACCATGAGGAGATTAAAATGGTACCTGGTGCCTATATTCAGGCCATTAAGCCAGGCTCCAAGTTATCCCAGAAAAGGTATTTGCCTGGAAATCTTACACTACTTCCATCTGTTTGTTAAGGGATTATCGATTATCAAGATTTACCATAAATTTTGAAGGTCAAGACAAGAGACTTCCCTTACACTATATCAAAGCCTCAGGTACATCTACCACAGTTCAAGACCCCTCAAAAAATTTAGTCAGCAGTGCTGGAAGCAGTGTTGAGCTGGGCTACAGGATAGGGCCAAGCAGGTGGGGCTAGTGGGGCAGCAGGATGCCCTGGGGCTCAACAGCAGCAAGGAGGGACACTGCCCTTCCAGTAGATCCTGGAGACACCTTGCAGAACCATTTTTCTTAGGCTCCCTGTCACATTCAATTGATGGAGACTGCCTGCGAACCACACATCGGCCAGCAGATTGCACTGCTTATCTGAAGATCCATTAGCAGGGCTCTCCGGTGGAGACATTGTCTTGCAATTACATGGGGGCACACATCTGGCTGCAGGAAGAGTGTAAGGGGGAACCACTTAGGGAATGTCTTAACGTAAGGAACTCAAAAAGTTTTGTGTCTGGAAGAATAAGTCATCCCCTAGAAATTGGGCAGCTTTTTTTCAGAAATAAATCTCCTCCCAGATGGAGGCAGGAGGGAGACATTCACTGCGTCATGGGCAGGGTGGGGACTCACAGCTCATTTGTGTCTGTCCCAGTTTCCGTAACGCATGTCTGAGTCAAGGAAGTTCTGCTGTTAGAGAAAGTGATGACTGATATGATAAAGTGAAAATTCCTTTGTTTGCATCATTGCTTTCTGCACATCCACTTTATTTCCTCATTTTTAGCAAACTGCATAATAAAATCTGTTAAGAAATGCTGTTTCCCCTTTCACCATCTCACGAGTTAATAGAAACCCAATTAAATGCAGCATGCAAGACAGCTCAGTCATATGCGTCTCCCACTGTCTGACTCCCTTTAAGAACTGCTACATCACTTTTAAGTCATTTCCTTTCCTAGATGAGACAGTTTCACTTATATCAAAGAGCTTGATCTAAACCAAACAGTCTTACAATAAACCAGACAGCCTCGTTTTTGATATCATTAGCCTTTAACCTCAGAGGGACTTCTTCAGACATGAGCTGCAACTTGTTACCAGATGTCAAAAAATGTTCGTCATCAAAACCTCAAGTGACAACGTGGGGCTAAGCAGCATGAGCTTTTTGATTGTATTTAAAACAACATAAATTATTTGGTGTAGCAGTACCCAGGGTGGCAGAAAGAGAAAGGAAAGTATTTCATAAACCATGTCACAACAGGCTCTAAGTACTCTCAACTTCATGATTTAGCCGTTGGATTTCTCCATAAACTGCTAATTTGTGGTTTTCCCTAGAGAAAAGCAGCAGTTCTCCACATATTATACAACAACAGTGAATACTGAATGTGTTGACTCAAGTCACGTATAGTTCAGGAAGGTAATTTTCAGCAATTCCAGCCTAGGTAAAAGACATGTCTATAGTTTTATTTCTGCCGAGAGGGCAGATCAGGTGAGATGGCTTTAATTTGAGCAGAATGAGATTTAGTAGAAACAAATGTATTTCTCCGTACTTTCTTCATGAAGGTTTATATATTGCATATGACAATAAACCCACAAAGTTAAAAACTGCTACCATGGAAAACTGTAGCTGATTTTTTTACCTATTGCCTAGAAAGGACATTGAAGCAATCCCATGGGAACATCTGGATAAGGAATTGAACCTTAGAAAGGTGTATCTTGCCCTGATTGTATCCTTAGGATACTATAATCTGTATTAGCAACTGTCACCACAGCAACCATAAGGCCTCCTACACCAATGATCTAAAGCATAGACTATATGCGAAAAAATCTTGTTCCTTTAAGAGAGAGTTTCTTTGTTTCTTTTAGGACAATGCCAGAACTCACAAATTTATTCTGTATAAATGAGAAATTCTACCTCTCATTAAACAGATACAGACTGTAGAAGATAATTGACCACTTCTTAATGGTTTATCCAACCCACAAAATTTGGGTGAGGTACTGTTCACCACCCACATAAATTGTCCAGAACAGACTGACTGGTTTTGGATCAAATATTGTCTCACCAGCATTTAATATCCCTGTCATAGCATGAAAGGAAACAGAAACCTGAGAAGAAGAGAAAATTAGAACGGTGGGAAGAAAAACAATTTCTTAACTGTGCAATGGACTCTGTCTGTCTAATGAATCCCTTTTGAAAACCATCCATAGTAATAAATTAGGATGTAATAAATTGCAGATGAATCAACAGTGGCACACACATAGCCTTATGTATCTACCACAGGTGTTTGACTTTGCATTTGAGAGCAGGTCAAGGAGTAACCATGCCAAGACTATTTTGCTATAGAGAGTGGCAATTCTGTTTTGTACGAGCTTTTAGCATTAAAAACTTGTTCTAGATTGAAAGGAAAACTAAGCCTCTCAGATGTTCTGTGGAGCAGAATTATGTTGCTACAATTGGCTTAGAATTGAAAACATTATTTTAAAAAAAATCAGATCTAGTCTTTTTTCTGTATGCAGCTGCCTGGTGTTTAGAAACCACCTTCTAGACACAGACTTCATTGTAACTCAGCAACTTTAAGAAAATATTTTACTTTGACAGAACAACACGTACTGACAATATTATTTAAAATATTTTGTGTCTAGAACTGACCAGCTCTTGTGAGGGCCATCATACACAGTCTTGTCCCATTGGCTTAGACATTGGATGGACTCTAGAAACAACCCTTAGATCATAGTCTTTAATTACATGAAACCTTTGGGGATCTTCAGCATCAGTTGTGAAGATATATTCAGTATTTTTTTCAGGCCTACAGATCAAACAAACAAAAAAGTACTATAATATACGGCAGAATATCCTGTTCTTCTAAAATATGTTTAAAAAAATCTACAGAGGGAACAAAAAAATCACATATAAGGGTGTTAGATAAATTTTCATTGAACCCTACACAATTTGTCTAGACTCCTGCTGCTGTCAGTGCTCCACAGTTTTCTACACCTTCTCAAGGAGAACTGGAAGGATTAGCCATTTCCTGAGTTCCAGTTGTACTTCTAACAGTAAACTTCCCACACGTGTTTCAAGTAATTGAGCCTCATTGTTCCTCCCCTCCATGTTTCTGATTCTTGATGAGAAAAAGAAACAACCACAAAAGGCTTGTTAATCTCCCACCTATAGAATGTGGTAAAGGGTATCTGTGCATCAGTCACCCTAGTGCTCAGTACACTGAATCATAAAGGCAACCACAGAAAGCTGAACGGATTAAACTGCCAAGTGTATAACGGTTTATCCTCTATTCCAAACAACTGCTAATAGACACTATTGGAGCTGGGGAATGTACCTGGCTGGACCTGTGGCCTGACTCATTATGGCAGCTCTTTCATTCTTACAGTGCTTATTCCTGAGTTTCTGCAGATGCTATTTACTATGATCTTGGAGTTAAATGTGTGCGGGACATTCTTTGCTTGGCACTAGTTACTAGACTTAGATGTTTAAATCTGGATTCCAACAGATGCCGCAGATAGGCACATGCTGGAGCTGTTACGGTCTCTAACATTTGGCTGTGCACCGGACAGTATCTTGCAGCCAAAGTCTTGCAGGGCTTTTTTGTGGGATGGCAGTGCATTTCTGATGCTGACACTGATCAAATGTTGCATTTTTAATTGAATTTTTACAGTTATGGTCTAGTGACAAATGTGTATGTTCTCCATTATGCCCTCTCATGAATTAAAATTGAGAAAGCTACAGCAGTGGAGTTCTGTTAATAATAAACAGTATTAAATGTCAGCCAGATGAAACTGAAGAATGGAAAAAAGAACAGCATGATGCACGGAGGTTTTCTTTCCACTTATTTTATTTTCACTGCATTTAGAGGACTTTCATACCTTCTCTGCCTTGAGGAATATTTTTGTACATAGTAATTCACTTCTATGGAGTGGAAGTTCACAAGTCTTCCTACTGACTTTAGAAGAAGTAGAATCATGGCCAATGTTTTGGTTTCTCCTTCTTACCAGCTTTCCTTGTCTTAGTATGGGTCTCTCTGCTCAGATGCATTTCTATTTTGAGTATTTTCCTCCCCACAGATCCCTGCTACATGTTGAGGATGGGCTTCAACTGTATCCAATATTTTGCCAGGAGAAGTCAATTGTTCTGCAAACAAGGAGGAATGTTTTATTGTTCTGGCATTTTGTTTCTTTGGTTTAGAAACCAAATAATACATTGAAAAGATGCTTCAACAGAAATGAAGCCCAAGAATTCTAATTTTTTGTTTATTTTATTTAGTTATTGCAAGACTCCTAGCAAAGCTAACACCTCATGGCTTTAATGGAAGCCCTTCAAAAAAACAAAGATAGACACTCTACAGCATTGCCACTGCAGGTCAGAGTTTACAAGGTTCATACTCATTCTGTGGAAGTCTTTCCCTTTCTTAACTCTTTTGTTCTTTGAAACGACAAGACACTCCTCTGTATTTCTGCCCTAAATGTTAAGACCCATGAAAATCAGAAACTGGCTCAGTAGATATAACAAGTTATTAAGGCAGCCTAGCTTGCTCCAAAACTTTGCTTCAAATTGCCCATAGAAAATAAAATCGCTTTCAAAAGTTACACACTCAAACTCTGCACATTTTTTTCATGGCAAGAACCAGAAGAAGAGAATTTGTGCATCAAACCTGTAGATTAGGGGTTCCAGGAAATTCTGTGGGATTTATGTAAAAGCGACAAAGTAAAAACAAAAATTCTGCAAGTGAAGAATGTCGTAAACTGCTGTTAAATTTGAACTTCAAAGCTATTTAACCCTATGGTCACTATCTCAGGGAAAGTTAGAAGCTATTTCTGAGATTTTCTATACGCAAATAATCAGGCTCCTCTGCCAGAACGGGTCTCAATAGCACAAAGCTAAAATTGAGGCAATTATTTTTGTGTACTAAAGTAATAGAGGGGATTACATTGGCAACTGACATCACCTCAGAATCCACAGGATCCATCATCCAAGCTTTATAAGTAAAGCCTTGTCTAAATGGAAAGCATGTTCTCCACCTTTCTCAGCTCAAGGATGTAATGAAAATAAATGTACTAAAATATTCAGATTTTTTGTAATGACATTTTGAAAAGTAAATAGAACTGGAAAATTAATTCTATGTCTTGAGCACCAAAATTCTCAAGAAACAACTTATTACTGTAAGGATAAATGTCATTAACTCCAGTCAAATATCAACAACAGCATTTATATGAGCTCTGTCATTAATGGAGCCAGAATAAACCCTCAGTTTTTGCGTTCCTACAAAGCTCTGGTAGCTCATCAGATGTCAACAGGCAAATAAATTACGTTCCTGTATTCTAAGCTCAGATTACAAAAAATGTCACTAGTAAGTAATAGGTGGGGTTTTTTGAGTGATGCTTAACTGAATTGTTAGTGTTGACATCACATTTTGTAGATTCTGCATTTGTGAGGGATGGGAGATGGATGGGTTAGAAAAGGTCACAACATCAATAGACAAGGGAAAAGCAACTGATGTCATTTGCAAATGACCTGAGCAAAGCTTTCGACACTGTCTCGCACGACATCCTGGTCTCCANTTCTACCCCTCTACTCCACTCTCATGAGACCCCACCTGGAGTACTGCGTCCAGCTCTGGAGTCCCTATTACAAGAAAGATCTGGACGTGCTGAAACGTGTCCAGAGAAGGGCCACGAGGATGATGAGAGGGCTGGAGGACCTCTCCTGTGAAGAAAGGCTGAGAGAGTTGGGGTTATTCAGTAGGGAGAAGAGAAGGCTGCGAGGAGACCTTATGGTGGCCTTCCAGTATCTTAAGGGGTCCTACAAGAAAGTTGATGAGGGACTTCTTAGGATGTTGGGTAGTGATAAGACTAGGGGGAATGGATCCAAACTGGAGGAGGGTAGATTTAGATTGTATGTTAGGAAGAAGTGCTTCACCATGAGGGTGGTGAGACACTGGAACAGGTTGCCCAGAGAGGTGGTGGAAGCCCCATCCCTAGAAGTTCTTAAGGTCAGGCTGGATGGGTCTCTGAGCAACCTGATCTAGTGAGAGGTGTCCCTGCCCACGGCAAGGGGGTTGGAACTAGATGATCTTTAAGGTCCCTTCCAACCCTGACAATTCTATGATTCTATGATTCTATGAAGCAGTACTTTCTCTTTCTTTAGAAGTCAGCTGTCTGATTTTCAACACTCTAAAGTTGAATACCTGATTAAGATTTGTGGGTTCAGTCTGTATCTGGCATATTTTGCCCTACCTTTTCAATTCTCTTTTAACTAAGTACTTTATATACAAGGAAACACTGTCTAAATCCAGCAGCCTATTTTGGAGGAGTTATACAATTCAAACTTCCAACATAGTGAAATTCACGGCACTGAGCCAAATGGTGGTTTATTCATGCCTTTCTACCAGCAATATATTTGAACTGCTTGAGACTGCCTGAATAAATATTTGGTTCCTGCTGTTTGCTGCTGAGCTCAGACTTCACTACTGGCACTGTTGACGAGACGAACCCTGTAGCGTTCCTCCTATGCCCACCATGCTCTTCCTGTGCTGTGGTTGATATCTGAAGCTCCTGGCCCCTTTGGACTTCAGTTCTGATCTATGTGTTCTCCTTGAACTGCTGTCCTGTACTTTGAAGTGTTTTGTTGGAGCACCTGGCTTCATTCACCTACCAAACTTTGTCATTGCCTCTTAACAACTGGCTTATAAGCACATTCTTCCTCAAAACATAACAATACTTTGCATTTTTAGCCATAAGTACTGAGGGCATGTCTACATGCCCTCAGTCTGCATGTAAGTCCCTGGGCAAAATGACCCACACCATCCCAGATGCTGAGCCAACCATCTCATCACAACTTTGCAAATTCTGTTTGCTGTCATTATTTCTGTCTTATTTTCCTTTTGAAGCATATTTGTGATTTACTTCTCTAGTGATGGCTCATTCCATACATTTTCCCAGGGGCTACTTTCCTCTTGTGGAAGTAACCCTGGGAATCTATTACTCCAAGTACACCATTGCTTTCTCAGACCAAATATGGCAAATAAAAATATATGTATTTTTCTATTCTATACTTTTATATTATTTTTAAAGTATCCACTTCAAATCTCTTTAAATGATGTGAGGAGTGAGGACCAGTTTATTTACTCCCCATTCTGTTTCCTCCCTTCTCTAGGCATTTAGAGTCTTGCTTGTTCTGGCTTTTTGACAGGAGCCTTTACTGTTGGTATTTTTATTAAAAATGTTGATATTTGTTGCAATTCTACTGATCAAATTCAGAAAAGGCCCTCTCAGTTTAACCGCTTTTGCATGACTTGTCTGCTCTAAACCAACAATGGAGGCTGCCAGGTGTTTTTGTTTATTTAATTCCCCCCTCCTTTCTTTTTCCCAACAGAATCTGTGGTAATGCAGGCTTTTAAAAAATATTTGGAAATGTGATCTTTTGCATTAAAAAACTAGGCCATGCTCATACTGCCTGCCAGCAATGCATGTTTGATGTATTAATGTACAACACCTAAAAGAAACACAATATTAATACAGAACCCTGCATTAAAATACCCTTTCAAGACAAGCCAGCTGTCTTACCCTGAAAAAAAGCCAGGAAACCCAGATGTGGAGCTAATCAAATTGTTCATTATAAATGAGCTACCTGGCAAAATTAGCTCTTTTTTTTCCCCTCTAATGACTAAGAAAAAGCCTGTTTTTTACATACTTATTTGTAACTTGAGTTTATATATTGTGCTGGCAATTGCTTTGATTCATGGGCTAGGCATCAGTCATTAGTGGTCTGACTTAATAAAGAAATGTCAGGAATGAAAAACTGTTGCATGCAGGATTTTCCACTGTGCTTGTCTGTTATCTGAAGGCAGATAAGAGACAGACCATCATTTCATTGAAACTTTTCCATGGGGAAATTCACACATCATATGCAGCCAACAGCCCTTTCTCTCTGGGATCCTGCAGCAGATACTTAACTCAAGCTCTGTAACAGATGACTGGTGAACTTGAGAGAAGGAGCAATGGTTCAGGCTGCCAGTGCTGACTACCCATACCCTTGCTGCCCAGATACTCAATGAACAGAAATTGTAATTAATTTAATATGCCTAATTTACACACACAACTTTTTCACTGACTTCCTTGAGAAGAATGGGCCATTGCATTCTTCAGCAGGCAGACTGATTTGCTGGACTACTCTTATGACACCCAAGGCAGGAGTACAGATTAAAAACTTCAAGTGTATAATGGTCAATGATTAGTCAATTAATTAATTAACCATTTAAATTAATATGTTGCAGTTCATTCTAGACAGTTGAGGTAATAACGAGACCATGTCCACATGCATATCTGCAGGAGGCAGAAGGAATATCAGCTGGCTCAGGGGAAAATGGGAGCAGAAACCACTTCAAGCAGATGGAGTATCTCACTAAATGTGAGATTACCCCAGCCTGAAAACACTAAAGATCTTTGAATATCACTTTCAGAAACTTCTGCTTCCGTCCCTACCTGTGTTTCTTGAACTGTAGTTCACTTTTCTCACGGCTGTATCACACTTATCTCATGGCTGCACTATGCTCCAATTTCAAAAGAGTGCTGCAAAAAAAGGCAGCCTTGTTATGTATAAATGTTGCACATACATGTTTGGTTAGACAAGGTAGTCAGTATGAAGATAATGCTATTTTAGCTCTGTATATAGCCACAACTGAGGACTCAGCTGAGGCTGTGTTATTTGTTGCGCAAAAGATTCTAACAAGAAAACTGAAGGTAATGCGTTTTCTCTGAGTGGTGCTATCAGCTGGGCTCTCCTGATACGCATTTGTTGAAAAAACGCATTGTCCATTTAGCCATTTATGACTACAGAATAATCAGTCCTATTGAAACCATCAGCTATTGATCAGTGTTTTTGCCTAAATTAGAAATGACCAAAAGCTCTGCAGAAGACAAAGTAAAACCTCTTTCCATTTAGGGCCAATTTTAGAAGTACTCTAAAATTCACAGACAGCTTCTCATTGCCTATTGCTATTTTGTTAATGGAGAGCAATATCAGTCTATCTGGAGTGATTTGGACAGGAGATTCATGTAACACAGGTCCTTTTATCTCCTCTTTCCCCCTCCCTCTATACCACCTACCAGATTTGGGAATCAATCTCTGTCTCAGATTTTCCTCACAGTTGCCCAATCATCTGCTCCAGGTTACTTGTAGCTTCACAGGGAAGCAAAGGAAACACAGTATCAACAAACAACAGAGATCTGGCAACTGTAAGTAGCTGTGAACCTGACTCACAACCCAAAATATCATATTGTGTGTGGACAGTGAGAATGTACAAGTGTCTGTAGATTGGCAGCTTTCACTGTAATTGAATAATTTCTGAGGATATCTAATATCCAGACTACATCCTTTCTGGCCCAAGAAGAGCAGACATGAACGGAGCAAAGCATCTTGCTAAAGTCTGCCTCTGGCACACCACGGAGCGCTCTTAATTGGAGGGGGGAAGCAATCTGAAAACAACCTGAAAGTTGGAAAGGAGTCAGCGAATTTCCAAAAAGAAAACAAACTTCACATGTGAACACTTACAGGGCTGGGATGATGGCAAGGGACAGAGTATAAGGCCTTGGTGAGCAAACTGTAAGGGTGAGTGGGGACAAAGCGTGATGTTGGAAGAGTGAGGACTGGGGATGCAGTGAATGCACAAGGCATATGAACAGATAATGGTCACTGGCTGTTGTCAGTTGCTGAAGGGCAAAACTGAGTGGCCACTTACTACAATTCTTCCTTACCCAGGACTTTATTTCTTTGATACTTGAACCCTGATGAATTTGCTTTATTCCTAAGGCAGAAAATAACCTGAGCTCTGCACTAATTAGGAAACTGATGGCAGGATTTTTTTTTTCTTAGAAAAAATGTTGACACTCATTCCTTAACAGACTTCAATACATTCCTTAACATATCTTAATATGGGCAGAAAAGAAAACATCAGATAAGAGGAAAAGAGTATTTTCTTTTTCCCTGAAGTATTATGGTCAGGAAAACACACGGACAAACTAAGTGCAGGTACCAGTATGGTCAGGGCTGGAGCTCCCCATGTATAAGGAGAAAGAATTTCTCAGCAAGGGTGGTCAAATTTGAAGCAGGGGCAGAGACGGAGTGAAGTCTCCATCCACTGAGATATTGGAAACTTGAGTGGACATGACACTGCTCTAGCTGAACCTTCCATGAATGGCAGGTTGGATCAAAGACCTCCAGATGTCTCTTTGAATATTATTTTATGAGTCTATGAGAATTTCCTAGGTTTTCTTCTGTAGCAGTTGGGGTAAGTTTACTGCTGTTGGTCCAGTTGAGATGTGCACCCTCCTCCAGATTTGCTCTGCACTGAATGCTGGAACAAAGTCCCCATTTCAAGCATGGCTTGAATTCAGATGGAAAGCATCAGAAAACGCACGCTGCCAGTCATTATTCATCACATTGGGTGATGACATCTGGATGGGGTGAGATATGATCCTCTCAAATGTCCTGCATATCTTCCTGCGCTGGAGAGATTTAGCTTTTCACTATGTTTCACCTGTTTAAGGCATAAATATTACAAAGACTGCTGGCACTGTACTTAAGAATAAAGACATAATCCAAATCCTATTGGAGTTAGTAAGTGTTCTCCCCCTAGGTTCCATTATGGAAGCCCATATATACACAGTTGTAACTCTCCAAAGTTTATTAACTCATCTGTTCTGGCCTCAGCAAAAGCAATCACATGTTGTTGTTCCAAAGTATCACCCCAAGTATTTTCCCAAGTATCTCTGAAGTATCAATATGCAAACAATGTAGTACAACAAACTACTTTGTTTTGCAAAACACCACAGAGTTTTACAGGGTAAGCCAGTACTTAATTTTCAGGAACAGATAGCCTTATGAATGTGCAAGAATATAATTCTTCCAAGTATCTACCTTCCAGGAACTGTGTTGGTTTAAGTCAGAAATGTAAAAATTCTGTGATGGGGTAAAGAAGATGTTAATTTACAGATATTGAAAACCACTGCTGTTCTGCATGGATGTTAAAGGATGGATGTGTACTTGACACCTGTAGAACAATGAACACTTTTGATAATTTACTATATATATGCACAGTCATAAATACATATATGTATATATATATCAGGATTCAATAAAAAATGTTGATGGGTCTTTTTCAAGATGACTGCTACAGTCAGTAATCTTCTACAGAAAAATCACATTTAAAGACTTTCTCATAAAGAAGCAGAACATTGTTTCTGTTCCCTCACAACTGTAAGAAGTAAATCTAGGTAACACTCAAAATTCTTCTTTAGCTGATTCCAGCAACTGTTATTCAGGTCTATACAGTGCTCTTTATGTGCTCTCGTCTTGCACAGCGCTTGGAAAAACACAGTCCCTATCCAGGCACCAATTTACCGAGTGGACTTAAGACACGGGCACCACTCACTGCAGGGAATGTGCTACAGGCTACACTGTGCAGCAGCTGTGGCATGGACCTTTCCACCAAGACTGAAGACCCTTTTTCTTTAGAAAGGTACTTACTTGCTGTAATATATATATATATAAAAACAGTGGAAGCACAAGGTGGAAAATGGACATTTGCCTCAATAATATTGTCAGAAGGCTTCAGAACAGCAGATTTCAGAGTAACTTCCTGTGGTGGCTTGACCTGAGCTGAATGTCAAGTACCCACCAAGTTGCTCTATCACTCCCCCCTACTTCCCTCAGCACAACAAGGGGGGAAAGAATAAGATGGGAAGAACCTGTGGGTTACAATAAAAGCAGTTTAATGGAAAAGACAGAAAAGCAAGGCCATGTGCATGTAGCAAAGCAAAACAAGATTTTATTCTCTACTTCCCATTAGCAGGTGATGCCTGGTGTCTCCCAGGAAGCAGGGCTCTGGTGTGCATAGCGGTTGCTCAGAGGACAAGCATCTTCTCAAATGAATGCCCCCCTCTCTCCTCCTCCTCCTTCCTCTCCCTTTTATACTTGAGCTGATGCCATATGGTTTGGAATATCTCTTTGGTCAGTTGGGGTCAGCTGTCTGACTGTTTCCCCTCCCAAGATCTTGCTCACACCCTCTCACTGGGCGAGTGAGGGGGAAGATATTGGAAAGACAGCCTTGGTGCTGTGAGAGCGCTGCTCAGCAGTAGCCATGACATGGGCATCTTATGTACTTCTCGATACAAAACACAGCACCATAAGAGCTTTTATGGGGAACATTAACTCCATCTCACCAAACTCAACACACTTCCATATGAAAAGAAAATAACTTGTTTGTAAAGACACAGGACAGTAAGAAATGAAATTATGGAATTATATATGACCTTATAGGTAACCAGAATTTGATCTTGCTAGTGTGAAAATAAGATGCTGATAAAGAATCATAAGAAAAATACATTATGGGGTCAGGAATGCTGAGAAAGTATGGTAATATTCCGTAAGTGCATAGGGTCTGTGGCAAGATCACACAAATATGGCAGTGAACTGGTGGGGATGGTGGAGAAAAGTTTCAGGAAGATATAGACAAGCCTAAGCAATAGACATGAAGAAGAAAGGCTCAATATGAACAGTGTTGAGTAGCAAAAGGACTTTGCAAAAGGAGAAATGGAGAGGATATGGATAGGATGGTGAAGCTGAAAATCTGGTTAATGGAAAGGAGATACAATCTATTATAAGGCAACCGTAGAAAAGGTCTGAGGATTTGATCTCCAGTGCTTTAAGGAAAGTATGTTTTCACAGGATTATTAGAATAATTCCAGTTGGAAGGGATCTTAGGAGGTTTCTATCCTAAAACTCTGATCCAGCCATGCACCACCCTCAAGAGCCTCGCTCCTTCTTCTTGATGACCTCCTCAGCAGTCCTGGCAGACTGCTATCAGGTAACCCAGAAACTATTTCTTCTCTGGGCTGAACAAATCTTGATCCTCCAGTTCTCCTCATAGGGTAAGCATTCCAGCCCCTGATCATCTTAGTGGCCCTTCCTGAACTCACTCCTGTTTGACATCTCTTGTTCATTGGGAGGCAGGGCGCAAAAACTGTATGCAACAGACCAGCTTCCTGGATAAGCCAAAATCTGATTATCTGAAGTCCAGAGTCTTTATTCTGTTACTTGCCTTCCTCACTCAAGGGTACCTAAATACAATCACAAGACAACCATGTGATGCACCCAAAAGATTTTTTCGTTTGGTATCTGAATAAGTCCCAGTCTTCAATCACCGCCCAGATTCCTTCTAGAGAACCAATCAGAAACAGCCCAAGCTTCTTATCCATGTGTCATCATGAATTAGAAAAAAAGAAAAGAAAGCCAGTAGCAGACTAAGAAGTTATTCGCACACCTTGAGCATTTGACTCTTCTGCTCTACCAAACCAGAATATGGTTAACTGAGGGACCTTCCACTTCCTGTAGACTGTAAAGGAGGATGTCAGTGTGCTGTGTCTGGCTTGGTGGGATCCTTTGTAGGGCAGTCACTGTGGTTTCCTTTAAGAAGGATCTTTGATTCACGCTTCACTGGTGGTCATGATTCAGTATCCTAGTTTGATATATATGCTCTCCTTAATTCCAAGTTATTAAGCCTATCAGGAAATAATTAAGCCTTTTCCTTTCTTTTTTTTTTCTCCTTCTTTTTTTGGATAAGAATTTTCTTTGATCACCAACCAGATGCTTGAATGGATTTGATTTAAAGTTTTCATGATATCAAGGATTAATAATCTGAGCTTTCTTGCTGCTGTCAAGAATATTTCCCAGTCAGCAAGTTGTGTCTGCAAGCTGTTACCAGCTGGTGATAGCTCTCAATTTGCTATAGGAGGAACAGGACTTTGGCAAGCTTCCTCATAATATGGAAATGTAGTTATGTGGAAACAGGGATATCAAATAGTGGCTGTCCATCTTCACTCAGTGCTGAGGACATCAGCCACTGTGGAGATGGGGAGTGGGCCAGCAGGAAGTTCCAGGCACCCTGGGGAAATGGGAGAGGAGGTCAACATGGGAGAGGCTGGGGATGGGATGAGAAGGGGAGTCAGGGAGTGGGAGGAGGATTTAAGTGGAGAGATAGGAACCAATGATGGGAGGCAGTCAGGGTGGCAGAAAGGAGAGCTCTACATTTGCTCAATACCATAACTCCAGAGGAGTTGGCCATCCTCCAGGCTCCATGCAGGGCTGAATCTCAGCTGAGGAGCAATTCTCAGCAAAAGGCCAGATCCTCTGCTCTTGCCTCCCTGTGTCAAAATGGTTCCCTGAAGTCTGCATATTATTTTACTTCCAGGTGGAGTATTGAGGGCAAACTTTGTCTCTGGCTCCTTCACACAGAAGAACACAGGCCACTCACATAGCTCCATTTACTTTGAGTCATAAAAGTACGCCAACTGAAGAGGTAAGCTCCACATCTTGCTCTGATGATGATTTGCCACTGTGGGCATTTGAGAAGAATGAATTTGGTGACTGCAGAATTAACCATGTGGTAATGTCCTTACACAAACTGGTCACTGAGGTAAGAGCAATGGAAGGGCAATGCAAAACTGCTCTTTGCTTTGAGTCAGATGTGCAGAATGAATTTCTTTTAACAATACGAAAAAGACAACATAAATTCTTCAGTCAATAAGGGGAACATTAATATTTCATAACACCAAAATCTTCATGTGGTAATGTAATATTAACATACTGGTTCACATCACCAGCAAATAAATAAAAATTAAAAAAAAAAAAAGAAGATCTTGATAAAGGTTTTATTTGATTACGTTGTGTTATAGCTCTGATCAAACTGTCAGAAGCAAAACTTTCCTGGTGCTCCATAAGCAGCAAGTCATAATCTCCTTTTGGATACTATTAGAGAACAGATTCACCTTTTGCTAACTTGAAGATTCACTTTTTACCTGCACATCTTTGCCCACGTTGTCAAATCCAATTCCAATCTAATTCTCCTTTGGTGATATTTGATGAAAGTCTCAGACTGATCATAGCCTAGTATCCAATTCAGTTTGGGAGACTGTTGCTTTTCAGGCTTTCACTTTGTTACAAAATATTTTAAACATTCTGTGTGGAAAACTTTCAGAAGCATTTCCCCATCGTCCATCAAATAACTTCACAATTCACACAGCTTTTGCCTTGTTTGAAATCACATGACAACTCAGCTACAGTCTCCGCAGGTAAAATACAGTTGGTGGAATGAAAAGCATCCCATGACAAGGGCAGGGCAAATTTTAGAGAAAAGGTTTTGTTTGCTTTACTTATGTGGTGCGCAGAAGATAAAGGCAAGAAAACTTTTGGACTTGTCATTTTGTTTGATCTGGTATGTGACTATAGTTACCTAAGGGGAGAGAGGAAGAAGTTGGGGAAAGAATGAATGGAAGTGGGGAAAAAAAGGAGGAAAGGGGTTATGAAACATTTTGCAATCTACAGAGAGAAGTGCAGATCTGCCAGTTAAAAGCGCACAGGAGGGATTTCAGGCTAGCTCTCAAATTCCTTTTTGTTTGAACATTTTGTAAACAGACATGGAGTCTTCAGCATAGCAAGGCGTGATGGATGAGCACCACTGAAGACAGTAAGTGGTTTAGGAACCAACAATCCTTTTGAAGAAAGGATCTAGGCATCAAGGAGAAGGCAAGACTGACTTTTTAACAGATTTAGATATCGCCTGGTGGAACAGAGCAATGTATAAATCCTGTGAGGCAACACCTAGAGGAATTCCCAATGCTGTGAGCCCTGGCTCCACTCTATCTGGCTCTCCGAGGAGCACATGGGGAGAATTGAATACCTGTAGAGGGATCTTCTGAGGCCTGGCCAGCTGTGCTGGAGGCTACTGAACAAGCCACAAGCAGAACATAGAGAGCCAAGGGCTTCATTTTACACCCAGCCCAATACATTGCTCAGGAGGCCTAAGATGGAGCTGCAGCAGCCAGCCCTGGGTCTTGATCTGCATTTGTAGTCTGATTTCCTCCACTGTTGTGCTGCTGTTGTCCCTTCCCTTGCTGCTGGTTTGTCTCCTCCAACCTCTCGGAAAGATGTCAGGTCTTCGGGAGGTGACAGTAGCACAAGAGACAGGTTCCTTTACTGCATGTGAGAAATCCAGGCAGCCCAAATCCTGTTTAAGATGCCTGTTCTCTTTTCCATTTTTTTTTCTTTGAAATCTAGCTGTTCCAGACATTTGACTGCTCTAAGGTCAAAGCAGATAAAAATAATCAAAGTAACTTAAAGACCTGTTCAAAATAGTTCACAGGGCAAGGATTGGGTAATGCAGTGCTAATTCTTTGCTTTCCTCACATGAAGCATCAAAAGCAACAATACTTCTTTATCTTCCCCAAGCCATCAAAGCAACTGAGATAAGAGCCACACTCCACCTTCATTTACACCACAGTGAATTCATAACATTTCTCAGAGCCTGTAGAGTCAACGAGACGTATTAAAAATTATCTTTACTCCAAGTAGGTATCAATAGAGAGTTTCAACCTGCCAGTCACAGATATTTCAGGAGAGGAGGGAGTAATATTATTCACTTTAGAACCATTTTAAATTAGATAGAATTTATAGTGTACCAACATGCTGTAATTAGTTATAATGAGTTGAGGCTGGGGAATTTACATGGACGAAATTGTTACTCAGACCAATGTATTGATAGAAAACTGAGTTAATTTGGTACAGTTTTGTCCTGTAATATGCTAGGCCAGCATAAACAATTTGCTACCAGAATAATGCCCTGTTCCCTCAAGTATTTTCTGTGTTGCTGTTGCAATTATACCACTATAGTTAAAGTGGCAAAACTATCAAATACAGACAAGCCCCTTCACAAGGAACCCAACCTGCCTGCCAGATAGGAATTTGTATTGCTCAAATAAACTCTACAGAAACAAAATATTCAAAGGCTTCCAGTCAATAACATCAATGATATTAGTTCATAGACTGCCAGTCAGTGTGGGCCAGCTGTGCAGAAGCAGTTAGGGACTTAAACATGGAGAAACAGTAAGTGGAGACTGCAGAACTGCCTAAGCAGTCTAGGAGGCTAAGTCCCATAAGCTTTCCTTAAGTGTGTATTGTTAGACATATGACTATCTCTGTACTTCTGCCTAAGAGCACGAATTTCAAAAACAGGCTATGCTAATGCTCTGGTAAAACTATTTACACTCCTCATCCTCTCAATTTAAGGTATTCTGAAGTAAAATACAAATATCCTTCAAAGGTATCTGAGATACATAAAGCACCAAGCTCAGGGGAAGATTTAACTAAAGGATACTTAGGTCAAATCATATGCATGCACAGGAGACTATCACTTTCAGCTCCCACCTCCTGTTCCCATCTCCAGTTCTTGCAAGTATTCCTCTCCTCCATGAGTCAGCACCTTCAAGGCAAGCCTGACTAGTCAACCTGGGAGTTGAATTCACTGTATTCGCAAACTGTGCAGTCAATTATTTCTTGGTCAGAGACATAATCTGTGCAGCCACCTCAGCTCCATACTGAAACTGCAGATTAGCAAGGGCTCCTCACTGGTGTATGAAATAGAGTGATCCTTCATTGACAGGACTAGGACTCAGGCTGAAATAAGCACAGAGCTGCAGATTGTTTACCTGTGGCAAAGAGTCTGCAACCTGCATATCCTGGCGCCTGAAACACAGCTGACGTGAACAAAGCATGAAAGTATAAAGTTTGGGGTGGGGAAGAAAGGGAGGTATATGGACTAAAGAACCGCTCAGGATCCCTTCCTATCCTACTCACAAGGATTCTCTGCTGTGGGAGGTAAGTGCTGGCACACACATGAACAAGCCTTGCTGTTATGGTTGCTGGCAGAGTTTGAGCAACCTCTGTTTCCTTCTCTATAACAGTTCATGTAGCACTGACAGCAGTACTGTGGTTCTCATGTCCCAGGTATATTCCAGTATAAGAGGTCACAGTGAGCTTTAAAGATTGAAGGTTCAAAACAAAGTGTTAGCTTGAGCTTTTTTTATAAGAGATGTTCTCACTGGAGGAGATGAATCCCAAGGGCAACTCTTTCTCACCTGTCATGTCATGTTTTGCCTTGGGGAAGAGGTCCCAAAATAAGATGGTTCCAAATAAAATGTTTCTGTTTTTGTTCCTGTCTGATATTTTCATTTGCAAATTCCCCAGACAGTTGTGTGCTCTGAGCAAAATCAGTACCTGTGTTCAGTAGTGGATTTGGTATAAGCAAAGATCTGCTGGTAGATTTTCAAAGTACACGGATGTAAATGCTCTCTGTGATAATGGTCTAGCAAAAGTACAGCCGCACCATTGCTGAGTATATCTGAAATAGAACAGACTTGCTCCGTTTCTTCATATATAATGTCTTCATAAAGCTGGGGTCAAACTGCTGAGATAAAACACAAAAGTTACTTCCTCATAAGATCATTCTGTATTGCAAGTCAGCACATCACATGGTGCATGTACATTATATTTTCATGTTGCAACAGATTTATACATTTGAAGCAAATCCCATCATTACCTTGTACTGCACTTTAGTTGCCGTTGTGCAGCAGCCTCAGATGGAGTGACTCTCAAAACCAACTATTTCACCCTGTAGGTCTGTTCCTAGCAGACTCTATTCCGTGCTAAAATAGACATTGCTCTTCTGGGGCTCCACTGCATCTCTCTTCCTTTTCCCATTCTTTTGATTCGTTTGTCACATTGGCTTTTGTTGTCAGTCTTTTGAAAATCTGACAAACAGCTTCTATTTTAGCAAGCTCTGTGGAGCGCTAATCACTCCTGATTTTCTCTACGTTCTTTTGTGCTAATTTTTTAATATTTGACTTTGCTTTAAAATATTTTTGTCAAATTGTAGCCCTTAAATTTTTTCCACTCTACTTTTTTAGGCACATATTTGTGTCTGAATACATCAGAGTGTTATAATAATATAATTGCAAGTCCAATTTGGAATAATATTCAGTACTAAGAATGCAAGGATATCAAATACATGGGAAATGTACTCAGGGGACTTAAAGGAATTTTCTTGAAAGGAGAGTTGGGGCTAAGTTTGAATACTTCTACATCCCACATATCTGTAGTATTTGATGACCCGCAATTTTAACCAAGTTAGGGAGAACACAGGGTTTAGCTATGTGTGAAAGAGAACACAGGGTTTAGCTATGTGTGACAGAGAACACTGTTCTCAGACACGCCAAGGACAAGCTTTACAGTATATTTGGTGATATAAAAACCCTTCTAAAATATACCTTTAAGTGGAGAATTTACCCCATTTACCTTTTAGCAATTGAAATTACAAATTTGAGACTTCTGTAGAGAAAAGGTACCCATGTCTCCAGGTGGCACTTCAGCCATCTAAAATCTGAATCACGTTTCTTTGTTGAACACTTTGATTCCCACAGTAGCCTGTCCATTGAGAAGCAGAAAATGCCATCATAGACTTGTACCAAGAAGAAATTAAATTGTTTCCCTTTCTGATACAGCATTCATCTCTTTTTATCTAGCAGTGTTGTGGTTTAAAGGTTAACCGATTGAGTGGGGGGGCACACAGGTGATAACCCCAGGACCCTGAGGGCCCAGAGAGCACTTGCTATCCCCGCCCCTTCCCGCCACAGTCCATAAAGAAGGAGACAGGAAGATCAGGCGGGTTCTTCCTTCCTGGGCTCTGTGGTTGCTCCTCGCCGGGCCGGGCCTGACTCTTGGGGGTTTGCACAATCCTTTGCCATCAGAAAGCAGGTTTGGTATAGAGTTGTATATCCTTTTGCCCTTAATATTCCTTTTCCCTGTTTATCTCCTGTTACTCATTAAACTTGTTACAGTCTTAACTTCCAGTTCGGGGTGATGCATTTTCTTACTTATTCCCCCCTTCATCCTCCCCTGAGAGGGAAGGGAGAGGGGAAGAGGGGGCCAATAGAGAGAAATCCTGCTCTGTGAGGCTTGCCCTGAGCTTTAAATGGAGACAAGCAGTGAGGATAGTAAAGCTGTTCTGTCAGAAGTGTGTTCCATTTACTGCAGCTTTAATTATAGATATTTGAAGAATCAGGTAGTAACAGTTGGGAGAGTTTTAAAAGGCTCAATTTTCAGAAGTTGCTCAATAAGATACTTTTTGTATTAATTACTTCTGAGCAGAAGTTGGCAGTGAACCTTTGGGAGTATTATCCCTGAAAGAATGGAAGAAGATGTGCTAAAAAGGTATACTGTAGTGGGGACTCCAGTACATTCATGAAAAGAGTGCTTTCATTGAGCAAGCAAGGGCTTAGGGTGTCAGGGTTCAGTTCTGCAATCTACCAGAGACTCTTGTTTGATCTTGGAAAGACGTATTTAAGTTTAATCTTTGAGGCACATAGATAACTAAGAATTATTGAAGACTTTGACTTGAATCTATGGTGCTTCAGCTATTTTTATGTAAAGTGTAAGTAACAACGCTTTTCTACATGAGAAGGGTATTTTAAGTTGTTCCATTCCTAAGGAGAAAGGGCAGCAGTATTAAGACAAGGAATCACTCATTGCATTGTGTTTGTGATATTATGACTCCACAGCTGACAGACATGGTCAATCTGTGAGAAACTTGACCGTGCCTGCCAGCATTCATTTGAGTTGAAATGAAGTTGCAGTAGCATTATCTGAATAAGCAGACAATTATTCTTTGGCATTAAAAACTACCCTGACTTTAAAAATATATGTTTTTCTGAAGACCACCAAGACAACAGGATCTGCATGAGGACTAATTACTAATCTCTGACACACACAATTGTGCAACAGCATCTCAGCAAGGTTAGCCAAACCTCATGCTTTTGTATATGTTTCAAATAATGCCAGAGATTCCTCTTCCAAGTCCAAGTTTGGCCTCCTCTTTATTTTATAATAATTCTATGCTTAGGCATCTGAACAAAGGCCACCAGAAACTTGAAATCCAGAAATGAAGTCCAGAGTAAATAACAGATCACAGTCAAGCTCCCTCACACTATAGTCTGTTGTTGGCACAGAATTGTCATAGCAGTTTTAAGAGTCCAGCTGTCTACAGATGCTCTTATTTATCTCAGTGGTTAGCTAAGGGTATGCCTATCAGGCTTGCTTTAGAGCCAAGATCATGCTCATGATTATGGATGGAGTTTCAAAGATGTCCCTGTCCCTGTAGAATGAGAATTGTATTTTTGCTCCCCATAGCCTTGCTGTCTGTGAAACGTAGCCTACAGAAAAGCTGTCAGATGATATCACTAAAGATTCAGTGAAATGTCCTCTGTCCATTAGCAAGTTTTTTAGCTACCTGCTCCCTCTCCTTTTACCTTCTTTCAAAAAAATACATAAAGTACTCATCTTCAGAAATTTTTTACATGCTTTTATCAGATGAGTCAGGCCTTTGCACCACTTTCAGACTGGCACTAAGGCATCTTGCTGCCTTATTAATGAGCTGACACAACCCAATGTAATGCCTCATCAGGGTGAAGCACCCTACTCTCTGTGACAAGTCATGCTGTGTTCAGATGGAGCACTCCTGTCAGATACTTCTACATTTTCCACCATTTCCATCACAGCAGCTACATTTAGTCTTTTGTCCCTAGCAGATATTTGTTAAGGAAATTAATGTTTTCATTTGTTCCAATGTGTTTCAAATGGCCTTGGCGTACTTACCATGCACAGAAATGGTCACACTGCTAGAAGAGCAGAGGTTACTTCCTTTTGCACTTTGACATCTCGTATCTTATGGTACAAGGCATCACTTTCCTCTGCCCTAAGCTGCTATGAGGTATGCTCTCAGCCTGGAGACTGTGATGACAAAGGTGGCACATGGGATAATAAGGAGCTAACATGGCCATGTGGTTATTTGCATCTCTTTCTTTTGCCACAAGTCCTTGAAGAATTTTCCCCCTTCACCTTTCCCTCTCTCAAAAGAAAAAGTAGTCATAACAATTAACTCCTGTAAAATAATGACTGTATTTTTTTGACAAATCACATTTCCATCAATACAGAGAGCTTTGAAGTTGACATGAGGAAGATCTAGTTGAGTTCACAACACTCTTGTTGTATATTAATATGTTATCTTTGCTCACAACAGCTGTTACTCCTGGCATGTACCGATGCTGCCAAAAAAACCCCAAATGGTCCATGTTTCTCAAGATCAGTATCAAGGTAATATACCTTTGCAGAATATTTGGGGCAACATCAGTGTGATGACAGTAGAAGAACAAACATTGAAATGTTAGTTACAGGCTTAGTTGGGATTGAATAAGAAAAATTCAGTTCCTTTACCAAAAGCAGAATATAAGGACTGCAGTTCATTAAATATTGCTAGGTATTTTAAGACTATCGCATTTTGACACAACTGAGAATCATAATGCAACTGAACACAAATTAGGATTGATATTCCTTTGTGTTTGCTCAAAGAATGAGAATGAAGGCTGTTCAAAACATTTGTATCAAATCAATGTGCCAGAAAATTGAATTTAATAAAGGGAAATGGCCATAAACATCAGTGCTGACAGCAGATGCTTTTCTGTTTTTCTATATTCTTTCTTCTTTTCAAATGGTATTCCTAAAGAGTTGACATTTTCCTGTTTTGGCTAAAAAAACCTCATGATTTTGTTTAAAGAACCTTCCAAATCAAGACACACCTCAACATACCTGTTGCATTGGTCTCCACCTACCCAACTATCATCAGGCTGTTCTTTATAGAAGTATTCATACACTCCCCATCTCTAATCCTCTTCCCAGTGTAGTGAGCCGAACTGATTTCTATAGGCATTTGGCTCTCACAAAACCCTTGTTGGGGTTTAGCAGCTAATTAGTGCCAGTTAACTCACACCTGAATCCTGAAATCCGTATCCATAACCTCCAAGTACCTTTACAAGGAGATGCTAGGTCTTTCTTTGGTTTTTCTTCCCCCTTTGGTGACCCTTTGCTTTGTCAGTCAGATTCAGGAACCACACAGTATATACTTGGATGACATCTGCACATTTTTGGACAATCTTAGTGCTAGGTCTGGCATGACATCTGCACAACATCTGAGCTGGTTTCCCACAAGCTCCTGATCTCACAAAGTGCCATAAACTCCTGCAGGACTCTGTATAGATGGAGGAGTCAGTCTTAAAAACTATAATAATGATTAGTAGAGGATACTACAAAGAAATCTTGGTCATTCAACTTTGTAAATTCTTTTGTAACTGTTAAGAGGTGCTTAAAATGTAGAAGTTGTTCTTTCTTCAGCTCTATCACTGGAGTATAGCACTGCTGTTATTGTCATATAGCACAGCATAGGTTTTGCAGCCAAGCAGCAGTGATCCAGACCCCTTGAATGTGGTACACAACACCTTGCCTCAGAGCAAACTACCGTGGTAACAGTATAGACCACCAGAGGCAGCCACTGTAATTGTACCATTGTGTTGCCAAGATTTACTTGTGCCTGGTAAGCCATGATCTACTCTATTACACACTAATGCAGGGATGGGAAACCTGAGGTAGGAAAGCCGATGTAGATTCAACGTCAAGCTGCTCTCACAAAGACACTGACGAAGTTGTAAACACTGAAGTTGTGCAAAAAAGTAGTGGTGAATATAGGACTAGCTAATTACTGAGGCTATGGGAAAATAGATGTACTTCCCCGACTGCTTCTACAAAACCAGATGGGAATATACTATTGTGGGAAAAATATTCAGTTCATTGAATACACTGAGTTCATTCAGTTCACTGGACCAAAGAGGGGCCTATGAGGAAAGACTGCAGATGCAGTTTGTGTCATCGTGTATGCTCCTCATCACAGGTTCACAATTGGCGGCTGAACTCTGTAACCCTTTTTTTTGTGATTTTTGTAGATTAAATGAAGGTTATCAAAGGACCAAATCATCCAAAGGTCTGTTGCAAGGATAGAGCTGAAAAGAGGCCACAGCAGGCTCATAAACCTTGTTTCTACCTGCACAGGAGCACAAAGAGGAAATCAGCTGTATCAGGCTGAGATGAGTCAAAACACTCATTTCACTCTAGCTTTCCATTTCCAGAATATGGGTTGTACTGTCCATAACAACTCTCCCTTAGCTTTGCCCTGGGATATGCCAAACAACTGCATACATTACATCATTATCCATGGACAAGCAAGATTCTCCATGTTCTAATTGTATATTTTTAATAAACCCACCAATCCTTCACCAAGCGAGCAAAGTAAAGATTTGACAAATAAGACTTATTTGCACAGGACTGACTCACATGGTGTTAAGACTCTTCAGAAAGGGCAAAAGACATGAACAAATGAAATAGTTCCTGCAACTAGTGGAACATGCCTACGTGGTCCTGGGCTGATGAGGACACTGGATTTGGGTGGAGACCAGCAAAAAACTGAGGGTGAAGGTATGGGGTGAAGAATAAGTGGCAAGACAGTAGATGAGACCCTGTTACAGAAAGGCAAAAGAAGCAGCAGGACTCTTGGAGGAGGGAGAGGCTGTGAAGAGGGGAAAACCATTGAGTTGGGTGGAAAAAGGAAAAGAGGAAAGGGCCTTCCCACTCCAACTGATCACACCTTCTATATTTCTGATATTTAACATTGAAATATGCAGCTGACGTTACAACTGGAAAAATCTAGTCAATTAACTCCCGGGTCTCTGTATATTGTCCCCAGAGGACTGTCCTGACACTTTTCGAATGCGTCACTTTCATTCTGGATGCCAAGCCCTCAGCTCCCTGCCAGCAGCATCAGCACTTCCAGGCAGACGGGGCTTGTGCACACTGCTGCTCAGCAGTGTGCCTGGGTGTGCCTGAGGAGCGGAAACCTGTCCTGCACTGGCAAGATTTCACGGACAGTTGGGGTTGTGGGCTCGTCATTGGTGAAAATGTAGCCCTCTCCTTAATGCTTCTATACAACATGGGGGCAACTGGATGTGCTTATTGCTTTTCCTTTCTCACCCCCCAGTTCAGATTCACCCAACTCCCAGCAGACTGGCTTCCCTGAATGTTGAATCAGTGATGAAAGGTTGAGGCTGAAAAACTCTAGTCTTATTCTCATTATTAATCAGCCTTACACATGGCACAAATTTTCTCAAGAAAGATCCCTACATATATTTCCTGTACAGCTGGTCAGTTAAGCCAGAACTGTTCCCCAAATGTATCACCAGATGTGTCTTTGCAGGCATACAGAGTACTGTCTTGGACAAGACTATTTCATCTTCAAGGAAGCGTATCCTCTTTTAACAGTTTTAGTTTAGATAAAAAAGCCTTTAAACTGGATTAAGCTGTTTTTTTTTTTTCTCTAGCAGTCAGCCTCATCAGCTCTGTAAGTGGTTAACTCATTCATTTCTGTGATGTCTTTTGGGCTGAAGTTTGTTGTTTCTTTGTGCTGTTAATCACCTGATAACACTGGCAAGAAGTTGCGGGTGACTAGGACTGCGTTTCTTATATGTTTGCTAGAGATAAAGTCTGAACAGGTTCTACTGAGCAACAACAATAAAGCCCCTGAGGAATTAAGGAAATCCAATCAGTTCCACAAATACAAGGTGCAAGACCTCCTTTTGTCCAGGGCTCTGCTAAGTATTTTCATGCCATTATTCAAGAGAACACAGTGGTCAAATGGTTAAGCTGTCTGCCTTAAGAAAATGTTTATTAATTGAACTACCATAGCTGAAGTTACACCTGAGTAAAATTCCTAGTAAAATTCTCCTCCAAAGCAGAGCAAAGGGGCGTTAATAACATATGGTCTAATTTAGCAAATTATATCTACTGATTGGGCCGACAGTTCCTAGCAAACATTAACAGACATCCAGTTTTCTCAGGCAGCACTGATTGGCTGGCTGCACTAGTTGCAAGGCTATTTCGACCAGCTGAGAAATGTGTTCTTCGGTTTTCCCGATACTGTGACTATATTTAAACAAAAACCTTGGTATCATTCAGATTGTAGCAGGCTATGTCTTCCCCCTCTCTGTTACAAAATGTCTGAAGCACTCTTGGGACAGAGTTCAACATCTTCCCGCAATCCACACCTGAAAACCACAAGCATGCAGAGTATCAAAAGGTTGTAGTCCAAGGTTAATTCAGTTTCATTCACTTCTTCAGATGAAGGAGTCATACTTCACAGCCCACCTTCTTATGGTATTTAGTCATTAAATAAAAAAGGAAATCTTAGAGGGCTTTCTTGTAAGTGCCTTTAATTCCCTCTGCAAGTTATCACTGACGTTCAAATTTGAAAGCTTACACAACTGTTTTAGTGTAGTTCTTGGAACTAAAACCTTATGCATCACAGCTTTTGTGCAATACATATATGCTAAAGTAAAATTAATATCCTCTGTTTAGTCTGAATTCATTGGCTCAATGCCTAGAGTGACTAAGGAAAGCGACTAGCATTTATAGAAGAAAGCTGGAATTAATTCTACTAGGGAAATCGACTGTGTTGAGAAAAAGAATGTGAGAGGTGGAAAACAATGGGACTCTCACTATCCACAAGTCAAGAATTGTCATATATAAACTAGGGCCCAATAGATGGAGAGGTCATAACATGTAATAGCTCAGAGGATGAAGGATCTGACCCAAACTCCTTGACTGCCAATGGAAGTCTACGTGTTTCTGTCAGTGGGACTTGAATGACATCTGCATATATAGGGCTGTTACAGTTATGGGACCAAATTACGTTTTCATTCATCCTGGTGTTCAGACAGAATTAATCCATCTAAATACGGCAAGATTCACTCTTCTTACCATGGGGCAGACAGAGAGTGGCTCCTTTTTAAGCAGAGCAATTGTACACACCCAAAGAGTGTATTCCACCCCACCCATTCAGAGTGAAGGAAAGGAAAAAATTGTTTGGTTTATCCAATAATACCTCAATATAAATCTATTAAATGTTTTGGTCAAGATTTTGAAACATAGGAACATAATTGAAATGTTTTCATAGCAGAAATTGTAAGGGTGTAGTGAAGGCCATCTCACTGTAAATTAGGTCTGTGCCAGGAAATAGATTTTTGCTACAAATTCAGTAGTGGAGAAATCTCAAATTCCAAGAACTGCAAAAATATTTAAAGAAATGGACTAATTAAGTGCTTCAGTATTAGAAGCACTTAATTAGTTTAAGTGCTAGTTAAGCAGTTTATAGTTGAAAAACTTTAGGGTTAAATAATGTTCAGGAAGGGGATAGTGGATATTATGATTGAACTTATGAACAGTTTAACTTGAAGGAAAATGGTATAGATTAGAGGACACTTATACATGTCTTAGAACCAAAATGTAATCTCTGTTCCTATAACAAAAATTTCTATAAGTTAATCACACCAAAGTGGTGAATTGTGTTTCATTGGAGTAAAAGAATAGTATATTAAAAGAATAACAATACAAAACAGCCCACCTACTGGGGAAGATTTTTCTTACAATCTACAAGCTACAAGACAACTTGTCTTAATGTCTCTGCATTTAGACAGATTGACTCCAGAGTTATTTATTAATAAACCTCTCAGAATAAAGGGCTTTCTGTATGAATTAATGTAACTCATATAGATAACTCACTGACAAAACTGGACTACTTGATTGCTTTTTACATTTTATAAAATTATCCACTAATCAAACAGATTTAAATGTTTTCTTGTATGGCAATATCTTGCTGAATTCAGAGTATTTCTAAGAGTAATAACAGTCAGCAATGATAGTATGCAAATTTGTAATTGTAAGAGTATAGATGTCTCATAGTAAATTGGTTAAAGACATCCTCAATCCTTGGAATTGCTGACAAACAAGACTACAATGAGTTTTACACTATGAATTTCCTCAAAAAGGAAAGCAAGTTTGAATGAAAGTTTGAACCTTTCATTTTCAGTGTGAGTAGGTCATAAGATTTAACCCATCATTAAGCTTTGTGGTTAATAAAACTGGTGGGGGACATATCTCTACTGTCAGTAAGATGCAATATGAATGTTGCTATTGTAAACCAGTAACTGTTTCTAGATCCCAATATTATGATTATCGGGTGGTTTGTTGTTCATTATCAGTAGTTTATGTTTGCAGAGATGATAATATGGGATGCCTACTTTTAAACTCTATTATGTAAGTCTGTAATTACTAATGTATGTATTTGTTACAAAAAATAAGCACTGGTATTAAATATTAGTAAGTACTAATACAGTCCACTTTATATGTTTGCAGTTATCAGTATAGCATGACACTGATAAAGCAAGGCCCTTTATAAAGAAGTAGTTACAGAGAGTGATAAGGTCTTCTCTCAGTCTCTTTTTTTTTTCTCCAGGCTAAACAACCTCAGTTCCATCAGCTGCTCCTCATAGACTTGTGCTCTAGACCCTTCACCAGCTTTGTTGCCCTTCTTTGGACATGCTCCAGCACCTCAACTCCTAAAAGATTTATTGAGCTCACTGGATATTCCTTCTTCACTGTTTTACTCACAAGCTGATTTCACATAAGTAAGCAGTGTCTCCCATCCACTGTGTGAAATTTCCCAGTTTCTTTTAGTGCCTTCAGACAGTCACACTTGTTTGATTTAGATTTTTCTTCATGAAAGGCTGTAGAGCTGCCATTTATTCCAGCCAGGGCTTACTTTTTTTATGATGATGATCATCATTATTATCTAAATTGTGAGAGAGTTTAGTAACCACAGTCCATTTTGTTCAGTTCTGTGAAAGAACAAAAAAGAGGGGTTAGTCTTTGCAGCAGAGACTAAATAAACTGAAAGAGGATCTATGACCAAGTAATGACAGCTTAAGACTTTGCTGTGCATCATCAGAACAATGGCAAATGTCCACGTGTAGATTTAGTTAGGAACTAATTGTCCTTAGTTCACAGGGAACGAATGACATTAGCTCATCGTTGTCAGCCCACTATATGTCTTTGTTACAAGTATGCGCACAAACACTTACTGCCAATCAGCTCACCTGAAGGAATCCATTAAACTATGATAATGAGATGTCTCAGGCTTAAATTAGGCATAAGCAGGACTATGCATTTGCTAATCAAAGACATCAACCATAGGTGGATACTAGAGATAACTATGACCTAAATGATGATCACTAATAGCCAAGTCACCCAGCCTCCTTGTGTAGGACTGAGAAAGAAAACTCTAGGGCAAAACTGGGAAAAGGGAGGCAAAGAGGGGTCCACAAGCAGGCTGAACTTGATATGTGAGACAGGAGTAAGGTAATAGTAATCTTGGGTTTTGTTATGGCCTGAAAAGAGAAAAGCAGGACTTGTGCAGGAAGTGGCAAGGTTTGGAGAACAAGGAGATAACCTTTCTGCTTGACCTTTTTTAGACTTGGAGGTGGTCCTAATGCTGCTTTTGAAGACATTTTGGTCTGCAAAGCAGTTTGTTTTTCCCAAGCCTCCCTCTTTCCCTGGACTGCCTTTTAGAAGACAATGCAAAACAAAAACAAATAGCAATTAAGTTCGGGTGACGCTAAATGTCTGACCTGAAACCACAAACATAAGGGATCTTTCCTTTTGAAGCCGGAAACTTCATCCCTAAGTCAATTGTCTCAGTATTGCTGCAAATGTCGAGCTGAGATCATCTAACAGATTGAGACCACAGGTAATCGGGTAAAGAAAGCAAGGAACCCTAAGGATGGAGGTAGGGCTTTAACTGTGTACATTCTGGCTTCCATTGGCTTAAAAGAATACAGTATTTCATATGCTTATTGCACAGTCCTGAAGGGATTGATAACAACACAAACTTTCCCCAGTTCAACAAACAAACTGTAATACACAGCTTTAAGAATTGAAAAACCTCCATCTTTCAGGTGTTAACAGTACAAACAAAAGGGTAGATCTTAAAAGGTGAGGTTAAATTGATCTATTTGCTGTAATTTGCATAGATACAGTGCAGGGGGCACTCTTCTTTATGCTACAGGAAACAAGGAGTTTACATCAAAGAGCACTGAAAAGTGTTCTGTAAGTTCACAGAGCAAGAAACCCCTTTGGTCTAGATATCTGGATGGAAATCTCATGAAAACAGGCTCTTCCATAACATTTGCAGTCATTTCTAATCCTAGCTGGCTCAGAAACATCAGAGTGGTAACATTTCTCAGGTTATTTCAGTAGCCCTGGGTTTGGTCAAACCCAGGAAGCATGTAAACTTTACAAACAAACAGAAGTCTAACAGACAGAGGAAGCCTCAGAAGAAAGGCTTACTTCAGATTTAGTACATCTATGGGTAATATTTTTTTTTGGTGATATTAATAAAGATGCTTTGTACTTTCATCCCAGAATCATGTACCCCAAGGCCCAGTCTGCACTTCAATTTTTAAACTATGCAGTTCTGTATACCCAGAGTTTCTCACCGCTGTGGCTAAATCTACTTTGTAAGCTGCTATATCTATGTGAGACATTTTGTTCTATTATAGATTTTCTTGTTTCACTGAACCAAAATAGAGCTCTATTTGGGATATACTCCTGTGGTTAGGGGACGGAAATCTTTTAACATATACATGATTCCCTACCAGAAGGAAAACAGTGAGAAAAACATATGCTCTTCTCGTACCATGCTGCTGCTTTTTTTTTATAGTAATCCTTTCTCAAATGGCAGGGCTGAAGGAGGTGATGCTTTGTGTGCCCTTCTCTCGCTTTTACACATGCACTATCTCTAACAGACTCTAGAGAGTGTATCTTTGCCTACTGTTGTTTGATTTTATCCTTTATTCATTTTCCTAAATTGGAAATTTTGAATACTGTTCTGTCTTTGTTATTTCATAACTTAACTTTTACTCATTTCGGGCTTTTCTGAACCTTTGAAATCAATTCACTTGCTTCACAGTAAATTCTGTGAAGCCCTAAATTCTGAGACACTGGCATTGCATGAAATGATCAATGAACTGTCTTTTTCTTACTTTATCAGAGAGCACAGGCCAGTATGGCAGAAGCTGTGACATTTGGTAGCAGCCAGGTTGAAACATTAATGACATCTTTTCTGTGCTTTTGCCTATCAGTTTGTGACTTCATTTAGAAATGACAATGGAAACGAATGTGCCCAACCCACATCAGTCCTGTCAAGATAGAAGATAATTGCTTACACCACATAATCTTGACAGCTTGTTCTTCACAGCAGTTTTCCACAAATTTTAGAAGAGAGCAAATTGCAGTCTGCAGCTCAATATTGAATTTTCTGATAATTTTACTAGTCTAAACGAAAATGCCAGTTTGCCATTACTCAGCATTATTGTTCGTTTGGCTCCTAGAATAGTCCAGTCTTGAGTATAAACGACAAAATATTGTCAGGAAGAAAAATGCCACACAGGTCACCAAGACACAACTATTGCAAAACCACAAAGGCTTTTTCGAAGTCCCTTCCTGCAAGTACAGAGATAAGACAGTATTACAAACGAGGAACACTGCTAGTCTGTGAGCCGAGCAGGAGACTGGGAATATGGCTGTGGAAACTCTTTCCCTGCAAAAACCCTTAAATTCCTCTTGGCTTCAGCAGAAATGGATGGATCTGACCTCTTAGCAGGGTATCATTTTCTAGCCCATCATGTCACTTCTCCATGTTTCATCCTTCAAGTCTGTCAGATGCATGTTTCAAAAACAAGTCTGTTGTGAAACAGATGCACTTAATATTTACAGTGTGTGATCTTTGGATGAAAAGTGCAAAATGTTATTGCTAAGGACATGAATCTCTAGGTCTTTAAAAATTCGCCAGCAAATCTCATGAATTGCTAGTGACAGAACCTCTCCTTTCTTCAAGTCATGCTATGTTGTATTCTTCAAAAAGTCCCACAACGCACCCCATAGATCTGTGTAGCAGACTGAATAAAACTGGCAAAAAGTCATAATCTAATTGGTGGGTTCGAGGGGGAAATTTTAATTAAATGCAGCTTAATAAAGTAGAGATATGCCTGGATACATATGTATTCAATTTTGTTTACAAGTAATATGCTTGGTACAAGGATATTCCTACTCTCATGAGTGAAAGTGTTTTCTTGAGTTTGGGTTTATTGCCCATTTAATGTGACATCAGAGTTGTCTGACTCTCAAATGACCAGGGGTTCCTCAGAACAAAGAAACAGAGTCAGAGTTTGGGAGCTACCAGCTATAGGCAAACCATGTGCAAATAAAGAGATCTGAACCTAATAATGGTAAGTAAATTGAAAGCAAATTTTCTTTTGGTAGTTTTAAAGTATACACCATAAGGCTAACAGTGCTTTTCATTTTCCTTTTCAACCTACATAAAATTTAACTTGTAACTACAATTCTGTAGCACATTCTTCAACTCCAAGCACAACTTTCTAACCTAGAAAATTCAATCAGGAGAAGAAAATATGATCCCTTTCCCCCCTGAGGTACCTGTTCACTCAGCAGTAACTAAGAGAGACCTCTGAAAGGTAAGCACTTTGGTGCCAGCCATAGACATCCTCTTCTTGTTGCAGTCCACTCATGGCTTTTGATCCAGACTGATGCAAATCTCTGTAGTGGGATGGTTCTTCTACAGCAGAGTCATCCTTGAGCTCTACCTGAGGTGTTAGCCGGCCTCTGTGTCTGCCCTGGTTATTGTCAGCAGTAGATGCTCCTGCTCACAGTGCCTTACAGCCACACACAGTCCCATTTGCAAATGGTCCTTCCTTTTCTGCTGCTCTTCATGGGCGCTTTCTGCTGGCAGTGTTTGTAGCTGGCTCTTCCTACTGACCAGGGCTCCTGTTAGCTGCCCTGCTAATTGCTCTTAGCTAGTTGTTCCAACAAGGTTTATTCCTAAGTAATCTTTCCCACCACCTATTTGCTGCTTTGCCTGTTAATTTGCTGGCTATTGCTCTTGGTTGCAGGGGAGGCTCCCACAACAACCCCTGTGGTGATCCAGTTTTTCTATTAGGGTTGATGACATGCAAAATCCACAGATCCCTCACTCCAATACCAGAGGATATCCTTTGTGCAACCATTGCCATCTTCTCAACCTGAGAAGCTGCCCAGCACCTTCCTTCCCCAGTGTGAAGAATGATACCATGCTTTCTCCCCCCTTTAAAATCTGGTAGTTCATAAAAGAAATGGTCCCAAATACTGAAATAAATGTTCAAAAAATATTCTCACTTCATCTTATTCTCTTAGTGTCTCCTAGACTCTTTCCTTTAACTTCTGAACAGAAACTAACCTGGGGTATCTTTTTCTCAAGGGTACTCCTTCAAATCAGCATAATTATGACTGTCATTCCTATCATTGCTTTTGGTGACTTTGCTTTGATTATTATTATATGCCATCCTCCTAATGATTTACTACTTTTCAATGCTGCAACATCCTTAAATGAAGAACATTGTGTGTGTGCAAAACATTAGCAGAATTATGCATCTCTCATTCAGATTATAGCTAAAGATATTCTTCTAAGTGGGAGCTAAACTTCTTTTGCAGATTCAAAAATAGACTCTTCCAACATGTAATTAAACCATTTATGGATGAAAGATATAAAACTTTCTTCCTTTCCATGGTACAACTCAGAGAGTAGACTCTCCAGCTGGTTGAATTGAGCACCAGAACTTGTAGTGTCTTCTTTTATTTCTGAGATAAATAGACAAAATTCAATATGGACCTTCACAATAAACCTTAACAAATTAAAATTTCTGTCCAGGCCACAAGAGGCAATAGAATGAATTACAGGAAGATTCATGTCTGACAAGAGGCTAACAGTTTGCAGAAAACTAAATGATAACTAATCTGTCAGACATATCAAGAAAAATCAAACCTTATTACAAAATGTTCCCATAAAGAGCTGATAAAAATATTGAACAGTGTTAGACATGGAACAGCCTGCTGAGGAATTCCCATAAGAAGCACATCCATTTGGTAACAATTTTCCATCAACAAGTACTTCTTGAAATCTGCCAGCTGGCCAGATCGTTTTCCATTTTATGTGTGTTATATTGACATTTTAACTGCTGTCGTGCTAAACCAAATCTCTTTGCAGAAATATATCTATGCTAGATCTGAACTACTATGTTTATTAACCAACATGTGATCACATAAATAAAATCAAAAGAGCAGAAAATCTATTTTACACAAAATCATGTTGATTGTCAGTGATGTGTTTATTGGTTGATCTTATCTTTGCATTATCTTTATTTTGCCTGATAATGAAAGCTACCTAGGTTAAATTTAAAACTGAAACACCAGGAAAATATAAAAACTGTTTCAAAAATGACAGATAAGAAAAAAAGAGCATTGCCAGAATCTGTAAATTAATCTTTACAGAGCATGCTCAACACCAATACCACACTTTGTCTGGGTGGTTTAAGGGTAAGGAAATTAGTAGTACTTCAGCCAAGGGGCAAAGGTTTTCCTACAGAGGGCAGGAGGATCATATGACAGTGGAGAAGTATGTTGTATTACAGTTTATCTGGAGGTAGTTTTTATGATTCATTCTCTTTCCCTTGTTCACTATCTGTTCTATTTTTTATATAAATTGAACCATTGGTTTCAATATAATTTAGACTTTTAAAATCTATGTTTAGATGGTCTTTAAGCTGTTCACAAAAAGTGACGTTTTTTATCCATAGCATTGATTGGGTGTTAATTGCCAGACTCTAGTGTGCATGAAAAGAGTTTATGATTATTTAGGGATAGATTCTTTATCTATAGACCTCCTGGGTATTTAGTGGTGGTGTTACCCTGGGGAAAGTTTGTAAAGAGTTTGGTGTAATATAAATTCAGAAAGGTGAAAATATTGATGTAGACTTTTCCCTGTGCAGCGTTCAATATTTAAAATAAGTGTTTGATTTAAATATTAAATATATAAATAATTTAAATAGTTAAACAAAGGCTCTGTATTTCAGTTATTACCGTCTCGACTTACTGAATTCTATGGCAAAAATCAACATTAAAATGATTTACAGCTTTTAACAAAGATACGGAAAAAAGAATGATGGAAAGTTTGTTGTATACAGTCCTAAGAGCTTCTTGAATGAAAATTTGTGCAGTTTGAGATCACAAGTCCAGTCAATATCATTATTTGCCTTTTCTCTTCAAGAAATACAAACATTTTAACACAATATAAGAAACTGCATAATGAGGCAGGAGTTAATTGCATTTTTATGCTTATTTTGAACACAAATATTTTAAGTTTTTCTACAATATTTTTTTCCTCAGGGCTCTTCAGTTACCAGATGTCTCCTGCCCAGTTCCCATTTCTGGTTTGGGAATCCCCCAGAAAGGACAATCTGCCAAGCCTGAAGCATGTTTGAAGGGCAATGAGAAATATATTTTAAAATATGTATTCAAAAAGACCCCAGGCATTCAAGATGGAGCAATAGGTTCAGAAAATTGAAGTGTCTTTTCTAAGGACAAAACAGAATTCAGCTTTCTTCTATTGTATGGTCGCTGAACGTACTTTACCCATCATGCAAAAATAAGATGTTCTCAATAAATAGATGTGTATCACATCGGTTGTGGATTCTGTGAATCTGTGGCCACTTATCAAATGTGTAATAATTTATATGTATGGATAATCTAACATAAATCAAATAAATTACTAGTGGCACCACAGCAACATAAAAAAGAACTTCTCCTTTCCTTAAAAATAACTATTTTCTCCTTCCTAGAGATGATACCGATGCTGCTATCGTGAACAATTAACAATTTTGTTTTAAACAACAAAAATTTATAAAAATGAGAAAGAAAGAAACTGGAAAGTCTTTACAGTACATTGATCTGATGTCTGAGGAGTGACTATATTTTTATACTCCTTGAGTATTATCAAGGGAAAATAGTCTGACTTGTTAACACCTGATCACTGGAATTCACGTTGGATTGATAAAATAAAAGAGGGATCTTGTTAAAGCACTGGAAGTTGATGGATTATTTTGTTACTGATAGTCTCATTCTCAGCAAGACTAACAGTATTTGTACAAGCTAATTATAGTGGAAATTGGATACAAAATGCTATCATGTCTTTAAATGGGAGACTCAGGAAGAATTAGTGGAAGTTTTAACAAGCTGGGTAGGAAAATGTTGATTAGAAGCACTCATGTGATCTTGAAGGTTTGAACTCTTACATTTAGGAAAGGAGAAACTTTAAAAATACTGTAACAAAAGGTCTGTGACTCCCCAGAGCTGCTATTGCTCCCTTTTCTTTAGAAAATACTTAGTGGGGTGTCGAGTGAGCACAGGCAGAGGAAGTAGTGTGAGCAGACCCAGGGAGCAGCCTAAAACATTGCCAGCTTTGGCCTCCCACCCAGACCTTGAAGGAGACACACTGTTTCTTGCCTCATTCCGTGGAGCCTCACTGGGACCCTAGACACTGTCCTGGACATCAGATACTGGAAAGCTGAGCAGTGACAGTGGTCACATCCGTAATGAATGCCCAGCTTAAAGCACAGAACCTGCAAAAACACATACATTTGGTGGTACCTCAACCATCTGGGCAGTTCAAGGAGACATGCTTTAGGCAATACTTTTTTCAAAGGGAGGGAAAAACAGACAAATGGGAACCAGCTCAGACTCACACATGGTACAGCCTCACTTACAGAACTGTGGCCTTGCTGTTGCTCTGAGATCTTCTGCATCCCATCCAGCTGATCAGATCCACCTGAGATACACTGAGCAGGCATGCACGATGGTCGAGGTGCTGGGGCTGGGGGGAGGATGAAGTGCCATATTGTTCCCAAGGGAAACCCTCCTTAGAGGGAGAGCTGCTGCATGCTGCCCAGCCCCGACCTTGTCGCAGGCTATAGATGTCCCATGGCCACGTTGAGGAGACCTTGTAATATGGGACACCAGAAATTTGAGATGTGCAAGGAAGAAATGGATATCCCATGTTGGGCTTGGCAGGTAACTCTGGGGGCTCCACCTCCTCTTGGAAAATGTTTCCCCTGCACCAGAGGGCGACAGGGCTGTCTCCTCTGGTCTCTGGTGGAATGGTATGGTTCATGTACACCACAGAGCTGGACTCATCCCATGAGCACTGACACAGCCAGCGTTCAGCCGGCACAAAACCTTTCAATGCCCCAGTGCAGGCAGACTTCTAGGTCTGGGAAGTCTGCTTGACACAGAGATCCGTAGCAGTGGGACTCTGGCATCTTTCACTGGGCAAATCCTCCCCTAGCTGTGTTTAATCAGCCCCTCAGTCATCCTTCGGCTGTGGTGATAACGTTATTGTTGACTGACCACAGGAACTGTAATCGCTGTGTCAATCTAACACTTTTTAGATGAGGTCAAGATATTATGGTGATAAAATCACTTGATGTTGTGGAAGCATATACATGTATATGGACATATAGATTGATTTCAAAGCCCGTCTAAGTCAGGGGGAGTTTCCTATTTATCACGGTTAACTTTAGCTTAAACCCTGTGGGACTGACATTTAAGGGAGCTAGCAACTGGGCAGTGACTCTAGAGACCAGTTTATGCAACTGTTTTTTCCATTTGCCTCTTGATGATCTAAGTCACCTCTCCCTATGACTCAGTTTCCCCATATGCAAAGGGGGTTATAAGCCCAACCTTTCCTGGAGAATTACTTCTTTCTGAGGATGAAAATCCACAGTCAAAATAGGTGAGATGAAATAGGTATTCTTATTTTACACCTAGAAATGAGGCAAAAAGTTAAAAATATGTGCAATAAAAGAAGATGAGAAACTTCGTCCATTTGATTGCTTTTTCTTATGATGGGGAAGCTGAGCTTCCAGAAGAATTTGTTTGTTATTTGCAGACAAATTTCTCATCAGCAGCTGCAGAGATTAGTAATCTGCGGCTACCCAGAACTAAAATCTATACTGTCTGTATTCCGAGTGTGTCATTATCAAACACCAGAAGTGTCTTAATCACTTGGTTAGTGCAACAGCGGTAGCTAAAGCTGATTCCCAGCCTCAAACCTGACCCTTGGTGAACATAAAATGCAAAACTCTCCTTGTTCCTCCTTTAGGAAGCAGCTTGAAACTGGGTTCAGTAAGAAATCAAACTGGAAAAAGAAGTCTGGGCCCTAATCTAATCAATGGAAACTCTCCTCACCTCTACAAAGCCAGGGTTTAACCCTGTATCCAAAAATAAATACCAAGGATTTTCCAGCATATATCTGTGACTTCTAAGAGTGAGCCTTCATGGGCTTCCTCCAAGTGGCGGCAGCCAGCAGTGTTCTCGTCAGCAACATCTATGAGTATCTCCTTCATCAGAAAGTTGTACGAAGTGTGCTTACCAGGGCTTGCAGCTATCGCACTCGGTCAATCATATCACAGAGCTTCTGACCTCAGAAGTGCATTTAAGAACATTTTTTAGCTATGGCCAAGTTAAGGGCTGCTTGTCTGGAGGGCGTTTTGGAAGACAGTGCAGCCGCATACTTTGAATAAGTGAATGAAGTGAATCTTACATGTTCACTAAAATTTTCATTGGTTTCTATAGCTACTGGGACAGTGCAGGGGAGGATATGAGCTGCAGTCACATAGCTGGAAATACAGAGGAAGATGCAGGATTCAATAATAGCTCCTCACGATCCAGTAACAGGAGTTCTTTGGCACATGAATCTTCCATTAACCACATTTTTGGAACCAGGCTGATGGCCAGGGAGGGCTTTGTGTTTGCCTGATAGATTTACAATAGGATTTCATTGGCCCTCTTCTTTGTGTTTATCTGGCTCTCATTTCCAGTGAAACATTCCAAGCAATACTCTTGGGTTCTGACTGCATGAGAACCAAAACTGCTGAACTGAAATGGCTAAAATTTGCACATCTTGCCTAGGAGTCCATGAATCCTTGGCGATAAGTAAGTAAGTATTGTCACTGAGCTAGTTTGGACACTCAGACTGGCCAAAGCATGAAAGTAAGTCTCCATGTCCTGACATTAAATGCTGGAATTTGGAATGAGTTTTCTCTCATAAACAGGATACAAAATATAGCAGTTTGTGTAAATCAGGGCACACCCTAAAATACCCAGAGCCCTCTGTTACCAGAACAGGCAAGGTTCAGTGAAGAAAGTGTGTCTTAGTAAAGTTCAATGAGCAGAAAAAGGTAAACAGAAATGAAAAGCATTAAAAGGAAAGTGACAGTAGGGTTCAGGGAGTGTGGGGGGAAGGGTGCTCACCAGAGGTAAAAGTCACCAAGGCTGATCTCAGAAGGAAAGATTATCACAGATGCCAGTAATGAAAGCAGATGGGGATGTGGTGTAATATTGGCTTCCCAATACCTCATTGACTAATAAAATGACCAATACCATGATGATGCTTTTAACCACAAAAATCTACAAGTGTCTAAAACTTGAAAGATGGTAAATTCATTTTGTAGATGCCAAATATTTATGGATAACTCAATTAAGAGCCCCATAGACCACCACTCAAATTTAGAGCTGTTTGCCCCAGGCCACACAATGAATTTCTGGGGTGCATTGTGAAGCTTATTCCTTATTTTAATCAGGGGATATTTTCTTCTCTACTTACAGTAGGAATAATAATGGTTTTGTCTTATTTATGATGTCAGTCATGAATGAATGAGTACAAAGGAAACATACTCAATGCATGTCAGTGAAAATAATAGTAAGATTTAGCCATTTTGTAAGCATGTATTCTTGAAAGAAATAAACAAAATTGGAAAGATAAGGGGCTTGCATTTAGAGGGCTTTTTTTTTTACTATAAGGATGTATACTGCTTTTTCTCTTAGAAAAAGAAAAGCACTGCTTGTTAAAAAAAAAAATTAAAAAAATTGTTTTTCCTGACTTCTAGACACAAATATAAGCCACATTAAAAATTATAAAATTGCATAATGCTGATGTAATTGCTGATCATAGTTGTGTTGATCATTTTAAGGAACCAGACCCACAACTTTGATTTGGAGTCACTGAATCAGCCAAATGCAAACACAAATTCAGCCTTGGCTGCTTTTTGCTGGAAATGTGGCTCAAGAAGCCACCACAATAACCTTGCCTATTCACTCATTTGGCTTTTGTGAATGAAAGCCAGAGATCTGGGGTACTGGTTATAGAGCATTGGTTTGGTTTTAGTTTGTTGGGGGTTTTTATTCAGAACAGAATAGTGCTTTTTCTACTGTGGATATTTATGTGATTTAGCCTGATGTCATTAAGATTAGGTCAGGGCATCTTGAATTTATCTGTAAGCTGACCAACATAAAACTACAGACCACATTGTCTGTGATACGTTTCTATGTGTATTTTGTGCTGCTAAATATCACCTAAAAGAAGGACAACCAGCTTGCACAGGATAACAATATCTAAGATTTTATTAGAAATGGAAGGTGTGATTGTAACAGCGTAGCTTAGTTTTGCAGAAAATTATGAATTTATGTTGTTGTTCAGTTATTTATTTCCCTGTAGTCAGGCTTTTTTTTTTATTGATAACATCTGCAGTTGAACCCACATTTGTTTATCAAAAGACAATCACTTTCAAATTGTTCGTGAGAGTTTCATCCTGTTTTGCAAGTTATGATGTATTTCACACAAAAAATCAAACTCTATCTGTTTACAGGAGAAAAGATCCATTCAGCCATATGGAGGGCTTATCTAAAAAACACAAATATTACAGCCCAACCAGACTGCTGTAAAATGAATTCTCCTTCACATCATCTCCTTGCGTATTTGAACAGACAGAGGGAGGTATCTTTCAGCTGATCTTCTCTTCCCTTTCCATTGCTCTAACTCAAAACCAGTCAGTGTTCAGCCTGGCCATTTTCACACGGGAAGCAGGAAACAAGTCTGGACTATCGATCTGTGCTTCTTTTCTGTCCCCCATTGGCATTTCTGAATATCAGAGATTTTATATAGTAATTTTACAACATTTTAGCTGTACTGGTCACTCTCAATGAAGCAGATTTTAACTACTGTGAAAGCCAAGATTTAGGGTCTGAAGGATAGCTTTTTTCTCACTTAACTTAGCTGCCTAAGAATTAGGCACTTTTTTTATGTGATCACCCAAGGTTCCTCACAAAACACTCATCTGAACAGCATGAGGAAGGGATGAGCAGCCATCATCAGTGTACAGTTCTCTGTTGAAAAGGAATGGAAAGTTTTCATGACTATCTCAGACTCAAGTATATCTAACACTTGGATATACAAAGTTAGGAGAGATGAAGTACATGCCAAACTAATTAGCAACATTTGCAGTTCTAATTATACAAGTGGCACAAAAAATCTTCACCTGTGTATAGATCAAAATCGCTATAACTTTGCTATAAATCTATATCTACAAATGTTAGAACTCAAAATCTGAGACAAGGTGTTAAAAATAGGTGTGTCAGGTCTATACCTGGATATCTAAAGAAATGGTAAGAATTGGTTTTAAGTGTGCATACTGAGTAGACCCATACGGTCTGGAGGGGTGCTACTAGTGTTTTGTACTTTTGAAATGAAGTTGTGTTTTGAGAACTTTAAATTGATGGAGAAATCTATTTTATGTCATTGCTATTGTTATTATTGATCTTAAATTAAAGGAAGATTAAATTTTGTTGCCTTGCTTTATATTAAATCAAAGGACAAGACTCAGATGTCCTGAAACCTAGTCTCAGGTGTGACATACAAAGTCAAGTACCTCAGCCGAGATGCTCATGCTTACATTTGGTCAGGCAATTCTACAGCCTTGTTACACTGCCAAGGAGCTAAAATTCACCAAGCAACTCACTTGCATGTGCTCAGAAACATCCCAGCCTGCAATGACCATATCTTAATTTTGTCTTTATTCATCTGCATACTCTAAACTCTTCAAGAATCTGCAGGAGCACCTTGTACAAGTAAGTGTGCTCAGAACAGGCCTAATAAATATTAACAGCAAGGGAAAGTGTTAGTTGGAGGGTGGTTGGTGGACGTGGGAATCAAACCAATTTCACCCACACTTTAGAGTAACACTAGAAAATCATTTGACCATCTCTGAAACCATAATGGATTATTTTTGTCTGCTTCCAGCCAATGATATAGAATGGCCCCCACAAGGAAGAACATGAAACAGATTAAATGTGTGTATGTGTATAGCCATATATCTGTGTGTGAGAGGCAGCGTTTATGGTCTGTGTGGAACTGGACTGACATTTATAGGTGTTTTTCTGGGCTTCCTCATAAGAAATAGGGGAAGAAAAGCATGAGGACAGACATTCAGTGCTCATTATCTGCCAAGTGATTAAAAATGGTAGACCTATCTACATGTGTGTTGGTAGATGCCAGTCCAAGGAAGCATTGCTTATATCAAAACTGCTTCTTAAAGCATGAGTCTGGAAATATCTTGAAAGATGGAGACTCCTGGAGAGCCTTTTGGTCTTACCATGTATGTAGAGATATAGAGAATTGACTACAGATACAGAGAGAAATACTTTTCTGCTCTTGAGACTACCAAAGACTTGAATCTCTTAAACGATGGCCAGTGACAGGCACTCGGGTAACTTGGATGTTAAAACTCTGCTCTACAAGAGAAACACCAAAACAATAAGCACCGTATGCTTAGGATCAAAAAATAAAACCATAAATAAAATATAAAAGGATAGATAGGAAGAGATATTTACCACCTCCTAAGGAGATTTTTAAATCAAAAGGGGACACTGATTATATTAAGGCCCCAGAATGGCAACAACTCAGCTTTCTCTTTGAACTCAGAGCAGCTCCCAGGATGAAGTGGTGTTCAAAGACAATCCTTTGCATGAATAATATGGGGGAGGGTTTAATTACCACCTCCTCTCATTCTTCTTCTTCTCTAGCCAGAAAGCTCAGGTTTCAGCAGTTTTGTTTCTCATTGAGGCTGTTGCAGACTGGGGGGAGGGAGAGAAGGGAGGAAATACTACAAGGCTGGGAAAAAAGGGCAGCAGCCAGTGAGCTGTAGCAAAAAGGACAGAAAATAAAAGAAAAGGGCACTGCCTCCTTCATATATAAAGCAGTTTCTAATAAAAAAAAAAAAAAAAAAAGAAAAAAAAAAAAAGAAAAAAGAANGTATAACCAATTCACCTAAATAAAAAGATTGTTTAACAACAGAGAGCTTTTTTTTAAAAAAAAAAAAAAGAAAAAAAGAAAAAGAAAAAAGAAAGAAACAAAAGAAGAGCAAGCTATCCCACTGATACTATAAATCTCCAGACAGGGTAGTGTCAGAAAACACAACTCTTGTGTGGCTCAGAAACTCATCTCACTCAGAGGTGTTACATTACAGTTATACAGGAACTATAGTATACACTGAGCAGAGCTGCTCTGAACCTGGTTTCACTCTGGCTAAGCTTGTTTAAGTAATACTACAACAGATCCACACCAAGAATGAGCAAATCCTAATATTACCCTGTGTGAATAAAGACCAAATTCATGTCACCTTTATATTTATGCTGTCACTTATTCCATTTTTAATGGACATGATATTATGCATTTCCTGTGTTACCAGCCAGCAGCACCAAACAAAGAGAGAAGTATGAGTCTGTTTTTACCAGATTTTGGATCTTTTCAAATATAATTGACTTGAGTTCATGTATTATTCATAGTTTAGAGTCGAGGTGAGAAGTGTTATTGGTGAATATTATTAATAGTTTACAATCTGCCGTGCTATCACTTCTCTTTGCAGGTCTCTTAAAATATCTGCAAAAACGGTGCCCTCTCTGGACAAAAATAAAAGCTCTTCACACACCTTGCAGACAGAGGGGTCTGGTTACATTTCCTTACTCTGATCTACACAAAGTTCTCTCTTAAACACTTGCTGGCAAATCACTTCTTGCCACTCTCTTCCCAGCTCATTTACCAGCTGAGGATATCTGAAATGCAGTATCCTCTGCCATAGGAACCTCACACCCTTTCTGACGTGAACTTTCCCTTGCCAGAGCTCTGCCTTGAGTCATTTGGAACCAATTACTGTGTTGTGCAAAGCTCATATTAGGCAATAGCAGCTGTGTGACGAAGCAGATTCCTCCCAGGTTTCTCTGTTTCCAGTGGTTTCTGACTAACCTCCGCAGGCTGTGCCAGGCGTCGACGGGACACCCCACCGGAAGGGAATGGCTTCATTTGCTCTCCTCCAGCATCTGTCTTGGGTGGAGGTGAAAGGAAGCAGAGCAGGCAGATAGAGTACACTTGGTTGGGTCCATCCAACCCAAGGGCACCCAAGGACACCCAAGACCAGGAGAAATGGACTGTGAAATGCCTCATGTCCAAATAACCAAGTAGCCGCACCTAGGGTGTCAAGGACATTCTCAATATCTCAGTCTGATCTCTGATTTCCACATCCTACCTGCTTCTGTACTAAACAGCAGGGAGCCCTCCTAGAAAAGCTCTTAGGCAGCTTTGCCTGCTAGGCAAAGGTCACATGAAGACTCAGCACAAGGACATTGAAGCTTTTGGTCAGGCACAAAACCCTAGAGCCCATCCACACTGTGGGCAAGCACTCCCCAAAGCCTCAAGGACTTACCCAGAAAATGACATGGGCCAAGTCAGATGCTGCCCCACAGATCCTCTTACAGGCAAGAAACATGGGCAGAAAGAAAACTGACACTTAAGCCTGGTCTCAGGGCTGCTTCTACCCTGTATAGGTGTCCCGTGAGACCCTTTTGTGGCATATACACTAAGGAACAGAGGAAGACAGAAAGTGAAAAAGAAACTATTTGAAAACACTTTTATATTTTAGTCCATGGAAAGTTGTCTCTCTGTTTCCAAGAAAGAATCGGAGATAAGCCAATGTAATACATCACCACAAAATAGCTCTACCCAACTCCACATCTTGGGGGATTTAGTTGCTGATTTTCAATTGCCAGAATAGTGCCCAGATGCTGAGGGGTTTATCAGCCATGTAGAAGATGACTAAACGAATGACACCAGAGGAGATGGAGATTCCCAGTAGCAGACACAAGATAAGGACTCAGGGCAGTTTGTAGCCCTCCCCTCCCTGCTGCAGCCAGCTCAAACAGCCCACACAATCACTGAACTGCTCTGGAGAAGACTGGTTCCTGGAAGAGAGAAGAAGATAAAGAAAGAGACATGGACAGATCATCTAAGATTAATGATGAAAAAAAAAAAATTTAAAGTACTTGTAAGAGGAAATTTTCGCTATGCCAGAATCATTATTAATCCCCTGTAACTCCCTATGACTAAGAGCTGTTAAACTACATTGCGATTTAGAAATGTAGATATTCCCTTGCGCAGACAAAATGCACCTAAGATATTGGGATATGCAAAGGAAATTAATGGCAGTTCTTCTTTCATGTGTTAGAGTATTTTTTCAAAAGTGTTTATTATCTTGTCTCTTTAACTTCTGGCAAGTTGTTTTTACCTCATTTATTTGTAACTTTTTTTTTTTTTAGTTTGTCAATGTTTTTTAACTCCCATGACAGTTTCTACAAAATTAATCAGAGAGATAGAGAGGTTTTGAAAATATGAAGGTATTTCAAGAACTGGGTAAATGTGTCCAAAAGAAGCCCGAAATCAATTCCCTCACAGATAAACATTGACACAATCCTTAGCAGATATCATAGAAGCAAAGCTTGGCAAGCAAGCAGCCCTGATGGTGCAGCATAATTTGCTTTGATACAAAATGATATCTATAAAATGTTAATTTTTTCGACTTTTTGTCTTCAGGGTTCCTTTCACAGGTAAATCTAATGTAACCTCTTTGTCTTTCATTGCTTTGCACAGCATCTCATTATTTGAGCAACATGAGACTTTGAGTTACTTGTGCAAAGCAAGACTGGCATTCAGGTTTCCAGTATGTTCAGCTATAAATGGAGACCATAGGGACAAGGATCAAATCTTTTACCTTGCAGGAATGATATGACAGTAGGCACTAACATGATACTGTTTTACACCACATACTCCACAGTCAGGTATTGCCGGTAGCTCTCAGCTAAAAAATTACCCTACGTTTGAGTGCAGAGCTGGCACTGCGGCTGTACCAGGCTGCCAAAACACCAGCGCATGGCAAACCCCTTGCAATATGGGGTTGGTGATGGGCAAAAAGCTAAAAAGCCCCAGGAGAGGCAAAAGGCTGACAGTGCCTCTGAGGCCACAGATACTCATGCATAAGTTATCATCGTGCCAAGCCCCCTCAGCTCTTGGGTACACCTTCAAAACCCCTTTCAAGATGCAGGTAGAGGGGTTCTGATTTCTTTGCTACCTCCTATAATGAATATGTGATGTTGTCTCCTGAATTTTCAAGCTTACACAACACTTACCATATTTGTCTGAAATAGAGTAAAGAAGCACAAATCCACCTCTTGAAAAGCAATTCTTGACAGTTCATTGAAATACAAGGCCCTTTACTTCCTCCATAAGAGAGTGTCGAGAGCAGCTAAGCAAACTCAAAGGCAGTATATAAGATAAAGGCAGCTTTGAGAAGGATTTGAGGCTTTGTTTTTCTATTGCTTCACTGTAGAAATAACAATCAAACCTCAGGAAGAGGTGAGGTGACACCCCATTATTGCAGACTGTGAGTGTTGGTGCACAGATGCTATGGCGATATCCCTAGCTGAGGCCTGGATCTGAGCTTGAGCATTGAAAGTCCCTCAGGAATGGCTCTGTACTTCCCAAAGAAGCAGTAAAAATGTTATAAGTCTCTGCAACAACTGATTGTTCACCTGCTTTCACAAATCACCTCTTTACATTCACATTCATGCCCACATTTCTTGAATATAAGAAACAATTAATATCACGCTTTTTTCCATTGTTATGAAGAATTGTAACTGAAAGATGGAGACAAATTCCCTCTGTCCCAGGTCCCAGGAGAGGGAAAGCCTTGGTGCATCCATGAGCTGGGGACACCAGAGGGTGAATCAAGGGAAAAGGCACTAGCTGTTGTTTCAGAAGCTTGGGAGGAGGTAAGATCAAATGACCCTGCAGATATGTCTGGAAGGGAAGCGGGGAAAGAAATGTCTGTTAGCTGCAACTTCCCTCGGACCACGATGCGAAAGGTGTCAACAAAGTTTTCTCTTGTTCTCTTGAGAACAGAGATTTATGAAAAGCTGTCCCTTATTTTATTTCTGATTTTCCTATGATTTCTCTGCCTCCAGTCAGGATGGTTCTCCTTCCAGTGAGGAGTGCAACTTGCACAAATGAAGAAAACCCCTGATCTTCAAAGGGCTGCAGCACATTGTCGTAATGTCGTCATAGCACAGCTTAGCCCCGTCTATATGGGCAAGATCAAACAGTATCCTGCAGAGACAGGATGCTATTGCATTACAACATGATTCTTCCCTGTGACAGACTTGGCCAAGAGCCATGCAACAAAATGGGTCTGCTCAGAGTGAATGGCCTGGGAGTCATAGACAGCAGTTAGAGATTTATGCTGCTGCAGTTGCTTCAATCTCCAATTTACTCACATCAGAAATCAAATCAAGACGCTGTCCTCCAGTATTTCAGGCTTACCCAGATGTCTGCAAACCAATGGTATGAACTTTGTGCCTTACATATCATCACTGTAGCTAAACATCTTGCATTTTTCTTTAAAAAGAGTGTTCATTGAGTAAATTAATGCTAATAATAATTAATATCAGTTACTATTAACCCACAGAAAATGTATGGGGGATTCCTTTTGGGAATATCCCTATGTGAGCCTATCAAGAAATCATGCTATGCTCTCATTTTCTAATGTAGCTGCCCATTCAATTATAGCTTGATGGAAAGTGGCATTTATCTTTTTGGTGGCACTTTTCTGCCAAGATGTTTTTAATGAAAGGGGATCAGCAGGAGGTAGCAACCTTAAGTACCAAGCAATGCTACATAATCCAGAGATTTTGTGAAGATGTTTTATCTGTCCTTCTTCATACACCTGTACATCTGATTTTGGTCATGAATGTATCATCCCTTGCAATATGCAGGACAAACCCATCAGTACTGTGGATTGGAGAGGGGAGAGTGAGAGAAATAAGCCTGTTAGGGCTTGTTGAATCTAGCAGGACTAGCAGAGGTAGTGAGGCCTTCAATGCATCTGTGTTAAAAGGCCTTGTGTCTGCTGTAATCTGGAATTTGCCGAATGTTTGCTGCACGCATGCAGGATTGAATACGATTGAAGCTGCATATCCAGCCACCACATCCGAGTTAAGTCACAGCATATGCTAAGCTTCAACTCACTGAAAAAAAACAAACCAAAAAAACCCTAAGGATTAGTGTGGCTTGAATGAGTGTGTTTGATTGCATCAAGTGATGGGCAGCTAAATCTTAAACTGCTGTAACTCAAGTCCCAGCAATCATATGCTTAATATATTATGAAGTCTGTGTCTATCCCAGTAAATGAAATTAGAGTCTGTCCACTGGTCCCGAAGGGTCATGTTATGGTTTGTGTTCTCGTGACCAGGCTGGAGCCTGCAGCTGGTTCTGCCTGGTTTGGTACAGTAGACATAGCCTGACATGCTGTCAGATGAGTGTATTAAAACAGAAAAAAAAAATAAAATCTGTCTTAACCTCAGAAACCTGAGACCTCTGCAGGTGACATTGCATGTCATGGCAGGACAGAGCTCTCTCCAGTAAGCATTTGCAGTCCAGGGATTTAAGTGTCATATCCAGCAGGACCTTGAATTATAGCTGGATGGCAGATGGAGGGTGGCACTTTTTACCACTGGCCACAGACCATGAGTGTTTGCAGAATCACTGTTTAAATACCAGTATCAGAGCATTATGTTAAACTCGGTGTTTACCTGCACACACCATTGTATGAGATGCAGAGGGTTACTCCAAAAGGTTGATAAAATAAGTAGTGTAAAGTGTGTTTAACTTCTAGAAACAGGCACATGCCAGGAGCACTGAAGGTATTATAATAGTCAGATCACTGTTGTGTCCTCCAGCCACAGCGGGGAAAATCTACTCCCTAAAACACAGGAAGATGCAATGGGAGGTATGTCTCCTTGGCTATGATGCTCCTTTAAAAGTCAGTCCACAACATAATGCAACAGCTCTGAATTACCCTGTGTAGGAAGCTCTTTCCATGGTCAGATCTTGGAAAAACCATCTAGCCTACCCACACATTTCCCTTTTACCCTAACACACTGTTCATAGCTCGGGGAGTCAGAGACACAGGGGCTGCCTTTTGCCCACAGTGGGGATAGCAGTGTGGCAAAGCCCACAGCTCTTTCTGACAGATTCATGATGGAAGTTCATGCTGCTTCTTATCTACCCAAAGAATTTTGATTTTCCTGTGACCAGTGGTGGAAAGACTTTCCTCTGCCATAGGCCAGATAGCCAATATCAATTCAGACCACAGCAAGCAGCAACAGGAAAAGCTGAACTCTGCATCAGGGCTCATTAGCACTTCGAAATCTGTGTTGATTCACTGGTAGCTCTGATATGTCACCTACTCCTGAGGCTGTGGTCAGGGAAAAGACCCCCTCATCGTTAAGGCTTCAGTCTAACAACAGGTATGAAAAAACAACGTATTTGGAATCTACCCCATAATCAGAACTGAAAACAACATTTCCAGTAAAAGATCAGGAGAGTAAGTTGAATTAGCAGGCTCTGTAGTCTGTCATCACTCACAGGTTTATTTAGTTATCAGCACATACATTCAAAGGTATGTTTGCAAAAGGACTGCGGCATGGTTGTCCCATTCAAATCATGGAGAAAAGCAAGAAAAGTATTTGGCTTGTGTTTGCCTTTGATGAGTTCCTACCTTCTTTGTGTGCATGTTGCTGGGGATCTTTAATACTCTTTGATACTCATTATTTGTAAGTAGGCCTGCTCCTCAGTGCAACACTACTAGGCATTTTCGCACACTCAGGCTGCATTGTGTAACATGAGGCAAAAATCTTCAGCAACCAGGTGACCACCTGACCATCCAGCAACAGCTCTCATATGCTGCAACTCAGCCTCCTACCCAGACCATATGCTGAGAAAATCCATGAGAGCCAGAGAGCTCCTCAAAGTGGGACTTGCACATTTCCCACAGCCTAACAGTATATCCTAGACAAGAAAAAATATGGGCACATCCAGGCGCCTGGGGCAACAACTGTTTATTAGTGTTGTTACATAAGATGCTGCCAAAGACTAGTGTGTTGGGTCCCATCTTATGATGCACCCTTGCTTCATAAGGTCTGCATGTCACGGCCATAACACACAATAGTGCTGCTCAGCAGCCAGCTGGGAGGCGCACAGCACCGCACAAGTGTTAAGTTCACTGCTGATTTTTTTTTTCTACTTTTGATAGAAAATGTGTCACTAACTTAGAGCTATTGCTCTGATGTTGGACTTCCAGAGAAAGGAACGAGAGATGTTTGTGCCCTTTGATTTCTGGCACATTTTCATACAACATGGGCAGCTGCATCCTTTTGGGTCTCCTGGGGCTGCTATACTCAGATGTCTGCAGGATGGTGACCCATCTCTCACTGAGCTGGTGATGATAGGGAGGGGTTGTCAGTTTAATAGCATTCACTTTCCTGACACTGATCTGCAACATGAATCATGTTCTTGGAAAGTGAGCAAGAGACCATGTAATTATTGAGGTAAAGTGGCAAGTTTGGAAGAACTAATTGGTAAGTACTCGTGGCAAAAGAGCACCCTAAAACTGAATAAAAGGGGTATCCTCAGACCCTGCCTGGATCTCATACACTCTAGAAAAGGCTTACTCTTTTTTTTTTTATTTCAGATAATGACAATGTGATTTCTATGAAAATTTAATTTCAATGACTGTTGTTGTTATTGTTATCATAAATAAGCAAAATAAGCACCTTGGGGGCTCCAAATCTCTATATCTTCTTTCCGATGTGGCAGCTGAGGATGACTGCACTGCCTCAGGCAGCAGCACTATTGGGAGGACAAGCCCATACACCAGGTTGGCAGAGGCAAGGACAATGCTGCAAGCAGGCTGTGACTGCTGCACCGCTTCAGTGTCCTCCCTGACTAAGCAGCAGGTTCATTAACGAAGGCAGCTACCTCCAACTAGTCATAGAGGCTTCTAAAAACTGCTGTGCTTCTGGGTGTAAAAGACACTATTCTGACCAGTTTCTCCATCTGAAGGCAGCAGGGATTGTATTGGAGTATGTCCACATCCTGTGAGCAGCCCACTGGAGGTGAGAGCCCTGACATCCTCCCAGATGGGAAACTGATTCCCTTCAGGGATAGTCAAGCTCTCCAGACTGGTCAGGATCAGCCCTACCAGGAGCTTGGCAGCAGTGAAATACATAGATGAACATGTGGCAACCTTGAGCTGCCTGGCTCTGGTCAGTTCGGTTTACTAGCGCAGTCATTGTTGGTAGATCTATCTTTCAATTGTATGTGATCTTTGTTTTATGTGGTGTTATCTATGGATCCTACACAGAATATAATGCTGCTATTTAAAAATAACACTGAGTCGTTCTAAACCGGGGTCTCAATTTTGTCATATTAGACTATAGATATGCGATTAAGTCATTTGTCTTAAATTATACTTCACAAAAGAAACCTCTAACTGACCCACTTTTACTTCTATTCCATGCTGGTTACACATTAAAACTCATGACTTCAAACCATTCTGAAGGACATTTTTTCTGACAATCACACTCCGTTCTAGCTAAGAGTTCTGGACACATACAAATGTACATGACTTGTTTCTAGTCTGAACCTGTCTGCTATTAACTTCTAATTGTTGCTTCAAGTTATGGAGAGAAATTGTTGGTAAGCTTTGCAAGTGTGATTTCATTTTAAAGACCAGTGGTTTTCTGCAGATGCTGTGAAGCTTCACTTATAAATAACCTTGGACACCCAGAACACTGGCAGCCTCTAAAATGGTTCTGAAAACAACCACAGTTTTAGGTCTGCCTGCACCCAGTCTTCATGAGCCTCAAACTGCCCATGACACTTATATTAAAATCTGCAAGTGGATTCTTATTTGCCACAAAATCATAATTTAAGGCTTGATTCCACTTTTACTTATAAACATATCCGTTTCTCTAACTCTTCCACTTCTAGCAGAACCTGCTACATGTGGCAAGAGGTATGGAACACACCTGACATCAATCTGGTGGTTGGTAGTTTCATGGAGTTTAGGGATGGAAGGGATTGCTAGATTGCTTGGTTTGACATCCTCATTATGGAAATCCATTCAGTTATTTTTGTACTGGGTTCAGTAAAGAGCACCAAACTAAAATGTAGCTCCCAAAAAAGCATCCAGAGTATTTCAAAACACAGGAATCTACCACTCCCTTTCATCGTTCAGACAACTGATAAAGAAAGCTCACTTTTAAATGTGCCTCCTATCTAGCTTGAATGTGTCTACTTTCTACTTTTAGCTTTTCACTGTTACATGTTTGTTACATGAAAAAAAGATCCTTATTATCTCTCATTTTCTTACTGTGAAGACAACTGCATTGCAAACAGTTTGCTTAATGCTTTTCTTTTTAATATACTCCGCATAGTAGCCTATCTGCAATAAAAGAATATGACTACGTGTAAATCTTTACCTTAGAGAAGATGTGAGATAAGAGCCCTTCAGTGTGGATGAGCTCAGCCACCTCAGCTTTACTGAAATATCAGCACTGTTAATATTTTCCTGGCAGCAATGCTATCGAGGATGCTCTTTATAGCAGTCCTGCTGCCAGCTACCCCCAACTGCTCATTTCCACCCGAGAACAGCCCCATTCCCCTCACTCTGGACAGCCAGCCCATACATGCACAGAGGAAATGACTTCCATGTTTAGCAGCTGTCTTCAACACAGCTCAGTTCACTGAATCAATCAGTTAAGCACTGCAAACTCTGCTGGTCTAAGCAAGGGAGTGGATTGACGTGTGTACATGTATGTGCGGTATATGCAGAATGGGAGGACTGAAAAATGCACATGGGTCCATCCCCTCAGGATTAAAGCAAGTACTCAATAGTTGCTGGAGAGTGGCTAACATGTCATCAATTCATCCCCTAATTTGCTCTGTGGTAACTAATTTATTTAACCATAGCCTATGGCAAACTTTCCTCAAAATATATTTTGTCTGATCTGGCAAACTCATTGCTTCATTAGAAAATGAAGTCAGGTTAGTTCGTTAAGAATGTTCTCCTACTGCTGATGCCTGTGGACAGTGACAGCCAAGAGGTCCCTTTTCCCCACTACTTTTAATTGTAAATCCCGGTTAGAAAATAGGAGTGTTTGATAATGGTAACCATGTAGACATAACATAACATAAAAACGTTGATGTGATATACATCCAATGAAACACATCTACATCTGTTTTCTATATCACTGCATGGATTGGCATTAATCATATCCTCCAACTTTTAATTCTGTCCTGGTAGGCAAACCTAGCTTCAGCAACCTACGTTATCCTGCTTGCCCTGACAGCACAATCACACACCATGAGCTATGGCTGAGAAGGAAGTAGCTGTGGACATGAGAGACTCACCACTCCCATTATGTCATTTTCTAGAACAAAGTTTCACTGTGATTTAAGTGCTGCTATTGCTGCCCCTGTAATACAAGTAGGACGCAAAGATTTGTGCCTCACCAGACTCTGTCTCTTGATCCCTGTTCAAACTTAAAGAGCATGGGATTGAGCAATGGGACACTGTGTATTTTGAGAGTAATATACAGTCGTCAGTAGAGGAGACATGCAGCCTCCAAATGTAAACTATTAAAAGGTGGAATTAAAAAAAAAAATAAAAAAAAAATTCACTTGTAACAGATGCTCATTTGAAAAAGTTCATTTGTAACATCTGGTTACAAAAAGAAGAAAAAGAAACAGTAAATAAACCCACCTTCTCCCAAGCCTCGTTACAGAAATTATCCTAGAACCAAAGTCCTCTGTGCAGGACATATGTGTCCCTGAAGACAAGGCAAATAAGTGAGCAGGGAGCCAGAGAGATGCTGGCAGCAACCGCTCCCCAAGACACAGCTTTGAGGGTAGCCATGTTCAGGGATGGACTTGGGGCATGTTTGTTACAATTTAATCCTCTCTTGCCTCTGGCAGCACCAGAGAAAGTCTGATGTCCGGAAATCATGCTTTAGGACTCAGATATACATCAAGGACTTGGCTACATATATTATGGTAGCAGAGCTTGGTGATAGCTCTTTGTCTGGGTAAATTATACATGTTCATCATGTTATATGCCTGACTTACACTAGATATTTGGGTGGTAAAAAGATTAAAGTGGACAGGGGGTTCAGTAGCCCTCTTGACACCCTTCTGCCCTCTGGCCCTGCTTGGAGCAGACACAGAAATTTGCCCCTTGCCTGATGAAAGAGACATGCTGGGCTCTGTAACACAGACCACTTGGGGGTGGTTGGAGTATGGGAACAGTGCTGTGTAGGGAGGAAGGCCTGAAATGGAGGAATGGCTGAAAGCCCTGACAGACTTCATGCTTACTAAGCCATGCTGTATTTTCAAGAACACTCTAAACCATCATAAATCAAATTGCTGCCAAAAGCAGTTGTCCTGCCTTCTCCCTGCCCAAGTTACTTGTTCTTACTTTTTTTTTTTGCTGCTCCCTCTCCCCAAACAGCTATTATCTAACCTGGGTCTGTTCTCTTGACATAGGGAAAGGGATGTTGAGGAGACAGGATTGAGGAGCCCAAAGCAGGAGGAGGGCAAGAGAGTTGCTTTTCCTGGCACTGCCAGGTGAAAACAGCCACAAAACTCTGGCTTAGACTAGAGGCAGACTTGTTATTTGCGGCAGATCAATTGCTCAAGGAGCTCAGCTTCGACGCAGATTCAAAAGCCACTCTTTCCCTCGGTGGTGACTGAGCACACCCAAAAATCTGACCACTTTCCCAGCGTACCAAAAAACCCCCAGTCTAGGTAACCATCGACTTTAAACCATTTATTGCACATGGGTGCGCTGCAGAGTTGTCCCACGCCAGAAGGTAACAACGGGTGATAAATCGGCAAGGAGTCAGTGCCGGGTTTCCCAGCGATGTCTGGACATGGTCTCCTTTCCGGGCTCGACGCCTCCAAGCAGAGACCTTTGTGGTCCTTGAGAAAACAGCACGGGGGGAATAAGAAGCTTATCCCCGCCCCCGCTCCATACTCCCCGGAGGATCCCTGTCAGGGCATGGCGAGACACCAGCATCCAGCACGGCTCCACGCTCCCGCCTGCCCCGGCCCCGCTCCGTCAGCGCCGCGCCGCCCTGGGCGTCACCAGGCTCTGCGTTGCTCCTCTCACTTCAAGAGTGCCACCTAGTGCATTCTAAAAACCATTTCACGTGGAAACGGGGGCTCCAAAGCGGGGAAATCCGCCTTTGAGACAGAATGGAGTTACAAAGCGAAGGAGCCCGGGAGAGCTGTTGGCAGGCGGCAGACGGCGGAGTGTGCTGTTAACTGCTGATGGTCCTGGCTAACTGTAAACCATCAAGAGAGCAGAGTGAACATTTCTGGTTAAAAAAAAATAATAAAAACTAAACATAAAACCACCGAAATTTTTCAGTTCTTGAATTGTCTAATGTGTTTCCTGGCTTGTTTTAACGCTAAGTGGCATGGGTTTAATCTCAGTGGGAGCTTCCTTGGGTATTTACTACAGTGAATGTTTCCGGGAGAGAATGGGTAAAGCAGGATTGGAAGCTGCAAAGTTCATCCATTCATAGAGGCAATTCCCTTATTAATAAAAACCAGCAGCTGCAAAAACTGTCCCAGACGAATAGTGGCTGTGGGAGGAACAAGTCCCACACCCCAAGCCTAGAGATACAGGGAGTGGGGAAAGTAGGGGTTCCCCCTAACTGTGGGGCATGAATTGGAAATCAGGTGGTGGCAACATATGTGTATTGCGTTTCTCCGCAAAATTTGCAACTTAGCTAATTGAATTCCTGACGCTGAACTGGTCCTTGGCTGAGATCATTTCAATGGGCAGGGTTGGTTTCTTTTTTTTTTTTTTTCCTCTTACAGGAGTTCCCTCCCCTCCTTCTTCCCATCCTCCGCCTATTAAAACAACTCAAGTCTCACTTGTTAAAAGACCCCATAACGTGGAGGAGGCAGAAAAGCAGCAGCAGGAAAGAAAAAGACGTCTGGAAAATATTACCCGTTTGCTGCTGCTGCTGCTGAGAAAACTCATTGAAACAGTTACTCGGTCAGCAAGGCATCACCAAAGAGACTTTATCTGATGCTGTACATCTCAAACTTTTAAACGCTGCCTTGCAACTTCTCCAGGCTCCTGGCTAGCCGGGCTTGAAATAAGATCTTCAGCTTCGACCACGAGATATTAACTCCTAATTTATTATTTTTAACTTTCTTATTATTTGAAAAAAAAAATCCCACAACTTTAAGCTAGAGACTGAAGCAGAGAAAGACAAATACACGGTAATTGTGAAAACACGTGGGAGAAAATGTGTAGGACTGAATAGCCTTAAAAGATTTTTTTATTTTCATTTTTAATTATTTTTTATTTTTGAGAGTCTCAATAAGTCCCTGAAAAGTACTATTTGATCTTTTACCTCAAACTTGGAAACTGTTCAGCGGGAGCAACGGTACGTGAGACCACACAGCTGGCGGGAGCCCCTCTATGACCAAAGGAGAGAAGGACAAACAAGGTAGGTGATTTATGCTATACGTTTCCATTATCTCAAGAGCAGAAGGCCCTCTCCTCCCATCCCCACTATTCAAGGGAGGAAAGCTAAAACAGATCTCCAAGATACAAGTGGGGCTGGGGGAGGATCTTACCGATTCCACACTACACCTATTTGAGCAATGAATAGGACCGCAGTGAGGATGAATGAGGTTTTCAGCTTCAACCCCTCCGTGTAATCCATTTACGATACTGCCGAGCTTTAAGATTTGCAAAAAGAATAAACCGAAAAAAAAACCAAAAAAAACCCCAAAAAACCCAACCAAAACAAAACCCAACCCCAAAACCCAATCGAATCTAAAATTAAACTAAAATCGAGCAACAGGTTAGGCAGCCGCTCCGCTGAGCCCAGCGCGGGAGGCGAGACCTGCTCACAGCCCAGGCTGGTTTCTCCCCGGCCATCCCCTGCTTCTGCATCCCGGGCCGGGAGGGGGGAGACGTGACAGGAGCGGAGGGAGGGATAGGACGACAGGAAGGCAGGCGAGGAGGTGGCCGGCGGGAGGAGGGCAGAAGTCCCGCCTCGGAGGAGAGAAACCAACGCGCCCGAGCTGCCCCGGCGCCGCGCTGAGCGGAGAGGGCGGATTGCCGAGGGAGGGACGCGAGCGAAGGGCTGCGGTGGGGCGGGAGCTGCAGGCTGCCCGCGAACTTTCAGCGCTNGTGGCGGCACCGTCCGCGCTGCCTCCTCGGCGTTCACCTCGCGAGAGTACGCGGGGCCTCCTTCCCGGCTGCAAACCCCGCCAGTGGCCTTCTGCAAACCTCTGTCCCCAACGGCCTTTCCCTGCACCTGCTCGAGAGTCAATGTCTCGAACGTGGCCCAGCTCTTAAGAGTCTTAACAACCTTCACGTTATCATAAACTCTTTTAGGCTGGAAGGCACCTTTTAAGGTCCTTTAGTCCACCCCCCGTGCAATGAGCAGAGACAGCTTTAACTGGATTGGAGTGCTCAGAGCCCCATCCAGGAATCTTTCCGGGGATGGAACATCTACCACCTCTCTGGGCAACCTGGGCCAGTGTTTCACCACCCTCGTTGTAGAAGATGTCTTCCTTATACCTAGTCTAAATCTACCCTCTTATAGTTTAAAAACGTTAGCCCTTGTCCTGTCACAACAGGCCTTGCTAAAAATACTGGCCCCATCATTCTTAAAGGCCACCTTTACATATTGAAAGGCTGCAGTAAAGTCTCTTATCTTGTCAGACTTCATACCAGTGCTGGCAAAGAGAGACAAAAGGGATGTTAAAAGAGAATTTGCCCCATTTCCTTGCCCTGAGCGAAGACTTCAATACACTAGAACACTCCAGGGGGTGTTGTCTAACTCTTTGAGGGCCTGCAGAGATCCCACACTGCCCAAGACACAGCTGTTTTTTCACATTAGCACCCTGCTTCAACGCCTCCTTCTTTATATGGATCATAGCCACACACGTGTTTTTTTTCTCCAACAGGCATTGCATGTAACGTGGGGGCCTTGGACCTTCTTTCAGGAGCTGGATAGGTCACTTCATTTGAGGGTGATGGCAGTGAACTCTGTTCTCTTTCTCTGAAGGGCCACTCAAAATCCATCCCCCACCAAAGTTAGAGGAGTTTTGTCACTGGTGTCAATAAAGTCAGGATTTTATTTCATACTAGTTAATCTTTATTATCCTACATGCAAGTGCAGAAAAACTGGGAAAAGGCTTTCCCAGTGGAAGAGGAGCTCTACTGGATTCAGTGGAGTTTCCCGTGCTAGTTCCCTAGCAAACAAACTCAGCTGTTTGTATTTACGATGTGGAAGCAAATTTGCTTAATTTTGTTACTATTCAAGATTAGTGAATAAAGCAGCAAATTACTCCATTCAGTGTAGTGGGACTTGACTAAATCAAACAAAATATGACCTGTGCTTTTTAAACTAATAACAAGATAGTAAGCTATTAACACCAAATAAATATTTATTTGCTGGAGTGAGGCATGGAGTAGTTAGTTTTGTGCCAAAAAAGCATCCATGGACTTCATAACCAGCTACCAGAAAACATTTCTAAACTAGATTTTTGTTTAACCGCAATCCAAAATATCTGAGTACAAATTTATTCTATTATTTTATGTGTTAGAGTATTTGTCTGTGTTTGCTGGATTTTGTTTTTTTGTTTTGTTGTTTGTTTGTTTTTTCTTTCTTTTGATTATTTAACAACTAGTGTATCACTGTCTACATTAGGGACAAATCCAACCAGCAGCTGTAGGATTCATTCCGCATTGGTTACTCGAACCTGTAAGAAACTAAATTTGGGTAGTTTAGTGGGAAACATACATTGAGCAGACAGGAGATTCTTGATTTGCTAATCAAAGCCTGTGAATACAGATACAGTTTGCTATCATTACTTATCCTGTTTTTTATTTCAAACCTAACCTCAGAGTTAATTTTAGTTTTATGTGAGCCCTTTCCAGAAGATCAATGGCATGGCAAAATCTGGAAGCGATAAATAACCAAAAGCACCAGATATGGTAACTCTGCTCTTGTAAAGATGTACGGATGTAACATAACTTTTCAGTTCTCTCTCTGCAGGCTGTAAAATGTAAGAAGGAATCTGGACAGCTATTTTGTGCTTGTAATTAATGTGTACCTGCAGTCATTTGTACTTCACAGAGAAATTATTTACTTTGCCACCAGAATAAGGCTAATAATGAATCTAAATATTGGCTGGAAAATTGTAAGCCTCAGATGCTGTTTGTGTACAGACGGAGGGTTTATGTGTACAAGGCCACATCCAGTGTGTGTCAGCCTGTGTGCGTGCACACACACACTCACACGTGCCCTCAGACACGCTCATGTTATTAAAGCAGCTGCTCTGCTGAAGCCAATGCTTTTATTCTCACAAGTAAGGAGGGTCTTATATGGCTTATAAAAGACGATACTCTTCCTTTGGTTGCGTGCAGAAGAGCCCTCAGTAGCTGTACGTACTTACGCTCACCTGTGCCAGCTTCTATGCTGCCAGCCTCACTGATCTCAGGCAGCCTGTTGAGTAAGTTGTGTGTTTATTACAGACAACCCCCTACTCACTATATCTTCAGGTGAATACAGGCACGGAAAATAGGAAGTGGAGTGTTGTTTTTTGAGGAAAACCAGTTATATGGAACTAGAGAACTAGTGGGTTCTGTATCATATGAGAAAGAGTAAAATTATGAATACCAGTAAACTAAGCCTTAGGAAGGGTTTTGTAGGCCTCCATGAACCTCTTGTGTGATCATGATTTCCATTTCATAGGTGAGGAAGTTGAGGCAGAGAGAGGTGAATTCACTTACCTAAGGTCACTCATCAGGTGAATGGCAACACTAGGAACAAATTCCAGATTGTATGGGTTCCAAACCGCTTTTAGGTTCTATAATGGAAGAAATGCAGTGGTTAAGAAATGACTCATTTGACAACTTTCATAAGGGAGATTAATCTCTATAATAAATTATTACATTTGTCAAATGTGTGCATACATTTTTATCATGACTATCTCAGAAATAGCAGCTTTGCAGAGAAAGATTTTTTCTATGCCTGCACTACAGAACTGCAAAATAAATTATCCACTGATTTCCCTCTTCAGGAAAATCCTTAAGTGCACACTTATCTTTAATGACACACTTACATGCTTTGCTGAATTCAAAGCCTCAGCACTAAGGTTCAGAGGACAATGACTAATAGACAATTAAGGATTTAGCTTCTATACAAGCATGTAAAAATGAGACATTTTCAGTGCTAAGCACTTCTGGTTGCAAGAAAGATTTGCAGACAAGTCTGATGTGCAGATCTTGTATGAGTGGTTGGTTTGTATTATCTATTTATTTTGAATTCGGACTGCGCTATTGAAGCCAATGCTACAAGCACCCCCTCCAACCAAATTGCTTGAGTTTGCATTGCAAAAGCAATCACTGGGCACACAAACTGTTTTTCTCTTGAATGAAACTAATTGCAAGATATACCCCTGGAGCACACTTTTCAGACCTAATGGGTTTTTAGTCCATGGAATCTGACTATACTTAGTTCAGAGTAAAATACAAAAATGCATAGAGGGTGGAGTTAGGCCCTCAGCACCAGGTGTTCCTGTTTGCTGATCTCTTCCTGTGGTATTAGACTACTTGCTGATGTGGTTGTAGCCCTAGATGTGTAGAGAGAGGCGCAGGTCTTTTGAACTTTTAGAGGTGAAGAGGACAAAATAAGCACACTTGTGACTGAACCTTTACTTTGTCTCCTGGACAAATATTGACTTTTGCATTATAAGTTTTTTTTTTAAATGTCTTCAGATGTTTGGAATTAGTAAATGCTAATTCTTTCAACCAACCTTCCAAATCATTGTATGTATGAACTTCCTGTGCCTCCCCCTCTTGCTTTTTAATCTTCTGAGAAAAAAGCTAGCCAGAAGCACTACATGGCAATATGTTTGAGTGTTGTACATGAGAGATGACTTCTGAAACAGATGATGTTGTGATCTGCTTTCCATGTGTTGCAAGAAAACCTAACGTCAGTTTGATCTCCAGTCAGTTCCATGTCCTGTATCAGCAGATGCCAGGGACCACCTGATTGCTTCTCTAGTCCTCATAGCAGCGATATAACGGCTGTTATAGAATAAGTGAACAATGTTCAGACATCAATATATATAGGTTTTCTGGATATGTATTCACCCCTATTCTGTTTATTACTTTTTTGATATATTGGTAACTACTTATGTTTTTTTTGCTTTGTTTTGTTTTTTCTTCTATTTGCCTCCTGACTTTGCAAAGGGATGAACTATCTGCAGGTCCTGTTACTCTCAGGGATGCATGAAAGCTGATTTGTAACCATGTAGATGGACTCTGCTGCATGATTTTGAAGGGGGGGAAAAGTGGTACTTTGCCGTGGAAATGAGCAGCATTCTTTGCTGAATAAAGACTTAGTTCAAAGCAGGACAAAAGAACCTGCTGAATTTCAGTCAAGTATCTAGATTTCATTAAAGTTAGATCTATGTACCATAACTTCAGTTAAATGCTAGCCTAAATCTTTTTTTCAGCATAGAGAGATCTCAAGCATAATTTGCTGTTCTTCTAATTTGAGATCTAAAACATTATTCAGTTTGAGAAAGGAGTATGATCTATTGTGTTAGAGTTAATAGCCCAGTCATTATATGTATAATGTAGATATCAGCCAACTCTTTTTTAATCTGAAATTTTTAATTAAATTAATGTTAGAAGACTGCAACTTTTAGTTATGCCAGTTGTTAATAGTAATGTAGCGTAAGTTCTCCTTCATCATATGTGACCAACAAAAATACTCATTGTTTGGCTTTATCAGGATGCCAAAAGACACTCAGTATCAAACAATTCACTAGGTGGACTCTGATGTCAAGTGCTTGCAAGTGTTCATTTCTTGGCCATGCTTTTCCATGACAGCCTCCAAAGAAAGACACACATTGCCTCCTCCTGTACAGATGCAAAGCAATGGACCCTCTGACTTCCTTTAGTGCTAAACAGCTTTCACTCTTAAAAAATAGTAAGAAAGAACATTGCAGGTACTATCTTCCTTCTCCTACTCTACAGAACTGGCTGAAAACCTACTCAGAAAGTGCAAGATCAAGTTTGACTCCCGAGACAGTGAAGTAACCCACCAACTCACCTTCTCACCAGTTGAGGAGCTCTGTCCCTCTCCTCACTCCAATGCTTGTTCCCATGTAGCAGCAGTTCCATGTGTATGACTTGCAATTATCTTTATTGATCTCGGAATATGGACTGGTTGGCTGCATGTCTTCTGTGTGTTGAACACCTCATCCCTAGCCTAGGCAGTGCTTTTTTTTTTTCTGTTGTTTTTTAAAGTGCTGCACTGCTTATTTCCCAGGACAAACTTACTGGGCTAAATCCCTCAAGAAAGTGAAGGTCCATTAGGCTGAGACATAACTAAAACACTAAGCTGTGCTGATCATAGGAGGTGTGTACAGTGCCCTCCAACAGCTAGTCAGCTGTTGAATAGGACTGTGGTGATGGCAATCTTGAATATAAGCAATCACATTTTTTTCTGAAAGAATATTGCTAGCACTTAGAAAGAGTGATTATCAATGAAATGACAAAAGAATAATTGTGGCTTTGGAAGTTAACATGATGTCCTTCGCCCAGCATTTGACACTTGCATCTTTTCTCAGCATGGCGTTATCCTAGGCTTGCACTGTTAAAACACAGTACTGTACACTGGTTCTCTGATAGTGCTTGATTCTTCATGTGACAAGTTCAGGAAACTTGAGGAATGCATTTCAACTAGTGTTTTACTAAGGATGTCCTTTTGCATTTCACTGTGTTAGGCCTGGCTAGATACTCCTAGCAACACTGTCTGACCTTAAAATCTCTGATGCACCTATTTCCTACCTTTGGTGCAAATATTTGACTCAGCAGTTCATTTTTGGTTCCAGACTTGTACAAGTGTCATTTCCTTTTAACTTCTTGGCTCAAATATTACAGAAGGGTGGAGAATTTTTGGCTTCTTTGCCATTGTTTGGGCACGTTCAAGTTGATAGAGATCAGTTCTGCTGGACAAACTATCCATAGCTCACGTGCTAAAGCTTGAGAATATTGAGCAACTTTTTCCAGACTTTCCCCGAGATTCAGTCAGTTAAGAGACTATACATAAAAACCTCAATTGCACATACAAAGAGGAAAGTTTCTTTGATGAAAGCCAGGAATTTAGATCAAAACACATTTTATTTTCCCAAGGTTGACAGTGAAAGGATAGAAAAAAAGTGCTGTTTTATTAAGACCAGAAATCCATTTCTTGATCTTAAAAGACTGGGTTTTTGTGAGGGAGGGAAGATGTGCTGTAATGACAAGATCAGAGAATTCATTTATTTTTTTCCTTTTATGCGGAAACGCTTCATAAGGAGAGAAAAGCAATAGTAAATTAATATAACAGAAGCCTGGCACAGTATATAAACAGTCAAACGTAAACACTCCAGATCTTCATCTAAAACCTGTGAGCTCTACACATACAAGTGGTCCATTTATTTCAGCTATATAATTCTTAATGTAAGCAGACTTTAGCCCATACTCACTAACAGGAATTTTCTATTCCTGGCAAGAAAAGAGAAGTAGTGGACCCCAAATGGGAAAGCAGAGTACAACTCCACCCTTACTGAAACATTTATCTTGATGTTTTTGACCTTCTATGTACTTGAGGGATTAATAAACACACAGGCTATTTGACTTCAAGGTAATCTAGAAGGGATCCATTACTTAATCTATTTTCTAAAGTGAGTCTATTTTGGGCACTGAGGTTTAATTCACCTATTGTGGTAGTAAGCATAAGCTAGTTTTTATTAGGCTTCTTTATGACCCCTGTTGTGAAAGACATTCAGACAAGCCAGAGAAGGGACGATGCCTTTGGCTGGTGAGTGATTACAGCACCTGTCAAACCCCAGCCATAAGTATTCAAGGAAGTCCTAGAGTTAGGGTCCAATTTCTTTAACAGTATCTCCAAATATACATTTAAGAGGCTTCCTCCTGTCTTGAAATTTAAGACCATAAATAGCCAGTGGAAAAAAGCATAGACTTTGTAACCTTAGACTTCATGCTTGCCTGGTATATTTTTATTTTGTAAGTGATTCTGTGTTGACTTTTTTTCCCAAGCCTATAACTTTTCAGACAGAAATATTAATTGGTGACAGCCATGCTGCTGCGGCTTGGTCATACTTTTTCAAGAAACAGTTAAAAACCATATATGATGTAAGGAATTGCTGATCTAGCTTCAGCTTTGGCCAACAGATGGTGAAACAAACATGATCAGTGAACAAGCAAGATGATAGCAGCAGAGAAAGTATGAATAATAGTAAGAAAACACAAATATTAAGTCCATTACTCTGAGAGGCTCTAATTCAGCAAAATATCCAAGCATGAGGTTCAGATCATTGACTTGCATTGTACTTGCTGGGTTAGCCTTAAACAGACATTATCTGCTTTATGTCCTTAACATCAAATGCAGCTATTGACATAAAAGACTGTCATTAATTTTCCTCTAATTCTAAGAAAATTGCATAAAATGCTTAATGTGATTGTCAACAATAGGTAACAATTGCCTGTCTAGGTTAGAATTGCCTGTCTAGGTTAGAAGACTTTGGAGCCAGGTAACCTAAATATGTAGAAGTGGTCAGAATCAACTGATGTTCTAGGGAATTTCTGAGTCCAGGGTGGAGTCTTGGCTCTGTTAAATTAATACGTACTTTTACCACTTAGATTAAGTCAGGCTTTAGCCCTATACACACATGCTCACACATATGTGTATCTATGGACACAAATGGATGAATAATGCATTTTTGCAATCGTATTGAGAAGACCTTTTAAAGCAGATGTCTGATTATAAATTATAAATATAGTCAGACATCTGTTTAAAAAATTATAAATACATTCAGACATCTGTTTTAGGAATGTCTTTCCAATATTTTTGCAAACATAACTAAGGGACAGAAGCAATTCAGGGTGGGATGCAGTCATGACACGGATAGGGGTTGAGGAGGGGCTGCTCAGACATTCAGCTGTTCCGCTCACCCATGACCATATGAAGTGAGTGGTGGCCCAAAACCCCCTTCTCCAACCCCCTCAGGGTAATATGACAGAGCATCTCATTCAGCAAGCCCAGACAGCCAAAATAAGACCCTGACACAGACAGCACCTTCTGGGAAGACATTACACATAGTAGAAAACATCCCTGGCACATTAAGTGTATTTGAATCTTACTTTACATGGAGGATATACTGCAAAGAGAGGTTGAGCAAGATGATGTAGTAAGTCTGTGACACAGCCAGAAGCAGAGTATATCTGTTAATGCTGAGCACTATCTTGTAGCCATGTGCGCCTATTATGAGGTCTTGTATCAGCAAGTGATGGCTCTGCTAATGGTTTCCGTGCTTCTTTGCAGATGTATTGTGAGAGGTTTATATGTATCCTGAGAATACTTGGAACCACACTCTTCGGGGTGTCCCTCCTTCTGGGAATCACCGCTGCTTACATTGTGGGCTACCAGTTCATCCAAACAGACAACTACTACTTCTCCTTTGGACTCTATGGTGCTATCCTGGCATCACATCTCATCATCCAAAGCCTGTTTGCCTTCCTAGAGCATAGGAAAATGAAGCGGTCACTAGAGACTCCAATCAAGTTGAACAAAACAGTTGCCCTTTGTATTGCTGCCTATCAAGAGGATCCTGACTACTTAAGAAAATGTTTACTTTCTGTGAAAAGATTGACCTACCCTGGAATTAAAGTTGTTATGGTCATTGATGGAAACTCAGAAGACGACGTTTACATGATGGACATTTTTACTGAAATCATGGGTAGGGACAAATCTGCCACTTATATCTGGAGTAATAACTTCCATGACAAAGGTCCGGGTGAGACAGAGGAGTCTCACAGAGAGAGCATGCAACATGTATCTCAGCTGGTCCTGTCCAACAAAAGTGTTTGCATCATGCAGAAATGGGGTGGAAAAAGAGAAGTAATGTACACAGCATTTAAAGCACTGGGGAGAAGCGTGGATTATGTACAGGTAGGTATTAGAGCACCAGGTCAGTGCCAATTCAAACACACTTTGAAAGAAAGCAGCTTTTGTATATTTTGTGCAGCATGTTAGAGGCCATCCTAGTCCCTGATGAACACAGTGCTCCTTTCAGTCTATTTGGAAACAGCCTGACCGTTAAAACCATATTTTTCTGCCTTTTAAAATGGTCAGTCTATCTGTGAATATTATGTTAAATCTGTGCACCAGCCACTGAAGATATCTGAAATCCTTCCCCAGACTTCAGTACTGTCCCCTCATCCAGATGGGTTTGCTTCAGACTAAGCCAGTCTCCACCTGAAGACCCCATTTCTGCTCCTGTAGGTCAAGTTCTTGGGTGAAGTTTTATTTTGTGAGGTTGTTAGCAGCCCCATATGCAAGCAGACAGAGAGGTATTTAGTGGCACTAGGGACTATCTTGGAGCAGTGGTGGAACCTGTAAAACACGTGAGGATATGTTAAAGGCTATAAAGGCCATGCAGAATATTCAATAAAAGGGTCAATGTGCAGCCTTGAAAGAAAGAAAGATTTCTTTCGCTAAATCTTGAAGGAGCTTTTGCTTCATCTCTTACAGCTGCATTACCTCACTCACCATGACTTGGCCTGTAAAGCCCTTATGACACTATTCACTTTAAAATGAATTAGGCTGGATCCTCTCTCCCTGTTTCCAAAGCAGCAGAGACACATTTCTTCCCAGCTGACTTGGATCCTGTGAAAGTTTTTCTATGTTTTTGCCTTACACGTGGAAGCACTCCTTGCTCCTGCAAATAGCCCTGCTGACTGCGGGAAGGGGAAGAGGTCGTGTGTGGAGGAGGGCAGGTGGGATCGTGGTCTCTGGCTGAACGCTGAGGATCCTTCCTTATCAATCAATTATTGGAGCTGGGACAGTTAGATTTAAAATCCATCCTCTACCACTTCCAAAACTGAAACTGATTTATTCTCTGAAAACAATGGGCTTAAACTCTCCATTGTCTGCACTTTGGTTCTGTGCTGTGAAGGACTATGATTGGATAAAAATGCTGGTTTCTTTATTAGCATGGTTTTATAATCACTTCACACAGAAGTATCAGATTGCAGAGAGAGAAGGCAGAGAGGAAACAAACATTCATTGCAAGTTTCCTCACTCAGTCCAGCTCTTGCATTTGTTCAGCAAACCTGAAAAAAAAGTGTTTCCATTTCAACAGTCATAGCATACACTGAGAAAATGGAAGAGATATTTCTGGTCTTTCAGTCAATTAACACTCCTGACCCTGCTTTTGACCTGCCTCAAGTCCTAATGAACATGTTAGGGACTGTAATGCTACTGTAAGCAGCCATTAAAGGCTGCAGTAATAATTAATGCCACAGTCAATATCTAGTCACATCTATATTAGAAATGCAGCACCTTGCTGGCCCTGGCTGCTACAGTCATGACACAATGCAGCTAAAATGTGGCTCTGTTTTATGAATGCATGAAAGTTGAGATATTTCAAATGGCTCTTTAGGGCTACTCAGAGTAAATTAAATAAGCCCCTGAAACTGTAGGGCTTATGATTCTTCAAATACACCTTGGGTTTATGGACAGGCAATCATAAACTGTAAGACCAATGCAGGTAATGAACTGTTGCTCATTAGTGGTGTCTCATTAAGTACCTGAAACTGCTTTGAAGGCTTCTTTCCATCCTAAAGGAGGTTAGGAGGGTGCAAGCAATCAGATAGAGGAGTTAAACTGAGAGATAATGTCCATGCAGAGCTGACTGGGGAAGACAGGGTGCAATTCATCTTGGCTTGATGGAGGTACCTGCACTGACAGTCCAGTGCAGCCTGTGCTTCTCAGACCAGCTTGGATAAACTGCCATTGGTTATAACAGTGAACAGCATGCTTAAGGTAGAGTGTCCCTTTCACGCAACTCTGTGACCCAAGGCAGTACTTTCTAGGTCACTTAGCCTTTATGTGGAAAGATTGTAAATTGCCTCTTAGGCTGTGCTGGGCCACCCCTGGCTGGGCAGAGCTTGGTGTGTTTTATTTGGGTTCCTAAATGTCTGTCTTTCTCTGGGTATGTCTTCTTTTCACCTGAAGAATCTCATCCTGGTGGCAAATGATGGCTTGTCATGTTTGCCCCAGAAGCCCAGACATGGCCACTGTGCTGGCATGCCCAGGACACGTGTTGGTAATCTGTAAATAAATCCCGTGTTTTCAGGATTCCTCATCTTGTATTATTAGTGTTGCTCATGGGCAGGTCCTTCTGCTACACGTAAATGCAGCTGATGGGATGGGGGCTGCTCAGCCACATCAAGTAACAGGTGCTAGAGGGAAAGCACAGGGGCTGGAGAGAGAGCTGATCGCAGCCCACCACTCATGGCCACAAGAAATGGGGTATCACTGCCTGAGCCTTGGGTACTCTGCAATCTAGAGATTTCCTGTGCAAAACACTCAGCACCAGGTCTGTCCAGGAAGCCCCAGATAAAAATAGAGGTATCCTTTCCCCTCTTCAGCAGAATTATTGTGCTTCCTTTCTATCTCTGAGTGCTCATTGATAAGAGCTTTCCACTAAAGCTGGAGGCACACCTTGGCCAGGTTCCAAAGGTGCTGCTCAGGATGAGTCCTTTGAGCTGGATGCATCAAGTTAACAGGAGCTGGAGGTGTTTGTTGCTTTTCTCTTGAAAGAAATATGAGAGCTTTTATCACCATTCTCCTCTCAGTTTCTGCCAAGTGAGCATGGAGGGGAGAATGTTGGCAGAGACTCAGCCACATCCCAAGCTATGCAGCTCAGCTATCCTATGTAACCTCCCTGCTCAAGTCTGATCTGTAGCAGAGGACCAAAACACTCTCCTGCCCCTTCGCAGACCAGGCATGAAGGTTTCCACTCCCCTGGAGCGAGAGGGCTTAGGCTGAGTTGAAAGGTTAGATGAAAGGCCACCAAAATTAGGATACCAAATACGAAACCTCACCAGAATCTGACTTAGTATGTTGTTCATGCAGAGCTACCAACTTTTGCCCCTCTGTTCCCATCTGAAATAGCAGGAATGCAACATGAAGATAAACATGCAGTATAGAATTCGTAGGGCAGGATTCAGCTAGCCAGAGGGGTGTTTCTGAGACAGCCTCCTCTGCTCCAGTTTCTGGGTGTCTGCAAAATGAGTTTACACAGGATGGAGGCAATGCTTGCAGCAGCAGCAGCTGCAACAAGTAGACACCCTGTTGTTTTAAACAGGCCGCAGCCCGTGTCATTCTCCTCTGAGCACACGAAAGCAATGCCAGCTGCCTTGCAGACCAGCCAGCCTGTCTGAGCCCTCCTCCTACTCTCTAGGGGAAAGCCAGTTCCTAATGTACGCAGTGTTTAGTTGACTAGGAGTGTTTGTGTGGCTGAAACGCCTTGTGTGTGTCATCTATTTCTGCCATGGTCTCATGGAGTACTGCGCTTTGGTACTTGCTTCTTCTGGCCTTACATATTTTTTATTAGAATACCAGAGGAAAATAGCAAATAATTTCTATATATCAAATGTCAAATCCCTGCACTACTAATAACACACCATGCATCTAAAATTAAAAATGAGTTTGTTCTGGAATCCAAAATACATATCTTACATGAATTGCTATAACCTTCTGTGAGTGAGAGAACTATTAGGTTTCTTCCCAGACTCTTAGTTGATTTTTTTTAATTTTTTTTTTAATAACAAGTGTCTGGAATTGAACTCCTCACTCCTTCCCTCATATGGAAGGGGGAAATCTTTGACCAAGTGCTTCAACCATGCAGGTGATGCATGGATACCCTATGTTAGGTCTCAATAGGAATCTGCCATACACACATAAACATTGTCTTGCTCTGCAGTGCCCCATCTCTGAAATCATATCTTATTCAAAGAAGCAATCCCAGTGTGCCAGTAAAACAGAGCTGATACAGAAGAGAGAATTGTTTGCCTGCACAGCCCTAATGAGCACTCCGTTTTGTTCAGCGCTGCTCCTTTGCTGCATGATAAAAATTGCCTTTAACAGAAGTATCAATGCAATCTCCAAAGTCAGATTTAATTGCATTCAGAACACAAAATTAGAGTTACTACAATCACTCACGTATTTTTGTTTTCTTCTCTAGTGTACTCCTTAACCCATTTTTGTTCTTGTTTTGTCTTACTTGCAGGTCTGTGATTCAGATACAATGCTTGATCCAGCCTCATCAGTGGAGATGGTAAAGGTTTTAGAAGAAGATCCAATGGTTGGAGGAGTTGGGGGTGATGTGCAGGTGAGTACAATAATTTTCAGATTAACAAAGAGGTTTCAGTAACTATTTGCACTGCAACAGATTTCTCTGCCTGGAATAGCGTTGAATATATTGTGATACCATTATAGAGGCTCTTACGATACCTTAACCTTTCTATCTGTTGAATGGAAACTCTTATTCTTGGATGTGAGCCGTATATGGTTTTAACACACACAGAAAGCAAATAAATATTCTTCTGCCTCATATACACGAAAAATGGGGCACTGGCATTGTTGTGGCATCTTTGAATCTCGGGGTACCAAAGAAAAGCTATAGGGGAGCAGAAAATTGAGAACAGGTCTTCCAAAGACAAGTCCAGCAATCCAAGTACCTCAATTATGTTACTACTGGCAAATAAGATTGTTAGGAATAAAAGCCTTTTTGAAATGCAGTGTACTATGCACTCTGTGTATTGTTGGGTTTCCTCTGCATCTCTGTCAGGCAGGACAATGAAAGTCCCCAAGTCAGCCCAGCTCCAGTTCTGTTAGGATTTCCACTGTTGCCGAGTTTAGCTGAAGAATACATCAAAAGGCTTTTCATTCTTTTTGACACAATTGCTTCTGCTGCAATTTATAAAGAAAAATCCATATGAATGTTTCAATTGACTTAGGACTAATCCCCCATACTCAGTTGGGCTTTTATATGAGATGGAGGAGAAAGAGCTATCTACATGGGCAAGCACTTACTAATGAATGCCCCAGTAGTCAGAAGTATTTCAGGCTTGTGGCCTCCAGAAATTAAGATTCCCACAGAAGCCTGAGTATCTTTACAGCTCTGGGCTGACCATGAACCAGGCATCACACTCATCCTACACATGTGAGATGCCAGGCACATGTGAGTACAACTGGAGGGAGACAGTATGAGTTCAGCTATGACAGTGAAGGTTCATAAGCATCTGAAGAGAGAGGTGGGAAGGACATACGTCCTTTGGAAAGAAGAATGGCAGAATCTGGGCTCTTTTGTTGTTTTCAGAATTCACTTTCCAGCACAGACCAAATACATTTGAGTCAAGCTTGAGCCTATCCCTGAGCCCAGCTGCTTCTAAATTGTTCTGGACTGAAATTGAAACAGAGACAAGATTGGCCCTTGGCCTTCAAACCTGATAGAAATTAGGGTCTTCAGAGCAAAATATTTTTTTTTCTAGTCACAATGAAATGCTTTCTAGTGGTAGAAGGCTACAGATTTCCCTGAAAATATGCACACTGAGAAGATATCAGTGCAGAGCTTGCATAGCCACCCTGCTACACAATTCCTTGCCACATTCCCCAGCACAAGGTTTGTGCTGAGATCCTGGATGTGAAGACATGAATGTGGGCATCTGCATGCACTTGTATCTCCATCGAGTGTTCAAACTCCTAGACTATATGTCTATGCTGTACTTTAAATGTAGGCCTGAGCTTCAGGTGAGCTTTGAGGCATGGAGAAGAGAATGACTGAGACCTTTATATGGGTCAAAGCAGGACTTTACTGAAGTATCACAATTATGTCTTTGGGCAACATAGCAGGGCTGGTGCTGCAGAGACAAATCAGAACAGGTTGTTCCTCAGAGGGCTTAATATTGGATACAGGGACATAGTCCACGGTCAAGCCTCTAGGGCCGACCTTATGATACCAAAAATGTAGGCCAAAGCTCATGTGCTCAGCTTTTCTCAAGCTCTGATGTAGCTCTAGGAGGGCTGGAAGAAGTCCTGAAAGTTCCAAAGATGAGGGTGGAGGAAGGACGCACTTAGAAGCAGGAGACCATGTCTGGGATTCCACCATCTCCTTTCAGGAGAGGCTGAGTCCAGCAGGTCCTTAACTAGAGGTGAAGGGAAAGGAAGAATCAGCCAGAAAACAGGTTTCTTGATGGAGAACGGGAAAGGTTGCAAGGAAAAAGACAACATTTTGGTGGAATATAATTTTAAAGGCTTCATCTCACCCTTCCTGTACAGGTAACTCCTGGATTTGCCATGATTTGGATGTAGGAGTGAGATTTCCCCTGCGTTTTGCCTAGTGGTGCTCTAGTCTCTTCAAATTCCTTATTGATCCACTGTATGTGTGTTTTCCATCTCAAGAGCTCATGCAAAATGAAAACCTTTTTTTTTTTTTTTTTTTCCAGATTTTGAATAAATATGATTCCTGGATCTCCTTTCTGAGCAGTGTGAGATACTGGATGGCATTTAACATAGAAAGAGCCTGTCAGTCCTATTTTGGCTGTGTACAGTGCATCAGTGGACCTCTGGGAATGTACAGAAACTCTTTACTCCACGAATTTGTAGAAGATTGGTACAATCAAGAATTTATGGGCTCCCAGTGCAGCTTCGGAGATGACAGGCATCTAACTAACAGAGTGCTAAGTCTGGGCTATGCAACAAAATACACAGCTAGATCCAAGTGCCTTACTGAAACACCGATAGAGTATCTCAGGTGGCTGAATCAGCAGACCCGCTGGAGTAAATCATACTTTAGAGAGTGGCTTTATAATGCGATGTGGTTCCACAAGCACCATTTGTGGATGACCTATGAAGCTGTAATCACTGGATTCTTTCCTTTCTTCCTTATTGCCACAGTCATTCAGCTCTTCTACAGGGGAAAAATCTGGAACATCCTCCTCTTCTTGTTGACAGTTCAGTTAGTGGGCCTGATAAAGTCTTCCTTTGCCAGCTTCCTTAGGGGCAACATTGTCATGATTTTTATGTCACTCTACTCAGTGTTGTATATGTCAAGTTTACTGCCAGCAAAGATGTTTGCAATTGCCACAATAAACAAAGCAGGGTGGGGCACATCAGGAAGAAAAACCATTGTAGTTAATTTTATAGGACTCATTCCAGTCTCCATTTGGTTTACAATCCTCCTAGGTGGCGTTATTTTCACTATCTACAAGGAGTCAAAAAAGCCATTTTCCGAGTCAAAACAGACAGTTCTCATCATTGGCACAATACTCTATGCATGTTACTGGGTTATGCTTTTGACTTTGTACTTGGTTCTTATCACCAAATGTGGCAGGCGGAAGAAAGAGCAACACTATGACATGGTGCTAGATGTATGATGCTTCCATGGCGAGTTACCCAGAGAGTTGTAAAGCAACCCAACGACCTTGTAACATCCATGGCATCAGATGAATGTTGCCAAGGGAAATGGATCATTGCTGCTGGGAATAGGACATTTATATTCCTCTGAGTTCGTTTTCATCCTGCCAAAGTAAGAAAACAAACAAACAAATCAACCCAAAAAAATGCTTTTTTTTTTGTTTGTTTCCTGAGGGGGAAGATGCAAGCCACACCGTTTCAACCTGTTTGCAAGAAAATGGGAGAATTTCTATGTTTATCCACTTTTTTTTTTTTTNTTTTTTTTTTCCCCTTTTTTTTTTTTTTTTTTTTTTTTTTTTTATTGTGCATACTCCTGACAGTGTTATGTTCTATATACCTCTCTGATCATGCTCATGTGTTTGGACAGGAAACACAGGAGTTTGGAGAATGGAGAAAAGGATCTTACAACCCCTTGCAACTTAATTTATGAACTCTTTTTTTTATATAGTTCAGTTTATAGGAAGGGTCTTTTGTGTTAGGCTGCCAAATGTAATGCCAAAGGTAAATTTTAAGAGGTCATTGTCTGAGCTGTATTTTTATATCATTGTATTATTTGTGTGTGTGTATTTTAAGCCAACATTTTTTAAATCACATATTTTATATTTTACTATCTGCCAAAAAAGCTGCCTCCCCAACATTTTGTTCTTTAGCCTTTTTTAATACATTTGGGAAAAAAAAATATACTTTCTCCCTCAAAATTTGTGCTGAAATAATATCGCTCACAAGAGAAATAATAAAAAATATCTCCACATTTTTGCAACAGATAAATGGTTGTTTCTGTGAAAAAGCATTTAAATGTGCTCTTTGATGGCGTTTATTAGTAAAGGCCCAACATTTGCAGTTTTTGAATATAAGCATACTTGTGCATACAAAAGGCCAAAGGGGTAGATATGTGCAATTTGGGGTTTTGTTTTGGACATTGTAAATGGGAAATTTGCTTCTCTGCTGAGAGCATAATATCCCTGGCATGCTCAATAGCCATAAGGCAAGGCAGCCCTCCATGCCATTGGAAAGGACATTGCTACAGGAAAGCTCCCACTGATTTTATATGGAACCTGAGGAGTCAAGAACTTCTAATCTGGAGAAGTATATCCCAAAATAATACTGTCTTCACTGATGGTCATGATTGTTCATAATTTGCTAGTACCAAGTAGATCAGAGTTTTTGAATTAAAAAAAAAATGCATGGAAGGAAAACTTATCAACACTTTCAATTTGTGGGTGTCTTTCTATTAAACTTTTGCAGTGTCCTTCATACAGTTTGCAGAAAATGCAACTATCAACTTCTCTGACATCCAATGTAATACAGACCCCAGTACTGAGCTCAATTAATTTGTGTTTGACTAGAGAATATCTACCAGAAAATAAGCCAATTTTTTTATCAGAAAACATCAAGCCTTAGCAAATCCATCACTTCCCTGGTGCCTAATAATCAGTCTTGAACATTTATTTTGGACTGCAGTTTTAAGAAATAATATTCAGGACTAAATTCTGCAGTCGTTCACCAGCCAAAGGAATGTGGCATTGAGCCCTAATATACTTTATAAAGAGCAACAGAAAACCAGCTGCATACAGATACATGCCCTTTGTAGATTCTGGTATTAAAAGCACTGTGGTAAAGCAGAAATCAGCATATGATGCTTAAAGAACTTAGAAGCATTTTCAGCTTCTCTTTTTTTTATGCAAACATGAACAGATTCTGCTGTAAGACGAACTGCACACACACTACCTTATTCGTCTGATTATCTTGAGGTACATGATTGCTTGAAAGTCATAATATTATGTTAATGATTGGAGGGTTGATTCATGTTGATTGCAAAATAGAACAGTGTTAAAAAAAACAAAAGAAACAGTAAAAATAATTAAAAAAACTTGACTATGCCTTTTAACTATTTATGACGTAACTTAAAGCTTGAGTTAACATTCAAATGTCAAATAAATCCTCTCATTCTATAAAAAGATTGAATTAATTGTCTGTATTTATTCTAGCAATTATTCAATGTACTTTCAGTATAGGTTGTATAGTATAATTGTTACTTTCATAAATAAAATATTTTTGATAAGATTATGACTAATTCATGGTATTTCTGATCAGCACTTCTGCTTTGAAGCCATAAATCTGCATGATTTGGAGACTGTTGTTATCGTGTCACCAGCCTGATTTCCAAGTAGGAATTTGCCGTCACATAACAGCACCAGGGGAGTATTTGCCTGGAGGAGGCAAGGACTGGTCCCTGCTCTGAGAGGCAGCACACTGTATGGGTAGCACTGGGAGTCTCTGCCTGCCTCTGCCAGCAGCTGCTAGATGAATTCGGTCAAAATACCTCCTCCCCTTTTTCCTCAGCTTCCTGATTTGTAAAACAGGAATAGCAATCCAACCTCCCTTTTGGAAGCACTTTGAAGTTTATGGCCAAAGTACTTTACATGAGAGCTGATATTTTCCAGCCCTCCAATGCACTGGAAGAGGCCGTCCTCCATTGCTGGGAAAGCAGAGGAGAACATATAAGTGGCCTTCTACTGCTCCTTGTCACTGCTATTTTTCAAGCCCACTTTGCCCTAGCATGGTTGAAATGCAGCTATGTGTATTCTATTGCTGAGGGTTATGGGCAGCATCCACTGGCAGAGGGACAGAGCGAGCAGGGGGAAAGCGATGTCTCACACATGTCTCAGACCATGACAGGCTTGTCACAGGTCAGTTACTTAGACGACAGCTTAACACTTGGCACTTGTTACCCTGTGTCTGGATACTGGGCCCAGTTTTGGAAGGCATTACTAAACTGGGGAAAGCTATGCACAAGGCAAGCGTGGTGATTTGGACTGGAGTGGAGGGGCTGAAAGAGCTGGGCTGGTTAGGCTGGAGAATGGATGACTTTGGTGGGCGAACACTTAAGATCACCTGTAATACCTATAAGGAGGTCATCAAGAAGATGGAGCCAGGCTTTTCACAGTACTGCTCGGTGGAAAGACTATAAGTTTAAGTTGAAAGGGGAAAGGTTTGGCCTGGGTGTAAATAGAGACTTCTCCATGAGGACAGTCAGGCATTGGAGCATGTTGCAAGGAGAGACCCTGCAGCCTCCATCCAGGGAGGGTTTCAAGACTAGATTAGATAAAGTCCTGACATGCCTAGTCTGAACTCAGAGCTGCCTCTGCTTTAAGCAGGAGGTTGGACTAGAGACCTCTGAGGCCCCTTTCAACACAAATTCTCCTGTCATCCTTTCTGGAGCAGGTGCTGACAGTTTGCTTCCTAATGACAGTTCCCACCCACACGGAAGCTCATTCCCATCTCTGCTCCCCACACTTCCACCGTGACCTCGGGCACAAATAGCTCATCAGCAGCTGGTGTCAAGTGCCCAAAAAATCAGAGCCCTTCTTGTGACTCTGTGTCACTCTCCTCACTATATTTACAGCTGTATACAAAAAGGTTTTCAGCAGAAAATAAGACTATAAAACAATTCTTAATGAAAGTGTTCTTAGACAAATTAAATTCTGCAGTAACATTTCATGGTTTTCATTAATAGCAAATCTAATTGTGAGATCTCTGTCAAAAGAAGAAAACATGTTAAAATAAAAATTCATGCTTTGGTCTGAACTTTTTAAAAACATGTATTTTACAGCCACCTCTGATACACATGCGGTGAACACTAAGAAACTTCCACAAATTATAAATTCTGTGTAAAATTAAAAACCCAATGTTTTTTTTTTTTTTTTAAAATGCAGTTAATTGTCAATATCTGAGACTAGAATCCATTTCCAGAGTAAAGTAATTTGATTCTGAGAGTGTGCATTTGAAAAGACCAGGTGTGAAGCAAAACCCAAAGGAATCAGAGTTGCAGCAGGGAGGAAGGAGCCCTCCTGTTCTGTCTGCTAACAAGCTTTGGTTTGGCCAAGAATCAGGTTTCTTTCAATGGGAAATGCATGAATATTTAGCAGAACTTTTCTAGGAGGTAGAAAAAGTCCTGTCAGACACATACTGCCAAACATGTCCTGATGCACAAGCTGTTGTGAATCTGTCAAAAATTTGGTTTGATTATTATTCTTAACAAGAGATAAGATGGTTAAGAGGAGACAAAATATACTGAAAGCTGTTGACAAGGTTGGATATTACTGAGGCTTTTTTGGAAATGCTACTTTTCTCTGGAGTTAAGACAATTGACTTAAATATAGTGTAATTTTTTTTCCAACTTTCAATTGCCGCTTCAGTTTCACATTGGATGGATAAAGGGATGCCCCAAATTGTTGCTGCTTCCAGCTATTACATTTTATATAACAAAGTATCTGTCTCTCAAATTGAATTTTCTTCTAGAATAACCCTAAAGTTTCAATAGGTTACCATGACTGCATAGAGGAAAATGGCTGTGGTGTTACATTTAGACTAAATAATTGACAGACCCAGGCCACATGTCTGAGTTTTGATACATGACAATATTTTGTACTGTTCAAGTGTAAGCATGGGCCATGGCAAGTTTTTGCCATAGGCCAGGTAGTGCTGCCCCAGACGGTGTTGGACAGAGGTAGGACTCATGGATGGAGCGGGAACCAGCCTGGTTTTGGAGATCATAGAGCTTGGGAGTGATTTCTGTGATTAGCTGGTCTGAGAGCAGTCTCTTGCTCTTTTTTGATTATTATTACTAGATTAAATATAAGCTATCAATACCCCACTGAGGAAGGCAATTCAGGTCAGCTCACCCCTTGCTGAATATCATGCATGTGGGATCTTACTCTCAAGAGATCAATAGATGTCATTAGTTCTGCAGCTCTTGAAAACACCTTTTTTTTGTTGTTGTTCTTTCAATTAAGAAACTCCACATGTTTTCTAATTCCTTTGGTCATGTCCAAGAAACAAGAACCAACACCACCTAGGAATCGAAAGCTACTGTAGTCACAGTGCTAAGGGTTTAGGACCCATTACTACCAAAGAAAGTAACATCTGGAATTTAACATTATCAGTCATGTTAGACATTAGAGAATCCACAAAAAGAGCATGTACAAGAGCAAGAGCTGGCAAGTCAATCACAGGAAATTAGATTTTTTTATGTTCCTTTGCACATGTATTTATTTTGCAGTTTTTAGGATGGAAATGATGATTTTCACTTTTAGCTATACCTTGACCCTAAAGCACTTTGGAGACACATAAAACACTGTAGCCATGAAGAACTGAGATGAATGTTGCTAAAAATAGATTAAATTGTACAGCATCTTACCAGTATGAGTTGGTTCTGGCATGGTTTCTGCCAGCATCTATGATGCCTGGATAACCGTGACATCACTGTGAGATGTTAGAAGATATCTCAGTATCGAATGAGAAAGACTGTGAAGACCATAGGAGAGAGTTTCTCCAAGAGAAATGAACTGCTTTATAACAGAGATAAAGAAGCAGCATTTCCCAGTATACAAAATGGCTATTTCATGTTATATCACAACGTGACAGGCTTCCTTCCCTACAAGTGCCTGTTTCTCTTTTCTGACTATGAACAAAGGCTCAGTGATCAGCTCAGATCATCAGCTCATAGTGTGATTCAGGTTGAAAGGACTTCAGGAGACAGAATCATAGAATGACTTCAGTTGCAAGGGACCTTAAGGACTGTCTAGTTCCAACCTCCCTGCCATGGACAGGGACACCTTCCACTAGATTACGTTGCTCAGAGCCTCATCCAGCTTGGTGTTAAATATTTCCAGGGATGAGGCATCCATAATTTCTCTGGGCAACCCGTTCCTGTGTCTCATCATCCTTAAATAACTTCTTCCTAATGTCTAATCTAAATCTACCCTGCTCTAGTTTAAAACCATTGCCCCTTGTGCTATCACCACATGCTCTTATAAAAAGTCCCTCTCCAACTTTCCTGTAGGACCCCTTCATGCACTGGAAGGGCCACTATAACGTCTTCCCGGAGCCTTCTCTTCTCCAGCCTGAACAGACCCAACTCTCTCACCCTGTCCTCATAGAAGAGGTGCTCCAGCCCTCTGATCATCTTTGTGGCCCTCCTCTGGACCCTCTCCAACAGATCCATGTCATTCTTGCATTGAGGGCTCCAGAGCTGGACACAGTACTCCAGGTTGAGTCTCACAAGAGCAGAGTAGAGGGGCAGAATCACTTGCCTTGACTTGCTGGTCCTGCATTTTTTGACATAGCCCAGGACACAGCTGGGGCTTTTTGAGCAGTCAGCGCACATTGCCAGCTCATCTTAAGGGCTTCATCAGCCAGCACCCCCAAGTCCTTCTCCTCAGAGCTGCTCTCAATCCACTCGTCACCCAGCCTGTATTTGTGCTTGGGATTGCTCTGCTCCAGGTGCAGGGCCTTGCACTTGACCTTGTTGAATTTCATGAGGTTGGCATGGGCCCACCTCTCCGGCTTGTCAAGGTCCCTCTGGATGGCATCCCTTCTCTCCAGTGTGTCAACCGCTCCGCACAGCTTGGTGTCATCGGCAAAGTTGCTGAGGGTGCACTCAATTCCACTGTCCATGTCGTAAATAAAGATGTTGAACAACACCGGTCCTAGTACCGATCCCTGAGGTACTCCACTCATTACAGGTCTCCATTTGGACATTGAGCCATTGATCACAACTTTGAGAGTGGCCATCTAGCCAATTCCTTATCCACCGAGTGGTCTATCCATCAAATCCTTGCCCTTCCAGTTTAGAGACCAGGATGTCATGAGGGACAGTGTCAAACACTTTGCACAGGTCCAGGAAGATGACATCTGTTGTTCTTCCCTTATCTATCTATCTATAGAGGGCCTCATCCACTTGTTCCTCCTGGTCAGGTGGCCTGTAGCAGACCCCCACTGTGATATCGCCTTCTCCTGCCTTTCCTTTAACTCTGACTCAACAGCTCTCTGTCAGCCCCTCATTCATCCCTATGCCAAGCTCCATAATCTAGCCCAACCTCCTGCTCAAAACAGGGACAGCTACGAAGTAAAAACAGCCTGAGAGAAGACACAATTGCAGCGTAAACACAGCCTTTCCTAAATGTTCACTTTTGTAGATGCTCACACTTGGTCAGACAAGTCTTACCCCAGCTATCTCCAGCCAGCTTACTTCAGAGGGTGAGCCCAGCACCCCATGCTTACACCTAGCAGTTGGGCGGTAGTGAACTAACATCCTGGTCTTGGAGCAAGAGGCCTAGCTGCTGCCATGCCATTTCTCCTAGCCATGAATTCAACATCTTTCATGAAGCGTTTTATTTCCTAAGTTCCCCACCTTACATGGGTTCACATATCTGTATATATCTATATCTATATCTATATCTATATCTATATCTATATCTATATCTATATCTATATCTATATCTATATCATCTATTCCTTCCTAGGACTGTAATAGTCCATTTCTCATAGCAAGGTGAAAGCCTGGCAGATAGGACAATTTCAAATGTGTCGAACCTGCGTGCTGCAGCAATGGTGCAGACAGAGATTCTTCTTTCCTCGTTATTTTTATAAATAGCTCTATGTATATTTGATCTTCTTCTTTTTAAAACAACCACCAAGGTGACTTGCTGGCAACTTTTCCTGCAGATAGAGAGAGGAGGGGAAGTGGATGGTTAATGCTCTGACCTGCCATCTGGCTGAGCATATTATGTAAAGAGATTAAATGTTCAGGTGCAAAATTTGTGGTGCTTGATTCCGGACAAGAGACCATTCAAATAAAACCACCTAAAAGGGGTATCCATGTAGGTCTTATCATGGATATGTCCCAGAAGTTTAATGAAAAACAGGTATGAGATTGGAATTGAATTACAGTTGGTTTTTAAAAAATGATCCATTTGACTCACCGTGGAGTTCTCTTTGGACACTTTTAGCCATTAAAATCTCTCTCAAAGATGAAAGTTAAACAGATACAAGTTAGGTTTACATTCACGTAAAAACATATGCAATGTCAAAGCCTTGTCTACAGAAGAAAGTTCATCTGATGTAACCAAAATCTTTGTGATTTTACTTATTGTATAAGTATAGTTTAAGTGTTATTCTATTTGGCTCATTTTGATTTATGTTTCTTAGGAAATTATGCCCATAATTGTAAAATTGGAACGCCCATTTACCAGCTTGAACAAAGAAGAAAGCTGCACTTAAATTGCGATAATAAATTGATTTAATCAAACTGGCAGAGAAACATGACACTTTTATGTCGATCTATGCCAGATACATTTTAGTTCAGTCTTGCATGATTTACCTTAAGATAAACCAGGATGTGAATTTACAGCACTTCAGACAGTTCATAAGGATGGCTCTGGGCAAACCTTTGCTCTGCAGTAAGCGTGAGGTAGATTAGCCTGCAGCATCAGAATCACTAGTTACATTGCATTTGCCACAGGGTAAGAGAGGAAACATGGCTAGATAACATAAAATGACTAAGGCAGTGTAAACTGAAGCCCTAGGCTGCTCGAAAAAGCTTTTAAATGCATATGTGCCTTAAACTGATCTGGACTGCCTTCTAGGTACAAAAACCTAGAAGAGTTGAAGTGAATTACCAAGATTTAAAGCTGGTTATTTAAACTGTGAGGATCCCCCATTAAGAATGTGTTTTCAGAATAGAAACAACTCTGTTTTGATTGAGTAACCCATCCTGGTTTTTTTCAGGTAGGAGTTTACCTCTTGCACACTAAAAGTCTGAACAAGACGTGCTCACAGGATTACAAGTGTACTGTAAGAAGCTACTCTCCTGCAGGCACTGCAAGAAGATACTGAGCACATGCCATCTCCCGCAAAGCAAACTAAACTGGAATCATTGCAGGTGTGCCTCTGGACATGCATCATCTCTACCTTGCACAGGCCAGAGCCAAAATACCTGTCTCATGCTGCCAGGACCCACTTTCCTCAGGCTGTTCTCAGCTAACAAGGAGCAGGCTATTGTCTGAACAACTGCATATGCCCCTGCAAAGCAACTGCAGTGCTTCACAGATGCATAAGTTGCATATATGATGTACCCAAGCAGTAAACCTGAATATGCTGTATGTGCAGCAAACCCGTATTTGCCAGGTAGTGGGAGAGCAGTGTGCCCGTCTTGGCAACAGTGGTGAAAGAAGATGATTCATCACTAGAAGGGGCATAAGTAAGTTGTAAATATGCTATCTCGATGCATGGCACATCCCTTTGTGGTCAGATGTGCATTGCTGTGGCTGTTTTGCCTGGAGCATTGGCACATCAGCCTGTTACCTCAGGGGAAAAAGAGTCTGAAACTACAGTGCATTACGCTGGGTGCAATTGCCACAGGGCATGCTCTTGCCTCTTGGCCCACTGGAAGCAGTTTACTCCTCTTTTGCTGACAGACAAGCTGCTTTACACATACTGCAACATGAAAGCATGCTCAAAAGGCAGCTGCCAGATTCATTAATTATATGTATTTTTATAATTATTAGTCTCTAATTCTAGTAATTAATTAATTGATGGTCATTTGGCTTAACTCAGTTCTACGACTAAAGCGCACGATATAATCGGTTGGACAGCAATGTTTCTTGCAAGTGTGATTTAAAACACTCCTATGGAAAATGAATCATGTGCACGCCCCAGTCAGAGAATACTCCCCAGGCAGCATGAAAGATGTTACACATGTGTGCATAGCTGTTGGGTAGCCTGTGTTACCCACAGCTGCCGGTTTGGCCCCTCATTTACTTTGTTGCTGATCTGATTGCTCCTTTTGTTCATCATTAAATTAAAGGAGTGTGAGGTTCTGGTCAAGTTAATCATGGCTGGGCATCAACGTTCGTATTTCTTTTGCAGCTTTGAAGTCTGTCTAATCTATCCTGTTATCACTATAATATCTGAGATATGATGAGAACTTTGTAAGTACACTGATTAGACAGATTGCAAAGTTAATGGGGACATATGGGTGTTGTTTCTCAGCCATTATTCTTTCTACAATTGTGGTGGAAAGAATCTGTCAGCAGAAATGCACTCTTCAGGAACACGTTACTGTAGCACACTGGTAAATGTTGGAGAGAGTGCTGGTCTGCGAGACCATGTTCTGCACACACGATCGATCACTCCATACCTTTTGTTTCTTTGTTTTTTTAAACTAGTGACAGAGTCATTTGGAAATATATCTGGCATTGACTTAATCTTCCCAAGCACTGTATACAGTCTTCCGATAAATCCAGTGTTGGAACAAAACAGAAAGCTTATTATCGTTGTGGTTTTCTGTGTATGATATTTGGATGATACACTATGTGCTAATATGCATGGCCCCATAATACTCAGCATCACTGCATGGGACACCTGCATCCTTTTGCTTTCCAGCCACTTCCTCAAATGTAATTTGTTTCTTCCCTGCTTAAATCAGCACAGACAGGCAGGTATGAAACTAAAATCTTAACCACCCATTTCAATGACACGTTATGTTTCATAAGATTAGGCTGGAGGTGCTCCATAAATTCCAGTAGTTAACACTCGTTTTAATTGAATTGCTCCCCAGGTTTGAATGGAGTACATATTTCTCTGTTCTGAATGGTTGAGTTTCCCAGAACCTATCTGTTTAACAACAAACAGGTATTTTCCAAAGCAGGCAAGGCCACATTTCTAGTGATGGTAAGGTGATGTCTCTGTTTTGTACATTTTTCAAGTACTTCTGCATCTAAAATAATTGAAAAAAAATTCCTTTTGGCTCAGCTACATTGAATTCATTAGCATAAGCAGAAGTTTGAAAAGATCTAGCAATTATCTGAAGTTTAATGCATATTAAATCATTTGATCTTGATTTATCCTCATGTCCATAGGCAGGACAACTCATCTGGATGCAGGGACATATGTTTGTCTAAGCAAAGCAGAAAACCGGAAAACGGATCACTCCTTAGATCCGTTTAGGCTGCAAAACACACTGTGCTATAGGATTGTATCATAGCAGAGTCACATTTTCTTGTTCCTGTGAGGTAAATTACTATAGTTGCCTCGGAGAATACTGTGTTCTAGAAGACTAGCATCTAGGCTGTCATTACATGCCAGACACTCCAGATAAATTTAGAAATAACTGGAGCATGCAAGATGCTCCCACTCTTATACCTGCAGCTACAAGAGATTGTATGCTTTTCAACCTCACTTGATTCAGCATCAGATCAGCCAGGTTAGTGTAAAACGTGTTTATAAATGTTAACTTCAGATAAAATATTTGAATAGTGATATTCAGGTGAATACTACTGTCAGTCCGTTGTATGACCTTAGTCTTGCAGGCAGCAACAACAGCCAACAGCCAGGGAGAGTTACAGCTTCGAGAGTTACAGCTGCAGGAAGACAGTGTCTGTCTTTGCTCTGATATGTGTAGATTGTTATCCAGCTGGCATCGTCTTCTACTGCTGCTGCCAAGCCTCTGAAAGGGAGAGGTTGCATATTTTAAAGCCTTGTCTGCACATGTCATTTTATTTAGTATATGCTAAGTCATTTATTTTAATCAATTAATTCAATGAAACTCCTGGGAGTTCACTCAGGCACACCTGTTTTGGGTTTTTTCTTTTCAGCCTATGTTATTTGGAAGCCATTCTTACGCCACAGTAAGTCTATCCAGGAGTAGAAGAGGCCGCCCCCATGGATTGTCCTATATTATTATGTTCATACAAACAGTAAAATTCAGACAAGCCACAACTCATTACAAACAGGAACAGACAAACACTAAAATGCTAGAAAGAGTAGTCTTGCATTACTTACATAGGAGCAGAATACTCTAGAAAAGTACTTTCCAACCCACAACTCTGAAAGCCCTCAAAAACTGGTTGTGGTCAGAGGAGGTAAGTCCAGAGATGAACTGGTAACTTCTGCAGTTTGATTGTAACTTCCAGCCATGAGTTAACTACAGGTTGAAGAGCACTTAAGAGGGTTTTTTCCATGTCTAATGGCTATAATTTCACTCCTACTTATGCGTAAGTAGTTAACAGAAACATAAGAAACTTTCCATATAAGAAACTCCAAAGCCCTGTGAAATGCATTCCTATTTAACATACTTTGGATAAGAATAAAACTGCTCAGAAAGTGTTTTCCACTTAAAGATCTGAAGATACTTGGCAACTCCATAAATACAGTTTCTGTGCATATAGACTCTTGATGAAATCAGATTCCTTGCAAAGGATTTCCAAGGTTTTAGGAATATTTTATGAAACTGAATGAAATGTTTCAAAGATGAGTCGACAAGAATCACCCATTCTGAATGATGGCCAATTTGGATTCAAATTCCTTGGCACCATTGCAGTGTCCTAGGTTTGGAATAAAATCAAAACCGTTTGACTGATTCCTAAATGCCACAAATATGAAATGGATTCCAGACAGACCTTGTGTCCCTTCTGATACACCCACTTTGAAATGCAACCTTTTTGTCAACCAGTTGTCATATAATTGCTTTCTATATATTTTCACTAACTATATACTTTATAATGGTTCACCTGACCCCTTCCTTTGGATCATAGGTCCTTAGTTTGCTCAAGACCTTGTCCTGTGAAGTATCTTGAAAGTCTCATCAAAATTAGAACTAGCTTGTCTACAGCTTCCTCCTTTTCTGCTCTCATATAAAAGTAGGCTGTTGAATAGTTTGACAGAATTTTTTCTCAGTAAAGACACATTAGCTAATTTTATTACTCACTATTTTCTGTTTTCCTTGCTTTTCTCCTGCCTTCCTTTTTATGATGTTGTTTCTTTGACAGTTTCCAAACCCCTGCAGCTTTTGATATCCCAAAGTGTCCCTATAGGTCCACAGAAAGTTTTGAGTTAGCTCAGCGAATGCTCAAGGTCATGCTAACTTGCATACATAGCTTTTCCAGTAATGCCAGACTGTACACGTTGGGTAAGAGGTAACAGAAGGCACATGAGCTGGGGTACCTCCATTCCTATCAGCTGTGCCCTCTGCTCCTTCCCTGAGCTTTAACTAGTTCCCGTGCAATAGTCCAGAGCCACCCTCCAGATTCAGGCAAATGCAAGAACCACAACTATGTCCAAAAAGATGGAAGTTGAATAACGGCTCTGCAACTTTCTCCATCTGTTTGCACACACCCCGACCAATCTCAACCTTTCCTTCTACATTTACTGTGGCAATTGAATCTTTAATTTCACCTCTTCTCCTTGACAAGATTATTTTATTTCAGCTCTTTGAACTACCAGAGCTGAAAGCAGGTAGTTGCTACAGCAGGATTTGGAGTGATTCAGAGGAGTTTACATCCTCTCTCTGAATGTATTGTGCAGCAATGAAAAACTGAGTCTGTGCTGTTGTTAAACCTTGAAGCAGTTCTATCTGTAAGCTAGAAGAGGATTCTCTTCCTTTTCTTTCCTAGTCCAATATGGGGCTCAATGAATCCAAGATGTGTATATTCCAAGTCATCAGGGACACTAGGATAATGGGAATTACCTAATTGACACCACCACCCATACACTTCATAAAATCCAGTTTCAAATTGACTAGTATTACGTTCAGAAGCAGGCTACATTTAAAACCACTACAAGTTTCTAGCCCAGTGTTTCATAGGTATGTCTAGTCTTGTGAGATACTAAACACATAACTCCTACTAGCAGAGGAGATGCTGAACTCATTTACAGGCGTAAATTCAATGTGTAGTTTGCCTGAGGAAAGACTAATTATTGTTACTTTTTGTGTACTTGCTTTAATAAAAACTCTTTGAAGTGCTAATTATTCTTCTGCTGCAGTTTTTCTTGTTGGTATATGCAGAATGTACTGCCTTGTGATATTTCTATGTTATTTACTATTTTCTAGTGAGTGCTTTGCTATGAGCAATTCATTCCTTTGTTTGCTCTTTTACCTGCCTGTACCAACATTTGAGCTCAGAGTGGAAACTTCCACTTCTCTGCTGGAGGAAATCAGACAGTTGACAGAATTTTTGCCAAAGTACGCAGAATTTCTACAGGGAAATTTTTCTGTCTACTTGCCTTTAAAAGGCTACCTACTTGGTCCTCTTGTGCTTTCAGTCAAGATACAATTGGTACTTGCAGAAAGGGTACACCTTTTTGGATTTGGTGTTGAGACCGCCTTTCACAAAACCCTACAAATTCTGTTAGCTGAGCTGCACTCCAGAGTGCAACATATTTCAGCAACTGTCTTTTATGCACTTCATTAAGTGTAAAGTAACAAGCATCTCAGTGTTCTCCATAATGAAAGGGTCCTTTGAGAGTTACATATTCATTTAGTTGTTTTTAATCAGGCTTAATACATGTGAAATTTGTGGCAACAACAGTCCCATAGACTAACAGCAACAACAGGTACAGCCAGAAATCCAGACTTGTGTAAAAATATCCATACATATCCAAAACATCAGTTTTCTTTGCTTTTGACCTACTCAGAAGATCTCGATCAGTTTTGCTCTCATGACCATTCAAATGGAATTCTGCCTGCTACCTTTCAGCAAGGACATCCACAGGTGGCATTTTGACATAGGAACTTCGGGAGAAGGTGTAAAATAGCACCTGGTTTCCTTATGCATTTTAGGACACTGTGATACCCTATCTATGCTTTCAGAGATAGCAAAATGGGCAACACCATTTCACAGTTGGGCAATTCCATGTTAGCCACCTGCAATTATTTGGTGAGGGCTAACTTTTCGGTTAGGTAATCAGATTTCAGTAAGAAACTCCCAACTGTGGATATCTTGAAGCAAAGACACAGAGCAAGTGGGACAGGTTTATATATTTGTTTCAACTTCACTTAAAACAATAGGCTTCAGGTGTTATTTGCCCTGTTCATTTCAAAGGGTTGTTAACTAGATGCCCAGTGCTGATAAATGTCATCACGCTATGTCCTTTTTACAGTACGTTCCAGATCAAAACCCTGGAGTGCCGCACACGTACCCTTCTTGTGTCACCTGCTTACAGAGCAATTACGACCCAGACACATTTTAGTCATGATAGAGCCAGGCAAACTCATCTTAAGCTGCCTGTCCCACCTGAACTTGCTTCAATTTTGACTTGGAAGCACTCAAAGAGCATGGCAAAAGTGAGAAAAGGAAGAGATGAGGAGTCCTAGTAAAGTTCAGCAAAGAGGAATACGAGCAGGAATGTCCATTAGTCTTTTCCAGTGGCATGACCCAGGCAGAGTGTTCCCCTCCTAATGGGCTGCACTCAACTGTGCAGCAGAATCAGTATTATACAGTAAAGCAAGTTATATTTACAGTCCATTCAGTGTCACAGCTGCTCTTGTAAATCTGGCTGCAAACATAATGGGCTGACAAATGTATTCCAAAGACTGTACAACAACATAGCTTAAAATGAATCATGATTGCTATGTAAATCAAATGCAAAATACATTTTAATGCTCTAAACTGCGTTTTCTCCTTTTTTTTTTTTTCATCCTTTCCCATTCCATCTGTACTTTGAACTGTCTTCCTGCCTTGTCAGGGCAGTCTCCCAAACACAGGGCCATCTTCTATTGTTTACTGACTGAGTAGCAGTGAAACATTTTCAGATAATTCCTTCCTTGGTGATAGACAGTTTAAAATGAGGGAACTTGTGGGTAAAATTATTGGTTAGTTTTCAAATACATAAATAAATATATGCATATAGATCCATATATACAGAATTTGCATATATATTTTAATGTAAGAGGAAGAATAGGTGTCACTCTCCCAGCTGTAAATCAATAGTGATCTGAAAATCAATAGTTATGTGAACATCAACAGCTTTTAAAACTTGAAATGAATTAAACTCTGCAATTTTCATTTTTCCTGATCATGCCCCATCTCATCCATCACAGTCATCCCCACTTTCTCTCATCGCTGTGTTCTTTCCCCAGACAGCTCCAGACCTGTCCACTCCCTCTCTCACCACACAGATGCTTTAGTAAATCTCACTTCTTTTCACACACCTGGAAAATTTTTGCTTAGATTTAAAAAATAAATAAGTTCAGCAAGCTGTTTTAACTCTGAAATTCCCTAAATGCAAGGAGTAAGAAAGACATATGTTCTTAGTAAAACCAGACAATCCTGAGGGACAAGGCCTAGACCCCTGGAATAGCCTTTCGCTCTCAGCGAGATGGATCTACTCTTTCTTAACTACTGCACTAGAAAAGAGAAGTTGAAGTGAGTTGTAGTATATCGGTGCAAAAACAATGTGAAGCAGCACTGTATTTTTTTCCTTCTGATTTCCAACCCATTTGAACAAAATCTAGCCATCAAGCCGTACTGAGTTAGAGCCCTTCTTTTTTGTTCCTCAGCCTCAGCTTGAATGATCCCAGATTTTTCCCAGATCTTCAAACACATGTCCTGCCACTCCCTAGTCTGTACAGAAAAAGGAAAGCTGGCAACTTCAAGAGCACTGGCCACTCCTCCGTGCTCAGAGGCTGCTGTACATCTCTGCTTTGATGTGGCTGACCTCCTCTGAACTGGAGAAGACTGTTGCTTCTCAACTCAGATTTCCCCTTGAGGCAATGAATTATCCTGACAACTGGCTACTGACAACTGACACCTCCCCAAAGCGCTTCGTCCTACTGTGGGAACCAGCACTTCAATGGGAAGCTTCGATGTATATCCTAGGCTGGAAGTGGGACACTTGGTGCTTAATGAATGTTTCTGTTCTTCCGAGAGACAACCACAGGCTGGAGGGTTTGAGCTGCCATCTGCAAGTCTGAAAGTGTTTCGATGTGAGCGCTTAGCTGGTCTCAGGACAAAACAGAAGCTAACTGGGAAATCTGAAAACATTCCCAAATTTCCCCGGTTTCTAAATGGACATTGAGATCAGTTTCATGATGTAACTTCAAGTCTCCACGAATCATTGGTTTGGGCCTCCTTTTGCTCTCTCTTTTGTGCCATCCTTCCCATGCACATCTCCTCCACCTTGCACTTTCAGAGAATAAGAGTTTATGAAACTATTCTACACTACCAGGCTGTGTCAGCAAAAATTTTGCAAAAATGAAAAATGTTCAAAACAAACAATGGTCTTAGTTATTTCTAAATAACTACTTTTAAAATATATATATTTTTGTCCCGGGGAATAAAAAGTCAAACTGCATAAAGAAAATCTGAAATGTTAAATTATTTCTAAAGTTTTACATGCTAAATTCACTCACATCCTGTCCCAGCTGCAAACTTGCACATGTTCAACACAAGAAAACGTTCACAATATATGATTTAAAGCTGACCATTCTGTGGACTAGGGTTTTAGGTTAAGAGTATTTTTTTCCTTCTGGTAAATTTTACTAGAAAAAATGTAACTGAAGAAACCCACCTGGATTATTAAGTTTAGCCCATAATCTTAAGTAAATCTGTATAGTGCGAGTGGCTTGACAGATCAATCAATCCACCATAGCCATAAAATGCTTTCCCTGGAAAGCAAGGGTGAATAAAAAAGCATCACCAGTGTCATCAGTTAAAAGTACAAGATATTGCTTAGACATTGAGCACCAACACATGGCTGAGGGCATAGCTCCTTCTTAGCTCCACATTTAGTGGTGAGCCTAACCCTGAGCGTGCGAAATAGACCAAACATTTCAGAGTAGAAATATTTTGGAGTGCCATTAGGAGCAGCCTATCTATCAGGTGTACTGGGACTAATTCACCAGCTTCGGCCATTTTTTTCATCGATGAATGCAAAGAAACATTAAATAGGACACATCAGAACCTAGTTCTTCAGTTTATATAAATCAGCTTTGTTCAGATTTATGCTGATTTACATCAATTAAACACATACTGAGTTTTGGATTGCATTTTACACAATATTCACCCAAATTCAGAAATCTTACTATTTTAACAATACTTTTTTCCAGCAAGCCAAAATGAGCTTGAGGGCTGCTTTGAAGAAGTAACAAATTCTTCTGCGTATCTCAACTCTAAGAGTGTTCCCTTCCTCAGTGTTACAGATAGGCAGCAAGTGATTGCAGCTGATGGTATCTGCTAGCCAGAGGATACGAATGTGCTAATCTTACTTTCAATATAAATAACAGTTGGGGCAACTTTTTGCAATGTAAATGGTTTGTTGGGTGCATTTTATGACACGGCTTGTGCCTTCACAAGCCTTGGTCATTGTTTGCTTTTCTTTAAAATGAAGTAGGAGTATTTCACAGCCTTGTTTGGCACCTCAATTAGGTCCCTTTGTGTATGGTTTAGGTGCAAGCATGCACGTAGGCATTTGTGCTCGATTTTTAAAAGGGATACATTTTTAAAGGATTCAGAAGATATCAGCTGCATGTAAGGATTTACAGGGTTTTCTTAACACTGAAGATAATTAAATACAAAGAAAAATTACTCGTGGCCTTTTTCTTTTTGTCTCCAGTTTTCGAGACATGCGCTAACATTTTATTTTCAGGCTTTTGATTGTGCCAAAGAAAAATGGACATTTACCCTGGTTGTTTATTGTTAGCTTGAATACTGAACTTTTTTTGTTCAGATGAGTTTGAGACTATTGAGCTGCCCAAAACAACCTCAGAGTATTCAAGTCAGGATTTGACTCTTTTTGTTTGTTTGTTTATGCACAGTGATTTTAAAAGGCATTTAAAAAACTGCCATTAACTGAAGTGAACTTCACATTACCAGTCGCTGAGCTCTCTTAGAGATGAAAGGCTTCTGCTGGCCGTTACTCAGCACTTTCCCTTTGCAATGCCCTGTCCCACCACGGAGGTTATTAACTTTTTACGAGTGCTGCTCTCATCCTCCCTTTGATGGATGGTGCTAAGCTTGTTGTTAGATTACAGGATTTCCCAGCAAGGCTGTGTTGTTATTGAGGGGGAGGGAGTTTTAACACCAGACGATTTTTCATATCAACCACTCGATTTTCCCCATACAAATTTGCACGGGAAATCTGCTTGAAGGCACCGTACCATCCCGAGGCCATAATGCAAGGTCATGGTTGCCCCAAGCACAGAGTGCAACAGTAGGTTTCAGACTAATTCTCCCCTGCTTTTTGTGCCTGACTTTGAGGTGCAAGGGGGCTTTTCCCTGTTGCTTTCAACGCTGCCCTTATGCAGCTCCTGCCAGGACACAAGCAAACCTGGGCTGACCCACAGGAAGACTTAAGGGTGAACATAGAGAAAAGAGGAAGAGAGGGAAAAGAAAGCATGTTTTTGCCTCTCTGAAACCCTCATCTT
>VWZK01017680.1:0-65232 GCA_013396935.1 Baryphthengus martii | reverse complement strand
GGGGGGGGGGGGGGGGGAAGAGAAGGTGGAAAGGGATGCCAGAGGGGAAGAAATTTCCTTGCCACCTCATTAGTCTCTGCTCACTTCGAACTCCCAGTTGCTGCCAGTCTGGCTCCCGCTCTTCTCTCCCTTCTGGCCTCTGCACCTAAATTTCTCACAATCTTCTTTCCAGATGGAAATATAAATCAAGACACATTCAGAATTTAAAAAATCAAACAACTGAGTAAGAATGCCCCGTTTTCCTTTATGGATTAAGTGCAGGAATGAATGTTGTTGATCTTCACCATTTCTAACTTCTGTGATTTCTAGCTGAATTTTCATGACTCATGAGCTTACTTTTTCTGGCTACAGAACTTAATGGCTTTTTTTTTTTTTTCCTCAATGGAAAAAAGCTTACACCAGATGTTTCTTTAGACCTTTCCCTATCCTAAATGAGTAAACACCAGAGACAAACAGGCTGTTCTGTCACCCTGCTCCTTTCTAGAATACCAACAGTTTTATCACTTAGTTAAGAAAAAAAATGCATTTAAACTGCTACCAACTGCATTTCCAGCTAAAGATATGTAAGTCTTCACTTTTAAAATTAAATAAAACTGTTTATGCATGAATAATACGGCTGTTTATGAGCACTGTGGTGTGATGCATGGATACAATAAAGCTCTTGTGCTGCCCGAGCCCTCAGCTCCAATGAGCATGTCTCCTGGCCCAGGAAAGCAATGACCCTTTCTAACAGCTGCCTGTCAGTATTTTTAAACCTCCTCTCCTAAAATAACATGTCAATGTTTGCCTATCTGGACTTAAAGGAAGGCTGAATGAAAATTTGCAGGCATACCACTGTAAATGGATTTTGCCACCGTTTTTATGATGTCATGAGACTATTTATTGTGCTGTGCTGAGAAAGCAAGTGAGAATTACACTTCTTTTTGCAGCCTCCATCGCCTCTGAAGAGATTTTTGAACTCTTTAACACCTCTTAAAGTGAGGAATTGAAACTGTGGACAGCAAACTATCCCTCTTGAGGTAAAGGTGGATCCTTTCCGTCAGTGTGTGTTCAACTTTGATGTGTTGCTTGCAAATATACCCTGAAGTGAACCATTTAAAAAACACCACACCGACAATTTTAATTCCTTTCCTGAGAGTAATGCTGCTACATTTGTTTAATTGCTTAATGTGAAACTGTGGCACTAGCTGATATTTTATCGTGTACTACTGGTAAAAATCTTTTTATTTTCTATCAAAATGTTTGAGTGAGAGGGAACAGTAAACAATCCCTCAGGTCCCAAGATGTTTGTATACAGAAGCCGCTACATCTACAAGTTACAGGTCATTCAAACTTTTTTTTTTTTTTTCCAGTTAAGCATATATACAACCTTAAGTCACTGCATGCTTAGTTAATATTACTGTAATGTCACCTTTCATGTAGAAAAAAGTCAGTTCTTTCCACCTCAGTCTTTACTTAACAAGTAATTCAGAGAACAAATCTTGAGTGTAGGAGTTTTCTCATCTTACCACGATTTTTTTTTAAGTCTCACTCTAGCCTTCTTCTGTAGTTAGAGGACAGACATATGTACTTATGGGAGCTATTCATCCATTCAAAAATAGGTGCCTAGTTTTACACTGACACTGAAGCACAAGTAGACTCCTTTTCAGTAGGATCCTAGAGTGCCCCAGGGCAACACCTAATCATGTAAGTGAATTTTCTTCTTTATAGATCATAAGACACTTTTATGTGTATGTGCATCAATCCTTTACATCACAATTTCCACGGCACAACCCCAGGGGTGTTGATTGCAGTATTTGAGTGGGTGGCATGTGTTTGTAGATGATGAGGAGGGATTTCAGGGTGCAAAGCCCTCTGATAGAGGTCTGGGGGACATATGGGAGGGAGAATAGCAATGTTTCATACTGTCAGTAGGAAGCAGTCCCTGGAAAAAACCCTCATAGAACTGTAGGTGGGCTGCATCTCAAGGGAATGGAGTCACTTCATAGTGGTAGGATCCTGAGATAGAATGAATGCACAAGCACTGCGGGTGGTGGCAGGAGAGAAACTGGGACAAGGGAGAGAGCAGGGAAACTAAAATAACTGGAAAGTCTGTCTGGAAATTGCTGTTTCAGTAGTGCCAAGATCTTTAACTTAATCCTTTGGTTCCCAGCAGCCTGTGCAATGTGATCCATCCTGTGGAGACCACATACCTGAGTGTGTCTCCTCACTAGTGTGTGCTTAAATAATTTGCAGAGTTAAAGGGCAGGCACGGGGAGAGGGACACTTTCTTGGACAATGATATTTGTGAAATCTTAAGATAGAACATGATAGCGCTCAGGGTTACAGCTGGGCTGGGGTTTTGTGGTGGGGTGTTCCTGATATTGTTCTGGTTTCCTTCTGAGCTTGCAGAGTCACTCTACTTCCTTCAGTACTGCAAGACATCCAGATGGATCGGGGTGATAAGTGGGGGGAAATTGCTTTGCAATTTAACCACATATGTAAAACATGCTTTGGAAAATGTATCCATTTGTCTTCTTAAAGGTGAATGTGGAGATTTTCTAGTCTGAGGCATATTTCTGGGTCTTTAGTTTAATTTCCCAGTATAGATCTGTGTCTTGATTCCAACAGAGTTAAATTTAATAACGTATTTGTTTTGCAGTCCCGAAAAACTATGCCTTATCCCTGCTTGTTTCACATTTCTGCATCTTCAATTCCCAGCAGATGTGATAGAAAGGTGACTTTTTTGTTAACCTCTTTCAGTCAGGACTTCATAACAATGACAGACTGAGAAGGGAAGACTAATTCCTATCCCCTTAGACAGGATGAACCCTACCTGTGCTCCAACACATACATCTAGACCATCTTAGTGCAGCCAGCTGGCACTGAATCACCTATTGCTCTTACTTTACTGCTGAAGGGCCCAGGGTCTGACAGCCTGCAAATCTCCACAGTCTGGAATGATCTTTTAAGTTTTGAAGGATGACAGCACTTAAATGGATGATCTGGCTGTAGCCTTTAGATCTGATTCTGTAGTTAATCTCTACATATAGAGCCGTTAAACACTAGTTTACCTTTGGATAGAGATGAAAATTCTTTAAACATTAGCTTCTGAAAATGGGTGTTTAGAAAGGGCATATTATTATAATCTGATGTCACAAAAGTGCGATGGGTGGCAGCCTAGTTCATAAATAAAATGAAGAGGACAGGCAAAAATGAGGAGAAACTTTTGTGCTACCAATGGAGTCACCAGTTGTAAAGCAGTTGTAAAGCATTCGTAAAGTACTGAGAGTTAGATGCAAGACACTCACTTTCTTCAGTATCCAAAAAAATGCCCATATAGTGAACAGTTTTGCATAATATGAGCAATCTTCTGCTGTTTTATTGAAATATTGCATAATCAAAAAAAATATATCTTTTGGGAAGAAAGGTTGGTTTCTTTACTAACTGAAACTCTGGAGTAGGTTTCAAAGCACCAGAGAAACAATGCTGCTTTTTTGTTTGTGAGGTGTTAGTGAGGGTAAAATTGTTGCCTGGGCATAATTGCACTGGAAATTTAGTGAGTTGTCATTTCAGGAGATGCTGGTTCTTAGAAAGTGGGGAGAGGTAGTTGTCTTCTTACTGGAGGCTGAATGGGCTTTTTGAGCAATCTTGGATGGCCACACCAGCAGATAGCACAGTGTTGAACACATTTAGTGCATACACACAAAATATGGCCACAGGCCTTTACATGGTGAAGTGGTGGGAATATCTGTCCATGCGCTGTAGGATCCCTGTTTTATAGGTACAAACCTTCTGGTCTGAGGATAGTTTGAGGCTTTTTGTGGAATCTTCTACACTGAAACAAAGAATAGTTCATGTGTGTCTAAGGAAACAAATACCCTGAAGAGCATTCTGGATAATATTACTTGTCTATAGCACTGTAAGTCTTGATGTGGGTAATTTTTAGAACAGATTTAATTTAAATACACAAAATAAAAGACTATAAATCAACTTTATGTTATTCATATGTTTTTCGTTGTGAGTCTGATAAACACTGCATGTTTCTTAGTTCATGTTGTCTTCTCTCAGTTACCCTTAATTTTCCAGATGCACTTGACACCCCAGTTAATTAGAATATTTCAGATTCCTGCCATGAAGACGCTACCTTATAGAACTTCTAATTGCAGAGTTGACTGTATTTAACTAATTTCAAGATTTTCGGTTTAGGATATTATTAGAAATACAGTCCACACATGCAACATTTTCCCTCAAGATGTCTGAGGTTACATTAATTAATCAAGCATCCAGGGTAGGAAGCATTAATCATTTTTCTCTGTGCATTGCTGGGATTATTCCAAAAACTCCTTCCTTTTGTCTGTCAATATAAATAAAATAAAGAGAGAAGAGGAAACTTTAACATATGGTCAGAGACAGAGAGCATGTCCTTTTCTCCTGGACCATACATCAAAAATTTGCAGAGATAGGACTGACTCGTCAGCAATGGTCTTAGGCCAATCAAGAATGTGAGTCAGTAACAAGCAATGTGACTTTAAACCTACATACAATAAATTTATAAATACAATAAACATATTTTTCTTGCTTTGCTCCCCATTCAATATTCTACTATAAAATATTCCCTTTGTAGCAATTCCTTTTGCCCTTATCTCCAAGACTCTAGGAGTAGCCGTGGCTGTGAAAACCTGAAAATCCCCATTCTTGAGTACAGTCCAGGAATCAAACTCAGAAAGCCATATCATGAATCAAGATGGAACCGAGGGTCTTGTCAAATCAGTCTCCTGAGAGTTCATGTTCATGCTGGTGGTGATGTGAGGAAACTAGTAACATTTTGATGTTATTGAGGTGCGTTGCCTGTTTGTGTTACAGACAAAGTTTTCCAGAGGAAACACAGCAAGCTAAAGATAAGAATGGCAATTCCTAAAAAGATCAAGCTGCATTCTTCTACTCTGTTCTTGTGAGACCCCACCTGGAGTAAGAAAGACACAGATATGCTCAAGCAGGTCCAGAGGAGGGCCACAAAGGTGATCAGGGGGCTGGAGCACCTCCCCTGAGAGGGCAGATTGAGACAGTTGGTATTTTTCAACCTGTAGAAGAGGAGGCTCTGGAGAGACCTTACAGTGGCCTTCCAGTACCTGAAGAAAAGATGGAGAGGGACTTTTTACAAGGGTATATAGTCGTAGGACAAGGAGTAGTGGGTTTAAACTCAAAGAGGGTAGATTTAGATTAGATATAAGGAAGAAGTTATTTACTTTAAGGGTGGTGAAGCACTACAACAGGTTGCCCAGAGAAGCTGTGGATGCTCCTTCCCTGGGTGTTCAAGGCCAAGTTGGATGAGGCTTTCAGCAAACTGATCTAGTGGAAGGTATCCCTGCCCATGGCAGGAAGGTTGGAACTAGATGATCTTTAATGTTCCTTCCAACCCAAATCATTCTACGATTCTATGATTCTGTGAATGCCAGTTGCATGGAGCATTTTTCATCTAAAACTGATAGTCATACTCTGTTCTCAGCTACATGAGAAAAGCCCGGGTTATTATTGCTAAATCAGTAGTGTTGCTCCATACTGTCAGTGGTGTAGATGTGCTTGATTTCCAGGAAAGTAGTGAAAGCTCTCTTTTTTCATTCCCGTTTCTTCTCTTGATATTCTCAATTTGCAACAAATTCTTCTTAGTTTACCCTTTCAAACTATAAGCAGTAATTTAGCTTTTCCTTGCTTTAAGGGGTTTATGATGCCATAACAAAGAATCTAAGCTATCTGATCCTTTCTTAAATCAGAATGACATCATTAGTGTAAGCTTGCTTTCTATTGTACTGTTCTGAAGAGCTAAGCTTTCCTGAAATTATCTTGGTTTCTAGAACTGTATGGCCAAAGTTAGTTATAGGCCAGAAAGATCAGTCAAGGTCACAGTGGAGATGTGCAATGTACGTAAGCCGTTTTACATCAGTTCTATAGCTTTCTTAAAGTAAGCAAAATTTCATGTCAAGCTTCTCTCCCAGGAATGCATAGCAAAGAGAATAACAGAAACTAGTTGGGGACAAAAGATTTTGTTCTGCACTCTGTGGGCCTATGAGGAATTAGAAGATTAAATGTTAGATAATTAAAAGGAGCAATGGGCTTTGAAGGAACACAGAGTCCTATGATCAAAAGGTTGCATCATATCCAAAGCTAAAGAGTTATGTTTATACATTTAAAGTTAAGACACTTGGATTTGCTTTTGTAAATGATGTCCTATGGCTCTGAAGGATAAACCTTCAGAGCAACCACTTGGCAAAAGACTAACTGCCTGAGATTTTGCCCTCTTATGGAATAGCTGCACTCTTGAGCAAGAAAGTCAACCTTTCCTCTTGCTTGTAGCATTATTGTTGGGCCATGCTCTTGGTTTCAGCTGTTCCCCGAGGCATCAAATCTCTATCTGCAGTCAGTTTACTTTATTAAATGAAAAAAAAGCGGGTGATTCCATGAGTCAAGACCCAAAATCCACACTGAAGTGACAGCATGCCAAATCGCACAGATGCTAGTGCACATATGCATAGTTTCAGTATTGCTTCAGAAAAATATCATGTAGTTCATTATCTTTTCCACAAGAGAAACTTCACTCTGAAAAAATAGAAAACAAACACAGGGCTTTAAATGGAAAGGTTAATTTTTATGTTACTTATAAGTAAAAAGCCAGATCACACTGGATTTTTCTTTATTTGATTCACAAATCTGCAGAAGGGAAGTGTTTATCACCTCCCATAACAAATTGTGATCATTCAGCATAAAATACCAATATCTGTTTAAATCTTTTGTGCTTAGTGAATTCTTTTGAGTATGACACACAAATAGAGAGGGAATTTTAGTTAGCATTGGTTTGGAACAAAAAAATTAGCCTTTTTTTTTGGTAAGTAATTTTGGAAATAAGCCCAGCTTTGCAGAAATCTCTGTCCTGCCTTATCCTGTTTTACAGAGCTCCCTTTCCATGCAGATCCTGGCAGAAGCCAGCTTGTTAATTCCCAATGACAAGAATTAGACAGATAATGTTTTTTATGAAACTGCTAAACCATTTGACTCCACTATTTGGCCAAGAATATGTTTACACTTAACCAAATGGCCTGCTTAGAAAATTCCCAATGAATAACCTACGCATTGTAACAACTTTTGCAAGAGATCCAGCCTCTCTTGCTTCAGATTCAGGAAACTTCACATAAAGGCAGTACTCACATGTGTGTGCCTGCATGAATGCTTAAGATCTGGGGGACCACTAAGAGATCGAGGTGCTTTAAGGGAGAAGGAGGCAGTATTGAGGCACCTAAGTGTGAAACCATAATCCACAAAACCCTGTCTGGCCCTGCAAGGGATGAAAAGTGCCACAACCACTGATCTTTGCCCCAGTAAAGTTCATTGGGTGCTTCCAGTGCTTCACATCCTGGGCTGATGCCATTCTTCCAAAGCTAAGCATTTTGGTGCCTTTGTCATGGCTGTAGCGCTTTGGGACCTCCTTCACCCAAGTCCCCAGGGATCCATTCTGCTATCTGGAAAAGCTGGGTGTGTATTGGCAGCACTAATTTCTGCATGAAGCACAGTAGGCATCTGGAAGGGAAGCAGGACTGCTGTTTTTGTCTAACAATTTAGAGGTTTAAAGCATGTATCTGGGAAGCTCAAGGCTTTTCTCCTCCTCAACCAAAGGCAGTTCCTACTCAGATCTGCAACCTACCACAGGAGCACAGGGAAGAAGCACCCTCCTCTCCCTCTGTCAAAGCTCGTGTGGCCAAGAAAGCCGAGGTCAAAAGGACAGTAAGAGAGTAAGCAAAATTTGGATGATGTCCCGCTTATGAACCATGGGCTTCAGGATCCCCTCCTATACTGCACACTAAAGATCTCAAACAGTCTTAATACTTTTAAATTAGAACCCCAGTGAGGGAGCATCTAATTTTCTGCTGTCTCAACAGCTCATTAACATATCAATATTTTAGACAGAAGACTCAAGGCAAACACTTCTCAGTTTGCAGGACACTTCTTAGAATTTGAGTAAGCAAATTAAAACCAAATTATTATAAGTAGTTTATTTTCTCATGAGATCTAGGGAAAAAAAATAGATAACAGAATCAAGAAATCTATCAATTATTTTCTTGTTTATTCAAAACTTAATAAAATAGAGAGTGCACTTGAACATCTTAACAAGTGAAGTAACTAAATTCCATCTTTCCGTATGAAGGATAGAAATGAATCCTTTTATGTACAAAAGAAAGCAAAAATGTGCATGCACAAGTTGCTTTTTGTCATAAGTGCTTCAGTTGATGTCTTCTAAATGACTGATTGTACTTGCAAATGAATTTTCTCCCATTACAATGGAAAGAGATTAACTATTAAAATTTGGCTTGTATTAATATAAAGTACCTCCGTGGTGTTTTCTAAAGTAAATTGAATATACTTTTGATGTTGTATGTAGAGTTGGAAGACTGTTTCAACCTGCCCATTTCTCTCATCTACTGAGAAAGACATTCAAACTGAGAGACCTGGGCCTGTTTAGTCTGGAGAAGACTGAGAGGGGATCTTATCCATGCTTAGAAATACCTAAAAGACAAGGGGCAAGAAGCTGGGGCTATTTTCTTTTCAGTGGTGCCCAGTGATAGGACAAAGGTCAATGGGAGCAAACTGGAACACAAAAAGTTCTGCCTAAGCATAAGGAAAAACTTCTTTCTCTTGAGGGCAATGAAGTCCTGCAACAGGCTGCCCAAAGAGGTTATGGAGTCTACTTCTTTGCAGACTTTCAAAACCCGACTGGACATGTTCCTGTGCAACCTGATCTGAATGAACCTTATTTAGCAGGAAGATTGGACTGGATGATCTCCAGAGGTCCCTTTCAACCCCTAAAATTCTGTGATTCTGTAAAACATTGGTTTCAGGCATAAAAGTAAAGAAATAACAACAGGCAGTAGTGAAGATTCTATGAAAAATCAATTTTCTTATCTAAAGCTCATTTGGTGCAGCTTGAGGGCATTTCCTCTCATTTTATCACTTGCTACTTGACACCGACCTCATTATAACCTCCTTTGTGGTAGTTGTGGAGAGCGGTAAGGTCTTGTCTGAGCCTCCTTTTCTCCAGACAATCTCAGTTCCTTCACCTGCTCCTCATAAGATTTGTGCTGTAGGTCCTTCACCAACTTTGTTGCTCTTCTTTGTTGATCCTTTTGCAGTTTTGGAAGTCTTTTCCTATTTTCCACCTATCTATTTCAGTTAAACAGTTAACTTGACTAGAAAAAGTAAAAGGAAAAGTAGCAATTTTTTACGAAACCTTATTCTGTCAGAAACAGAACAGTGATTTTCTCATAAGAAGGTATTTTTACTTGACAGGGTAGAAGTAATGTGCTAATGACCTTTATGAGGAAAAGAATGTCTCCAAAATCCCAAAGGATCCTACAGCATTGTGGGTTGTTTTTTTTAAGGAGGAAGTTAATATATAACTCTTCCATAATATAGAAATACATCTATATGAGTGGATTTAATTATCTACTTTTTTTAAATCTAGATCAATTATTATAGTCCTTAGCCCTACAAAGCTCATTCTGGAAAATTACTTTTAAAATTAATACTTAGAAAATGAATAATCTGAATTTTCATCTGTAAAGTATAATTTATATATGGAAGTTGCATATAATGTGTGGAAAAAATTGCAATATTCAGAAAATGAGTAATGTCATAGCAGATCCAATTATGAAATAAACTTTTCCTTGAAAATGTAAGATCTTAACTATACATTTGATAAAAACTTGAATCATATTCTCCAGAGAGGAAAACAGAAGGAAAAGAAGCATATGGAGGTCAGGCTGGGTGTGACATCAATCACCAGCCCCATTAGTCATTTCAATGCATATTTTTTTTATTCATAATACATTTCCACTTTAAGAGCTTAGGTTCATAGTGAGAAAGGAAAGGGAAGAGGCAAGGGAAGAGGAAAAGGAAGAGCGAAGGGAAGAAGGAAAGGAAGGGAAAGGCAAGGAAGGGACTGCAGAAATACATACAGTCTCTGGGAAGATGGTGGGATGGGTGAATAGGATACAGCATGCAAATAAACTGTTCACAGTTTATGGGCCCTCAAAGGTACAGTTCTTAACTGGACAGGTGTGCTGTTGTCTCGTTGCTCTCAAGAATCCTGAGCTTACACAGCATCGTGGCTTATTTTTAAATGTAATTTTTATATTCCTTATATGCTAATTAATTGATTCCCATTTCTTACGCCCAGCTTTCCCTCATTCTCCCCATAGAAAGGAGTAGCCTATTCCCAACCTGAGAGAGAAGAGATGACTTCACTGGAAGATTTTTAAAGTGTCCATTAAGACAAGATATTTTCTTTGCAGGGCAGCTCAAAGAAATTGTGCAAGGGACAAGAAAACTAGAAGAAAACACAGTGATGTGGGACTGGAATGATGTCACTGGAATGAGTAACCATATGGGGAAGAAGGAACCCACTAAAATAACCTGTAGTGGTGCACAAACTGGAACAAAAAGAATTGTGGGAGGATTTTCATACCCTTGCCAAGGAGCATGTTTTCTCCCTGCCCTCATCCAAGGACCTGTCAAGAAAGAATATAAATATCTTTAAATTATGCCCCACAAAAACACCACCAGACTATGGGGTGCTGTAGGTGAACTGAATTTTGCCATCCCAGCATGAGAGTCCTGGATGGGGTCAGCAACTCTAGAGATATGAACTGGGAGAGCCCTAGAAAGCAAATCCTGCAGTTCCTCCTGTTGTGGTTTTGTTTCTGGGCAGGAGGACACAACCATGGGACTTGGTGCTGGCACAAGCTAACCCAAGGAGAACGGGGGCCTTCTTGGCTCCCCACTTCAATTTCAAGCAAGAGAGTGCATTTGGCAAGTGGAGATTGATCACAATACTCATCTGAAATAGTGCTTTTGGCTTTAACCTCCTCTCTCATGAATTTTCTTCACCCGTCTGTGGCATTGCATCATTAATCAGCAAGAACTTTTTGTAGTGAAAAGCTGCCTTCTTCTTACACCTTCATGTAACATTAAGAAACTGTAATATTAATAATTAATAATCCTATATGGGAAGGGGTAAACTGCTGCCAGCAGGTGACTCTTTCAGAACAGCCATACTGTTCAGGTTTGGGGTTGCCTGAGCACTTTTCTGTTTTTTTGTGAAAAGGGCAATTAAAGCAACCTGTGCAGAGGCAAAATTTGGAAACAACTAAAGCCACTGCCCAAAGCAACTGGGCCAATGTACCAAAGCTGGAACAAAGTGTACACAGTATATTAACTGTGCTTCCCTATAGGAAAGCAGCAGAGTATGAGCATGGTTTTGTGGGGATCACAGAGCCATGTGGAACAGCTGCAGGGGATACCCTGGCCAAAAGGACAGGCAGAACTTTACTTCTGTCTTCTCTGAAGTGCTATTCTGTGGATTTCTGAGCAAGAAATTACGGACACTTCCCCCTGGGGGAAACAGGTTCTTGTGTCCACTCATTGAAAGTAAACTAGATGACAGCAAAGATGATGCCTTCTTCATGATATAAAAGTTTTCTCGTAAAGAGGAAAAAAAACCAAAATGTGAAAGATCTTGGATATTAATCAGATGTTCATGACACAAAGGAAGGAAAGGCTCTGAGGGCGTTTTAAGAGGTAATTTGTGAATGCTTTGAGATCTTGTCTTAGTGCCTGGCGGAAGCACAGAACTTGCTCTGTGTGTATTTGCTACTCCCTAAATAAAGACCACAGTGCCAGGGCTTGAATTTCACACATTAATCTACAGGGACTTTCAAGCCAGACACATGGCTCTGAGGCAGCAAGGAAAATAGTTCTTTACTGCTTTTTAAATCTATCTGGTTAGGTGGATTTCTACCATATGAGCAACCTTACAGTGAAACAACGCTCACTTCTTTAGAAAGCACCGACAGCTTAGAGAAACTCTGTTAGAAAAAAAGGTCTTGTCTATCTGCAGTCACCAAGTGGCCTAAATCTGTGCTGATTTGGGTTCTGTTTCCCACAGTGGAAGAGTGGGAAAGTGATCTTCCCTTGCTCTTGGGATATAAATGGTATCAGATGAAACAACCTCTTACAAGAACTTTTTGGACAGAATGCAGGAAAATCTTCATATGATTTGATTTTTGTTAACTCATGAATGTTATTATTTCACATTGTTGGCCAACATGGTGTCATTAATAATAGGGTCTGCCAAATGCTGCTACTTTATGGGAATTATGACAGTTGAACCTATGTGTCAATAGTTCATAGCCTCATACGTGTTAGCAGGACTCATCCTGCTCGGCAGCAAGGACCTTGCCTATGTGTGCAAAGCATCATCAGTTTCCATATCAGCCAAGCTAGCTTAGGGCTCCCAACACTTTTTAGGACTGACTCATATTTCTATCCTTTCCAGCAGAATCCTGGGTTATTGAAAAGATACAATAAACACAACAAAACAAAAGCCTACAAGAGAAAATCACAGTATTTGCTGAAAATGCTGAGCAATCTCTGTACTGATTCTGCCAATGTGCCCCTGATATTTCCTGCATGTCCTGCTGTGCAAATGCCAAAAGACAATGGCTTTATTTCTCCAAATATTAGGGAATATTTTCTTTGGCTATGCTCTGTATAGATCATCATTCCTCACATCCTATGCTTTAGAGCAGGATTTAAAAGGGATATGCCTGGGCAGCATTTCACTTATCTGCTCTGAGACTTGTTTGTACCACTTCCTAAGGATCAGGTGAATTTAGCAGGGCATCTCCATTTTCTCTGTGAACACTGTGTGTAACATTGCTTACTGACCGTTAGCTGTTGCGAGCATCCTTACTCCTACTTGCTGGGTAGGGTCATTTGGAATTGTTTTCCCAGGTTGTGGACAGGCTTTAGGGTTATAACACAGTGGCTTGAATTCCAACTTCTGAATTGAAATCATAGCATCAGGCAAGGCTGAGAGTTGCTGGGCTTAGTAAGCTATGATCCATCTCAACTGCAGGCCTCCACTATGAAGGGATTGAATGTACAAACCCCATTTATGGGCAGTAAATGAAGTTTTTCCAGCACTTAACTAGGAAAACCAGCCCACTAACTTGCTGCTTGTGCCATGCAAGCTGCTGCTGTCATAAGCCTTATTTTAAATATGTCATTCTTGGCTATCAGCACAAGAACAGGAGTGCAGCACACAGAGCAGAATAAACTCTGAGGCTGCAAGTTCTGGGTAAAGTTGCTCCAGTATGTATCCAAAAATGTAAGAAGTACCATAGTCAGTCAAATCAAAGACCTGTCTAGCCAAGTATCCTGTCTCTGACAGTGATTATTAGCAGAAACCTAAACAAAAGTATGAGAATTAAAGCATATAGAGTCCTTTTACTGCCTTCCAGCCTCCAAAAATCAACAGCTTAGACATTTCCTGAGACTGAAATTACATCCAGAGCATAGTATCAAATAGTCAACAAAGAACTCATCTTCCATTAATGTGTCAGTCCCTTTTGGAATCTATTTATTTAATTTATTTGACCACACAAAAAAGTTTACCCTTTTTGCCTGTTTTAAACTGTGCCTGACAATTTTATTGGATATCCTTTAAGATTTTGTGTTCTGAGAGACAATAAATGATCATTCCTTGTTCATTTTCCTTTCACTGCTCTGGTTTTACAGAACTGTGCAATATGCTGCCTCCATTATCTTTTTTCCAAACTGAGAAACTCTGTGATTTAATCAGCAGGACAGAGAGACACACTGAAGAGGCAAAGAGAATTGTGTTAGGACCAGTTGTGGAGGATGGAGTTGATTCTGGAAATAAATCTTTCTCTGAACATCTTCTTATTCACCTGAAAGTAGACCAGTGAAATTGAAGAACACATATTGTGTTCTGGCAACAAGTAAGCATCAGGCAGAAAACCCAAGATCCACTCCCTCTCAGAAACTCTGAAGTTCCTCCTCAGGGCCACCAAGATATGGAAATGGATGGCAACTATCATCTAGAGGTGGCAGGAGAATCCATCTGCCATGTAGATCTTAAAGGCAGGCAGAAAAGTAAGGGACAAGGCATTGTCTTCTCTGATGCATACAACTGTCTGATGGTCTGAAGGAAGTTGGCGGCTGGGTGGCTGAGGACAGGGGATAATTTTCCGAATGATTGCACAAAGAAGTTTTAAAACCCACCTGTCCAGGAAGATCAAGTTGATGATTCTTTTTAGGAGCAAAGAGGACAATCATCTTAAACACAGTATCAGTGAAGAGATTTGAAATGCTAGGCAGGAAACCAAGTAGACCATAGGCTGTGCACAGATTCAGAGAATGGGTTGGATAAACTGTTGTGAGTCAAAAAGACTCAAAGTTAATGAGAGTAAAGATTTACCTTGGCCTGATTGTATGGCACGGAGAAAGAAGATGAATCAGGTAATGGAAGTCCTGAAAAGAGAGAGATCATAATCCTTAAAAAATTTGGATGGAGAAGATCAGACAGAAAATACCAAGTTTCAAGATGGAAGTCCAGGAAATTTTGTGAGTCCACGGCTGAAATTTCATGAGGCACCAGTCAAACAAAAAGGAGATGGGGAAAGGAGTAAGGCAGAAAGCTCCTGCCTTCAGGTTGGCAGTTGCTCCCTGACACAATAGTAATAATATGAGCACAAACTGTCCCAAAGCAGAGGAAAACAAGAAAGAGATCAGCTTCACTCACATTTAGTGTTACTGACTTTAATAGATTTTATAACTACTATAGATAAAATTAGACATTTATAAGAAAACATCTTTTCCCATTTGCTCTCAGCTCATGTCTGGTTCTGAGTCATAAGCTCATAAACTTGAAACTTCAGCTTCAGTCTGTTTCATGAAAAGCTATGTTAAAATGTAGGCCTTTAAAACCATTAAAACCAAGTGTACGTGGAGAAGATAAAAAACTAGCAAGAAGCACATTCCCAGAGATAAAAGCCTGTGCAGGTTCATACAATATCATTATGACTTTGCAGAAAAAGGAAGGTGCAAAATGAACACATGTTCAAATGTATTTGTCTTAAAACTTGTATACAAGATGGAGAGATGACTCTTTCCCACCACACGGATAGCACAAGTCACGGGAGGAGGGATGCTATATTTACATGTGCATATGAAAAACCCAAGGAAGCTGGTGAGCTGTGATCTGAGGCACCCACCCTGATGCCTCTTCCTTGTCTTGTCAGAGCTGCCTCCAGAAGGAGCAGAGCTGGGGTATAATACCCCAGGACTGCTGGCTGGGAACAGCCTGTTCTGCAGTGTCACAGTAAAACCCTGCCTGCAATACAATCCATCACTGATAATTTTGCAGACTGTTCAGGGAAATTACTCCCTCGCTCACAGATTTCAAACAAATATCATCAATGTGATCTGGTGGCCAGAGCATATGTTTTCACTAATTAGGACATTAGTCATAGAACCAAGATCACTTCCAGAGAAATAAACATACTCAGGACATCCAGGGCTAGTAAACGTTTCACTTTGTAGGACTACTTTTTCCAAGATTCTTTGTCATGTCATAGATCTAACTAGGCTCCAACACCTCCCTATGATAACTTGCATCCTTGTTCGTTTGTAGAAGAAACTACCTAAATAGCTGCGTGCCTTAACTTCAGGATATTGCTTGCTAAGAATTCAGTGGTTAGGTTGACAAGCAAGAACACACAATATACTAGCTTGGAAAAAAGCACTGCAAAAAGGAGCTGCAGCCTTGTGATCTCTAGGCCTAAGTCCTGTAAGTTTAGGTAGAATGTCTTGATAACAAAAGGACAGTGGGGATTGTTTTCTCTCTCGTAAATCTTCTTACTGCTCCCCTGCCCTCACTCTGTGAGCTCATCGCCATGAACAAAATGACCTCCTTTCATTCAGTGTCACTCCTTGAAAGTGGAAATTGCTTAACATCTCCAATGAGATTGGAAATAGTCTTAGTGTGGGCATTTCTGTTCTCAGTACTATTGCAGGTTCCCCTGCCCACATCTGCATGAAGAATTAATATCTGTAGAGAAATACTAGAAGTTTTGAGATATGCTCTGTAAATTAATAAGGTTTGTAAAATAGCTGTTCTCCTGTAGATGCAACTTGTGATCCCTATGCTTGATTTTCCAGAAACAGTTTTTTAACATCTGCCTTAAGGTCATGGTGCCTGGAACCACTGGAAGCTGTGATATAGCCACTATATTTGCAGAGGTTGTGGTCTCTTTCCCTTAGCCATTTTCTCTGCTATAACCTATCACAACTACCTTCTCTATAATTTCTCTATCAAAATATTTGACTCTGCCTCACTGTAACAAGGAGAAGGCAAAAGGCCTGGTTTCTTTTCTTGCTGTTGCCTTCTCTTATCTAAAACTATTCAGCAAACATATCTTGGTAGAGAGATTTGTAGTTTTACCCTGCTTTGCTTCCTGGCAGAGTTGAACAAGCACCAGAGAGAGGAAAGCAAGAGCTGGACAGGGGCTACCTCAGTCAGCGTAGATATCATGTTAGCTTGTGATCCCTGTCTTTATTAGGATGACATGTTAAGCCAAGATACAGAAAAACTTATGGATGGTGGAAGGACAAGATGGAAACAATAATGCTTATCTGAGTTTAAAAAAAAACCTTAAAAATCAATTACATTTCATATTGGATGAAAAAGCATGAGAGCTCAGACAAGTGCCTAGAATGCTTATCAGCTCTGTCGGAAGACTATTCATCTGGATCTTGTCAGTTCAAGTCATCTAACTCCTGCCTAAAACAGCAGCACCCTTGCCTAGTATGAGTATTTACAAACTGTGGAAAAAATCTTCCTGTGGATCATCTGCCATTGCAGAAGATGGAAGAGACATCACAAAGCTCAGTCCTGATTTAGAGATATCCTCCTTGTGTCCACTGAGCCACTTGTGAGATGACTGCTTGTTCTCCTTTCTCTTATCCATTTTTGCTCACTGTCTCACCCACAAATGTCAGCGCTTCCTGCAGTTTCCAGAAAGTCTTGTTTCTCAGCTAAGAAATATTCCACCGACAATTTCTGGCCAAAAATACCCAGGATTAGGTTTTCATTTGTGTGACCTGCTTCAGGGTTGAATACTATGTGAGTGAATGCTGTGTAAGTACTTGGTTTACAGAAGAAATACACAAACCTGCTCAGATAAAACAAGAATCATTCAATGAGATCTGTGTTATTTTAAGTTTAAGGTCTAAACTCACTAGCAGCTGAATATGACTGGAGTCAGCAGAGATGCCTCTGATGAAGGCACTCCATCCTCTGCTCAGGATGCAGCTAATCTTCCATCTAGACATTTTCTCACCAGTGAGCAGTTTGATCTGTAGCACCATGCCTCCAAGGTTCTCCACAGATCTTCAAAATGAAATACTCTCTTAAGAAGCTGTTTAAGTTAAATTTCATTCCTTTTGGGTCCTAAAACAAGTTCTTAGAGGAAGGAGACAGATGTGGTCTTAGCTTTGAAGAGCAGGAGGTCTGTCTCAGATTTGTGGGCACCATGTGTTTGCAGGATGCGCACAATGATTCAGATCTGGATGCCTCTGGTGTCCTCAGACCACAGAGGTGGAATGAACAGGGCAGGATACTGATATTCTCCAAGCAGGGGATGCAGTGCCCGTAGCAATTTATCACCCCCACTGACATTGCCCCCAGACTCTAGTGACGAGCAATCGGCCATGACAATGCAGCGCACATCAACCTCCAGAAGGCTTTGTTGGCTCCCATACTTGGAAACAAACTGCACATGAAGTTAGGAAAAATTCCTGATTTAAGCTGTTGAGAATTAAGAAATGACAGAGTAGTTTCCTGGACTAACCACATTTGTCTGCTTTTGTTTTGTTGTTTTTTTTTTCCTTACAGCAAAATGAGAAGAACTAGTAAGTATTTTTAATTTGACATGTTTTTCTTATCTTTTCAGTTCACTATTATTAACTGTAATGCAGTTATAAAAGAAGAAATTTAACTATGTGGGAGATCATATTTTGCAGTCAGAAATGAGCTGAACACATAGATTAGGAAAAGCAAGCCTAATATCCATCAATGTACTCATACATTTTTTCTCTGTCTAATTTCTTGTGGCCACTTGTTCACAAAGCTGTTTGCTGCTGACTGTAGGCAATGTCTGTCACAAAAGGCAGAATCAAACAAGAAAAATAAACTTCACCTCAAGCTGTTAACAGAATTCATATTCCTTTCTCAAATATTCTCCTTGTTTATTACAGAGCTGTCTGGAGACAAAAATCTCTAGAGACAACCATTTTTCAAAGGTTAGATTAAATGGGTCAATAAATGAATAGGAGGGAAACACAGGATCTGCTTGTGCTCTCAAGTTGCCAGGTATAAAACTATTCTGAAGTATTCAATTAACTGTTAAAAACACATTTAGCAAACTTCACTCTCCATCACTGTCCATACTCTTCAGCTTCAATATCTCAATTTAAAGCTGTGCAAATACCCCACTGCAGAAGGGCCAAGACCTGTTGTCTCACTAAGCTAGGGAAGATTTTGCTTTAAATTGTGGGTTTAGAGGAGGACCTTCAGCATAAGGCTGTCTCTGTAGTTTCCCTCCTGAACGCTGACAGGCGTGTTCTCTAAGTTCACTCACCTCATTTCTCTGCCAATAATATGATAAGAACGATAAATAGTAAGGCTAAAAGAGGCACCTCAGGTTGCTGAATGTGCATTTTATCATTTAAATTAAAAGCTTAACTTGCAGTCACTAATGGCTTAAATATTTAGCCAAAGTCATACTTCAAAAATTACTTCTTGCTTAAACCTATGAGGTAATTCATAAGATATTGTCATTTGGGAACCAGAATAAATATTATGGAAGGCAAAAGATGTCAAATCTTGTAGGCAATGGAATAATCTAAAATTAATTCCAGTATTGAATTCTGATAGAATGATTTCTAATATGTCTCTTTGGAGTAATAAACAACCTGACTGACTTCAAAATCGACTGAAAATCCAATATTCAATATATTTATGAGTATCTCCATGGTAAACTGACAACCAGTTTATTTCAGTCCTGGATCCTGCCTTAACATAGCTCTTTGTGGTAAACTTTTCAGTTCTTTCTTAGCAGGATTGCTGGAAAATTGCCAGTTATAGAAATCTCTGGCAGTTGTGAAGTGCAGCTGTGGTTATCTGCTTAAGTTTCTGTAAAATTAATTTGCATCAGGAAATCTCCAAGATATACTGAATAAAACACACTCAGGTACACATTTTAGAAGTGTTGTGGTGATCTGATCCCAGCACTTCTTTCCTACACTGTATTAATCATTTTCATACATTTTTATTGCCATGAAAAATAATGCAAAGCCAGTAATTGTAGGTTTTAACTACTTCAGAGTACACATGTTCTTCTTGACCATGTAATACAAAAGAAAAACAAAGGAAATGAGTCTGATGTGATTTTTGTGCAGAGTCAAAGCCTTTAAGTGAAAATGGATAACTGGTATATATCAGATCTTTTAGTGATATGAATCCACCTGATACCGGCTCTTTCAATGGTATGAATCCACCTCACTCAGTATACACAAACAAACTGTAAGTATAAGATGCCTTTTTATTTTCAAAAATTATGGATGCAGTGAATTCTTTGAAGCTTGCAGATATTCAGAGGAAAACAAGAAACAGAAAAAAAAAATCTCTTTTTGTCAGCTTCTGAATCTCCTGACAATCTTTAGCTCATAATACAAGTGTGAAAGTTAGCTACATAAGACATTGGTCATTTTGACCTGTACATTTATTGTAACTGATTTAAGCATCATTTAAAATGTTTCTCTCATTATCTGATCAGATCTATACTTGTACCAGCACAGACATGTAGGTAAAATTTTAATTTCTTCTGTGTCATACCTGTACCAGTAAAAACCCTAATGCAAGCACAAACTATATCAGTATTAAAATGTCTTTGCCAATACTGTCAGCTCCCTGTTATCCAGGCTTATGGAAGGCTGGAAATAGCTCCCCATACAAGGGATCTCTGTCCCTGCACCCACCTCTGGCTGGACTCACATTGCATGGACCCATGGTTGTGCTTCTGGCAAGTTTTAACTACTGGGTGCCAAACTGAACGTGTGTATCTATGCTGCCACCAGGGCCAGCAGCTTCATCATCACAGCACAATCGTGTCCATCTGATGTTGAATCTGCACCAAGAAGTCCCATTGCACTTAAACTGATCACACACAAGGCCGCCCACAAGCTTTTGCACCCATGACATGAATCAGACTGGTTAATTAAAAATTTGGCTTGCAAGAAGTTGGTTTATTTTTCTGGCTAACTGTTATGACTTGCACCTACATGAGCAAGGTGTGCTGATGCAGCCAGAGAAGTTTCAAGACAGAAGTAAATCATATGAAGTCCTCAATAAGGTCTTTGTTTATTTTGCCTGGGTATGTTTCATTGATTGGATTCACCTGTGATTGTTTGATCCACCCTGTCTTCATCTGATGTAGCTTTGATCTAGCCTGTATTGCCTATCTTGCCCCTAGTCCATTCATACAGAGCTCAAAAGAGTTTACCATGAACACAGGGTTACTGTACTATAGCTGTTGAGAAGGAAAGAAGAGGGAATGTTAAATGCTTGATAGTTCTCTTTGGCTTCCCCTCTTGCTGCTAGTCAATTGGTCTTTCTATCCATCTCAGCTATCTCTAGCTACACATACAGAGTAGTTCCTTTTTTCTGTATGACTTTTTTCAGACTTGGTAGATTATCTTAATTCACAACATCTGTTTTACATCTAACAGTGAAACACTGCTCAAAGGAAGAGAAGGGAAACATGCTGCTGCAGGATGGTTTGATGAGGTAGTGTTTCTGTCAAGATGTTCTTTACAGAACAGACACGGATTTTTTTGTTCTAAGGAAATATTTTGATGACCTATGGTATCACAAAGGGAGCTCAGGGAAACTATTAATACATATTTTTAATAGACAGCAGTCTTCCAGGATCTGCATCTGTTCAAACATACAGTTTAGTCTATAGAGATGGACTAACACAGACCACTGTGCACCAACACAGACTGGGAAGTCCTCAATGTGATATGTCTACTGTATTTGTTACCCAATATAAGGGATAACACATGAGCTACGATAGTCAGAGGTGGAGTCACCAGGTTGTAAGGCAATTAAATCACTCTCTTGCAAATTCACTTAATACCAGTAGGGAATGAATTTAGTTGCCAAAAAAATAAGTGCCATAAGGTGTTTTTATGACCTTCAGCTGCTTCTCCAGAAAAGCACATCTCATGTTGGATCTCTCATCTTTATACTGGACACACTATTGACATCTCACATGGCAGTAGATGTATAGGCATCTAAAGTGATCCTTAGATGCTAATCAAGGTTCTACAGAAGCCCAGCAGTTCAGCATTAAAATGACAAGTCTCTGAGGCAAAAAAAAAAATAAATCTAGCGATTGCAATATTGAACATAGCAATACTCCAAATTTACACAGCCCCTTGAAGATTTGATCCACTCAACTTTGAGAATGTGACCTAAACACCTAGAATTCAAGTTTGTTTGCCCCAGACTGTCTCTGTAATTAATGGAATGAGGCAAGAAACCTTCAGAGACTGACAAAGATCTTAGATATGCTGAAACCACCCCACCCATATAGACCCTCTGGACTGTACAGTCATTAGTTTCTTAATGTAAATGCCATTGTCAATGAAGTGAAAATAAGTGGGATGGATCTAGGCCCTGATCATGCATTATAAAAGTCTATAAAAGGCAGCAAGGTGAGTGGCAATGATTTTGAGCAAGTCAAGAGAAATTCAGGAAATGCAGAGGTGATTTGTATACTGTCACGAGAGCAGCGTTCACAGCTTCATGCTCTTCTCTGGAGTTAGACATTTGCCTAAAATGTAGGTGCAGGTCTTCCCTTGGTCTAAGGAGGTTTTAGCTGCAATTGCCACCTCCCATCTGAGGGGTCCAAACAGCTCATTATATGCTGAAGTTTCTCATGACCTTAAAGATGATGTATTGACTAAGCTAGAAAAAGCAAATAGCTGAAAGATCTGATGAAAGGTAGCACCCACAGTCAAGTGGATTGAGTAACTATGAGGAGAGAGACCTTGAGAGATCGCCCAGGCCTTGATGGAAGATAATCATTATTGCTCCAGTTTGTTTTGTTAAGGTAGGAAAAATTAGGCCTAGAATTATCAAGAGATGTAATCTATTAATTAATTCAGATATATACAAAGGGATTGCCCTTCTTAAAACTGCATGTTCTACAATTCAAGTGCATATTAATAACTTTTCCTTTTAGCGACAAGCTCACAAGCATTGGACTTTCAGATGAGAAAAATGGACAGTGAGAAAACATAAATTTCAGTGGCACTTGCCACCAATGTGTCAATATATCAGCAGTGTCCCTTTACCCTCCTCTTGTAGGTACAGCTACTGATAAGCGTGAAATCCAGCGTATTTCCTGTTCTGACACTGAGCTCTGTGCCTTCAGTAGCTCTGACTAAATTCAGTCACCAGCTGCACCTCCTCTCTCAGAATTTGTGTGAAAACCAAGCAGACTAAATTATTGTTTAATTTAACCACAGAATTAAACTATGGAGGGAAAAAAGCATGTTAAAAAACCCAGAATCTATTCTATGTCACTTTATTGTTGTCTAGCTCTCAAACACCCAGTTATATGACCAAAAAGAGCACTATACACCCAGTTATATGACCAAAAAGAGCACTATTCCCACAAACAACTTTACAACCTTTCTTGTAGTAGTTCGCTTTCTAGAATTACTGTGCTCCTTTTGATCTCCATTCAGCACAGATTTTCTCTGGTCTTGCCACTGTCCTTTTAAGTTCTCGAGCACTTAGCACAGAAGCATTCTGTTTTCAGCTGTTCTGTCTTGTACCCTGTATAGCTTTTGTCCCCTTTATAGCTTCTATGAGACTGAGACAAAAATGAATACTCAAAATCCTATAGTAACCAGGTGGGCCTCCAATATTCATATGTCATCACAAAGGAACATCTCCCCTGTCTTTTTAGAGCTAATATGCAAAACTTTTTCCTACAGAATGCATCTATTTCAGATATCATATTATCTTTGTGGTTTTCTCACGTAAATATGATTAAATGAGACTGTAAGCTCATCCTTTATAGGGCACCATCTGACTGTCTTCTGAGAGAAAAGGGCACCAACAGAGGACAAAGAGGAGTGCTATGTCAATGCATGGCAGACATAGTAGCATTGTAGACAATTACATTTCAGCATATTATAAAGTGCTATGATGCAAACTTCTTAACTTCATTAAATGAACTTTTTCTTTCTGTCTGAGTCTGTGTGTGTTCTACTCAACCATGTCCAAGGCCCCCAAACCCATTCCAGAAGAAATTAAGATAAATATTTTTACATTTAGTTAATGAAGTATGGCATTTAATTTAAACAATCTTAAATCCAACTACTACATAAAACGAGCTACAAGAGTTATTGTAAAGATGATGACATTCAGAGCTGAACTACCTTTATTTATGCACTAGTTATTAAATATTTAGATATTTCTTACTACTAAATGGAAGACTCCGATGTGACAGATTTTCCTAAAATACATTCTAATTTATTTTGCAAAATCACTGTGATCCTCTGTATCAGCAAATTCTAGGGCAACAAACTACACTAATATTAACCACTGATAGACAATAAATCATTATTTAACTCTTATTCATTCATTTAAGCATCAGTATTGTTTGCTCTCTACTGAAGTATGCAAACTTTTGTGGTTTTTTATAACACCCCACATGATATGCAACAGATTAATATAATATGGTTAATAAAATATTTTTATACCAATTAGATATCAGTGACAGGTGAGTGTTAAGACAAACAGCTCCTAATCAAGTGGAATATATATATGTGTAGAGTGATCTCTGCACACAGCACTGTGATGCATCTTGGTTGGGTTTTCCTCATGTAGTGTTCGTAATATTGCACTTCATCACTGTCTCAGACAGCAATTCCTCCTTTAACTTTTTTAATATATTACCATTGCTTTTAGGAATTTAAATTTAAAGAAGAGTATCTTGAGTATCTCAGTTTTCATCTTGAAATTGGCAAATCCATATCATGATTGCTACTATCTTGAGCAGTATAACAGTCACACTAATTAGTTGGAGCTATTTTTAGCGTAACTTCATAAAGAAATATGATTTGGATAATTATGCAGTGTGTATGTGGCTTGGGAGGGAGTGAAGATTATCTGTGTGACTCTCCAAATACGTGTTCCACTTGCAAACCAATTCAATCATATTTAACAACAGGGTAGAGGATTAAACTTTTCTTAGTCCTTATGGCTTTCAAAACACTGGCATCTGCATAGCGGAGAGACTATCAGTACTGCAGTGGGAGCTCTCCTCCTGTTTGATACTTACAAAGAAACAATTATGAATACTTGAGTCCTTAAGACATGAGAAATTGGGCAAAAAAGCAGTAAGACACAAATTCAGGGGATGCCAAACTTAATTAATTTCACTCATCACAGAACAAGTTCTTGCATTGCCAATAAAGCACTCAGTGCTTTCTGTGAGTTCATCATGACAAGTCCTACTCTACTCTGCATATTGGAATATCCTGATTTGGAGGAATTTTTCCTTTTCTCTGATTTCATGGATTTTAGGCATTCCTACCAATGCAATTACTCATGAATCAGTAAAAGTTACCCCTGGAAAAGAGTCTCTGGTAGGCCAATATAGCTGCATTCAGTAATGTCACTTTGGAGTATTCCACTGTTCCAAGAAACCAGACAGGGTAAAAACTACAAACTATTCTGTATAGTAAGGAAATGTCAAAGCAAGATTTGTCTGCAAACGTCAGATTTCACAAAGGCTGTCTCTACACCTACAATAGTGAAGGTTTTCCATTTACAAACAAAACCAATTAGAGATCAATTCCAATCTGTAGAAATCTGATTAAGCCTTCTCATTTTGCAATTCACTCAGTCTAAATTGCCATCCAAGGGGAATTTCACTTGAATGAGGACTGCAAAATTGAGTTGGACATTCAGATGCTTAATCTGACTGTATTTGATTTTGTTCCAAGTGTTTCTCCATTCCTGGCTCCTACACACAACTTTTATATTATGCTATAAATATTGTCATCAAATTAATCATGCTATGCTGTATGTAGGTCAGTTGGAAAAAGATTATCAGTATATATGAAATAATGTATGAAGAGGTGAAACAAAGAGAACAGTAGGAAATATAGTTGATCATTTACTTAGTAGAATATGTTTCATTTTTTTATTCAGACTTTCATCAGAGGCAACTACAACCTCAAAAGAAAATAAAGGGATTTCAGCGGGAATTGGGCAACAAATAATTTAGCATTGCTGAAGGCACTCATTCTCTTTTGATAGCTGAGAAGACATGACAAAGAGAAATAAGCATCCCTTCTATGGACTTGCCTCTTTGTGTCAATGTATTTTCTTCAAGATAACCCCAATTAGCTTGAGTCCAAATTCATTCCTTTTTTGATGAGTACCTGAGATTGGGCAAAGCTGTCAATAGGAGCAGTTCTGCTCAGCAAAACAAAGGTTCCTGAATTGCTGTAATCTACCTTCCAGGGAGGACAATGGCCAGGAAAATGCAGCACCCTGAATGTTATCGTATGCTAATAACAGGGTTCAAACGCTTTAGAAACAGTGGCAACACACTTTGCTGAAACACTTTTTCTAAAGCTTATATGGCGTCATTTTTACTGCTATTGGAACCTTGGCTTACCAGTGCAGGGATGCCAGACCTTGATAAAATCATAGGGTGATTCTGCTGTGCAGGCAAACTCTTTGTAATGAATCGCCTGAGAAGAGCTGGGGGTGATGCTTACCCCTAGAAGGAACGTGATTATACTATACCATTTGAGTTCCATCTAAGCCCTAAAAAGAGGAGCCTCTTGTCCCAGAGGAAATTTCATACCCTGTGCTGTTTAACCTAGTTCTTCTTCCCATGGAGGGTTGTAAATGGGCCCTTTATTCCACCTACAAACCTTAGAAAACTTTTTCATCAGGCTATCTCTGCCGAAGACACAGTGATCTCATTGTTGTAACAAACACTGAACAGACCATTCTTGCAATGACACTTCCTCTTCAGAGCCCTACACTACCTCAAGAACAGACTTTAGCAGAAGTCACTTCATTTTGTATGTCTGTATTATGTTCAGGTTTTTGTTGTGCCAATAGACCTCAAAGATGCCTTCTCCATGAAGCTACAGAAATTTGTCGGCAACAGCTTGGTCCGCATGGATTTTACAATGACAGTCATTGTGTTCATATATTTCAAAGAGAAACTCTGGGACCAACACTGAGCTGAGATTTGCAGAGTATGGGAAAAGCAGTTTCCTGGGCTTGCAAGTTCCAGTGCCAGGAAGCATGGAAGCCATTACGTCCCCAAACTCGAGGCTGAGATCCCATAAAATGGTACTAGCCCAACCTTGCATTTTGAGAAAGCCCAATTGGTACATAAGGCTGCACTGGAGCTGTGCACCTTGACAATGAGAGAAGTAAACTTTTCAAGAAACCAAATAATTTTCTGATGGCAGATGATTTTCTGGCAGGAAGGGTTTCCTCAGAACTCTGCATGAGTTCTGTCAGTTTGCCAAAACCCACCTATTTCACAAAACATTTTGATTTCAACAAATCAGTGGTTTCCAAAAAGCTAGGGGGAAAAAAAAAAGAAAAAATAGTTGTTTAAATACAAAGTTCCCAACCAATTCAAATGATTTCACTCAGTTTTCCCAAAGCTATAAATCAGCACAATTGCTCTGTTTCAAAACAGGAGCCCCGAGTTGTGTTTGCCAGTTTGGAACAGTCTTACATACCAAGTCTTGAGATGGCTGACAGAACCGTATTGTGCAAACGTGCTGATCAAACGATAGCGATATGCCTGGATATAGCTTCCCACTCTCTCAGGAAGATCCTCCCCCAGTCTCCAGCCTATTCCCCAGGAGAACGAATAGCTACAGACTCACTCTCACCACAGAGTATTTCATTCAAAATGGAAATTGCAGGCTCTAGGGTGTGGAATATGTTCATTGTCTTTCTGTGTCCTTCTACCTTAAAATGTAATTTAAGTAGGACAGGTGACAAGCAGTAAAGACATCCAGGTATGTCCAGTAGTCACTAACAACCAGAAGACAAACCGTCCTGCCAGAACACTAGGTAATTGACCTGGATCCTTGCCCAGGTTAGGTTAGTGTCATGGCAACATCTTTAGGTTACAATTATACTAATGTAAAGCACCAGTAGATTCAACCCAGAGGGTTCTTAACCAGCTCTACAGAGTGCTTTTTACAGTGATTCCTCCCATTTATTCTCAAAATGACCTTCTTGAGATTGGTATCTTTGTTGAGTGATTGACCAAAAGGTCTTGCGAAGAATAAATGACAGACCCTGGCACCTGACAAGATGCCTGCCGCAAATAATCATGCAAAGCTCAATCTCCAAAAGCATTTATGTATCTGTGAGTCAGAGATGGCAGGGTTGCTGTGCAAGATTTATGTATAAGTGTCATTCTGTCGTTGTGATTGCTTTACACTAAGTGGCATACTTTACCTGCATCTAGAGGCACAGCTGGCTTTTCATTCAGAGCAAGCCCCGACTTCCATATGGTCTGGATTTCCACCAGGTTCAGCCCCAAGGGTAGGCCATCCTCTCCTCTGTGCCATCCATGGTGGTATCTCCAAGGCATTCAGGAAGATGTATAGCAGAATGTAGGTTAAAGTCACTGCATTTCACTTTGAATAATCAAATGAGAGTGCCTGTGCCAGAATACTGGGAACATGCCACTCTTTTACTCAGGCAACACAAGTCCTGCAGTTATTCATTTCCCACCTCCACTGTCCCACCCTGGATCCCATACCATGATACCTCCCAGGTGCTCCTCAGAGGCATGACAGGGCTGGGGCCTTGGAAACAGCAAGGACTATGAATTTGTGGAGCTTGTGAGCTCAGAAAAGGGTATCAGGATTTAAGTAGGGAGTAGCATACAGTTGATTAAAGCAACTAGCTAGGGCAGGGCATAAAGTGAGAGGAAAGCAGCTAGGGGACCACCAAAATACATGAGAATGAAGATATGACCACATAAGCATTACTGTAGTGTAAATCTCCAGCAGTTCATCAGTCACATCAAAGTTAGGGCTGGGTGGACAGGCCACTTTTTATAGCAAAACAACAGAGTTTGTAGAATTATAAACTGCCCATGCAGGCAAGACTTTACAGTTCCAATGAGAGAAACAGGAACTGCTGTCACTTATACTAAGCAAGTGCCCTGTATATCAGTTATGTGTTTCTGCTAATGCTGGAAGTGTCATTGCTTCCTTAAACAAACTTCCTCCACATAACAAAATTAGACCTGTAATTTCTGCAAAATTCCTGAGTGCTCAGATTGGGGCTGGCAAAGGTTTCTATTGAATTGATATAATTCAACTGAATACTATAAGAATACCCGGGAAACCTAGCAGTGCTACCTTAGCATTAACAAATGCAGTACATCCTGAATAACCACCCTGAAACCACAAAAGCTGCTTTTTATTATGACGGTTTCTAGCAATGTCCAAGTTCCTTGTTTCACATCTTTTCAGCCTTTTGCAATCAATGTTGCGCTTCGACTGTGCAAAGCACTGGATTTGTAAATTGGCAGGCTTTGCTCTTCGCTGCACGAAATGTGGACCTCTGCAAGGAGAAATGCCACCAGGTAGCAAAGCCATGAAACAGCAGAGGTATTCCATCAGCTGGTTTAAAGACAAACTCCCTGCTGTTTCGCTAGCCTACTTTCCACTCCAAAAGAATGTGGGGATGTTTACAGACTTGGCGTCCCTAAAGCCAGCGCAGCTGCAATTTCAGCTCAGCTGGCAAAACACTCCCACCGAGAGCCAAAATGGCCAAAGTGCTACTCCTGACAGCGAGTCTGTCCCTTAATGCAGTTTATTAGCTTCGTGTGGGCACCACCAGAAAAAGCGTATCTCAGGGGAAAGTCAAAGATGGAAGGAGAAGCTGGGAGGTTCTCAGGCTGAGCGTGCAGCTGGAAGGAAGTGTCTGGCTCTGTCTAGATGGCTCCTTTGAGGGAGTTTCTTGAGGAGGACCGAGAGGTGAGCCCAAGTCCTGAGCATCTATGCCCTCTAGTGGCTAATAAAGGAGTGGAGAAAGAGGAGGTCACTCCTGTCCCCACTTTCGTCAGTGGCAGGGGTGGCAGGTACAATCATGACCATCCTCTGAAGAAGAGGCAGTACACGGACTTAGAGCAGACAACGAACACGGCCAGATGGGTAAGGCAGGTAAAATGCCCTGACTCCTTCTTGTGACAAGAGGGGGCTGTATGGTAGCACTATCTCTAAGTAACGTAGTTCACCACGTCAAGTGATGAGGCAGGGAAAAATCCACTTGGAAAACTTGGAGGCCCCTTCTCCACAGGCCTTTCTCCCGCCAACAGCACAGCACTAGCTAATGGCCCTGTAACTTTGTTTTGATTTCCAGAGCAGTCTTGAGTTACCTAATATCTGGCTGACTTCCCTCAATGGCTTTCCAGCAAAGTTGTTCTCAAACAGCTTTCATTAGATACCAAATACTAATGATTACAAAGTTCCTCTTGAAATTCCTGTCAATAGTATCAAATGCCTTGATGCTAAACTTGTGGGTTTTTTTCCTGTTATTTTTCTTATATTGATTATCTTCTTCAACTTACTTGGATGAGAGATATACACACCCAAACATAAGTTTATGTTTATTGAGACCATACATATACATTTACATGTACATGTAAATGTACGTATACATGTACACATACACATGCATGTACCTGAAGCCTAGGCTTACAAAGATAATTCCCCATGTTGCTGTCAAATGTTTTTTTTCTTTCATATTTTATCTTGCTTGTTCTTATATAGTAGTTATGCTTGCAGAACTGCAGGCTGGACAGAGGACTCATGCTAGGCAATCTGCGCCACAGACCACATACAATATATCCCTTAATTAGGCTGTCCCCTACTATCTATGATTTTCCAACAAAATTGCATCTGTAATCTGACAAGTGGTTAAAAGATCTCTGTGATCAGGTTGTTTACAATGGGACTTAAAACAGGAAGAAAAGGTGTAACATTAGGGAGTGGTACTGCACTCTGAAGTTTAACTTGCTATCGAGGCAGTGCAGCAACTTTGGAAGATTCACAGCTCAAAGTTCATCTCTCTGGCACCTTTCAAGCAAAACAAAATAAAACAAATCCCAGGTAAGCACTAATTTATGTCTGTGAAGGAACCATTAAGCACCACAAATCTCCACAAATACCAACCCTCTTCCCTCAGATTGCTCCTCAGTCACCTGTAAAGGCAACAGGTAAACTCAAGGACCTCAGAGACCATCCATCTTACTCATTTTTGTGAGAGCATGGAATGTCTATTCAGCATTTGTTTTGTAGGACTGATTTTGTGGCTAAGACACAGCAGCTCTTACAGCTCTTTGGCAGATGGAGGAAACATGAGTAACCTGTTCTTAGACCTGGCATTATGCCCACTTCTGCATGCATCTAGCCAACTCAATGTCACGGTTTAAACCCAATTAAACCCAATTGGGAGCACCCAAGCTCCACACAGTGGGATGGGGGAGAGAATCGGAAGAGTAAAAGTGAGAAAAGTCATTCTTTGAGATAAAGACAATTTAATAGGTAAAGCAAAAGCTGCATGCACAAGCAAAGTGAAACAAGGAATTAATTCATCACCTCCCATCAGCAGGTAGGTGTTCAGTGATCTCCAGGAAAGATGGGCTCCATGTAACAGCTACTTGGAAAGACAAATGCCGTAACTCCAAACATCCCCCTCTCCCTTCCTTGTCCCGAGCTGTATATGCAGAGCATGACATCATATGGTCCCCTGTCAAATCACTTTGCACACCGAGTCTACCCACTGCTGGGGTGGTGTGAGAAGAAGAAAAGGCCTTGGCTCTGTAAGCACTGCTCAGCAATAACGAAAACATTCCTTACCATCAACACTGTTTCCAGCACACATGCAAAACAGAGCCCCATGCTAGCTACTATGAATTAAATTAACTCTATCCCAGCCAAAACCAGCAGATGCAAACAGTGAGAGAACCAGGATAGATGGTATCTATTGCTTTACCATCCTCTTTGTCTTTTAAATGATTTGTCTATGGGTAAGCTAAGAAGAAAGATGCTTATACTTAAGGCATGGAAGAAGCAGGGACAACCTAATATCTGATACTCCTACATTTTATTATGCTGACCATTTATGTTGTAACAATTGTTATTCTTTTTTTTTTTTCTGTAATAAGGATGTGTCAAGCACACGTACATCTACCATTCAAGAAACTGTGCTGCAAATATGATTAAATCAGGGGACTATGTTTTAAGTAGTGATGCTCAGACTATAGTACAAACTCTTTTGATCTTGTTGTTGTAGTGTATTAGTGCATTAAAGACATATTAAATAATTATGTTAAGAATTTCTATCTGCATATAGAATGATACAACAGTCTCTCAGCAGAAATGCAAACTGAGATTGTCACACAATGAGAAAAGCATCCTAGCTTTTTTGTTATGATATAAACAAGGTATTACTCGTGAGCATGGCATCCCACATGCATGCACAGGACAGATCCATAAATTAGATAAATTTTCATAAATTTTAACATGAATAAGAACTTGCTCAAACGTTAATATCACCAAGGTTTTTGTCATTTGTAATTTTATTCTGCTGTTTCAAAAACCTGCAAGGAGTGGAATTAGAGCATGATTTCTGTAGAAACCATTAGCCTGGCCTGTGTGTGAGCAGTACAGCAGAATGCAGCCATAAATGAGATGGCTCCAGAAGTTATAAAGAGAGAAATGGACAGCAAATGATCAGCTGCCTATGAGAAGGAAATTGAAAATAGTACCACTTTAATTAAGCCAGTTATCTGACAGACAGATAACGCTGGACAAGAATCTTTGTAGTAGAACTCATTCACTTTGTCAAGCAGTGGGAGCCAGGGGAGTATAAAATCCTAAATAATCAATCCATGTGAAGAAATCAACTCTTTCACTGATGAAATTCTGTCAGCAAAAGACAAGACCTGGGTTTAGTTGTTAAACTTCACCTACTTCTAAAGCACTTGCGACTCCAATAATTTTCAGTCTGTGTTCAGAACAGCATTGCCTCAGTGGCCTGTCAAGTTCTTATTCAAACAGGACCTCCATGCTCTGGGCCTGAGGCCGTGCCTTTAAAGGCATTTAAAGTACTGAACATGAAAGTAACTGCTGTCTGGGTCATCACCAGTTAAAAGTTCTCAGAAATCAGTTGGCATTAGGGCCTAACTTGTTTTGTTATACAGAAAACTCTTCTAGGTGCATATCTGAATGCCCTCTCGTTTATCTGCTTTTCTTCTGCTCCTGGATCAGCAGCACTGGTCTGTCCAGGTCAAAAAGTGGGAAGAGGCAACAATCACTGGCTGAAAGTGTTCACACTGACTTGCTGGTGCTGAAGGAAGAGGGCCCGATCTTTGCAGACACTCACCTATAATTATAGCCTTTCTTCGCTGGCAGCCTTGAAGGGACTGGGATGCTCCTGACTACTCCCCACAACTCCTGCCAGACCGACCCTTGCAGGATCTCACTGAGGCTCATAATCTGCAATTTGAGAAAAACAGTTTAAGAAATATGTAGAAGTGATATATAGTGACTTGGAGAAGAAAGTAGCACATCCGTCCAATGCCTCTATAATTTAGAAGTAACATGAGAGGAGAAGCTTACCACTGAATTTCAGATGAAAGGTATTTGTAACAGCTACAACTTCCAATTTTAAGAGAAAATATTTTTATTATGATGCAATGCAGTGGGAGTTAAAGAAGCTTACATTTCTGTTTATTTTGCATGGTGCCCGATCCTTTTCTTTTTTTTTTAATGCCAATAGAACTCTCCCATTGATTTCATTATGAGCATGATGTATATGCCTGAGCTAACATGGGAAAGCACAACAGATCCATGTGGTGGATATTAAGATACAGCACTTACACAAGGATAAAATCTAATTCTGTGATCATACGGTGGTAAAGCAGGACTGCTTCTCATTAAGTCAGGGATACTTCACAGGTACAAAGTCAGTGCAGCTCTATGTATTACTTTTAAAAAGCAGTTAATAATCATTTTTCTACATTCACTAATCTGTAACTAATCATAACTTTAGGCCCGTGAGCAGACTCATTTCCTTCAAAACACACACCTGCATCCCTAAAGGCAGGGCACAAGCCAGCTGTGGCCCAAAAACCATTGGAACACTTACCCTGCAGCAGCACCTACACTAGCAAATCCTGACTCTTGGTGGCCTTGCTGCCACAGGTAAAGTCCCGAGCTAGCAAGACCACATGGTTTCAGTGCTATAAAACTGTCCCCTGATGGTTAGCCCATGATTTTCCAAGGTCCCATAGTATGCTTACTAGAACCGAAGCCCATATTAGTCTTTCTAACTATGCAAAGGACCTGATGTATTTGTTCATTCTGCATTACAATTTTGAAGGCATTCTGAAAGGGAAGTCTTACATATGTGAGAAATATTTGGTTAAAATGAACATCTATAAATCAAAGACCTTGCACGTCAGATTCCCCAGCAGATGGGATTCAGTTTTCAGCAGTAACTAAATTATTTCCCATAATCATAGAATTACAGAATGGTTTGGGTTGGAAGGGACCTGAAAGATCATCTAGTTCCAAGCCCCTTGCCTTGGGCAGGGACACCTTCCACTAGATCAGGTTGCTCAAAGCCTCACACAACTTGGCCTTGAACACTTTCAGGGAGAGGGCATCCACAACATCTCCTGGCAACCTGTTCCAGTGCCTCACCACTGTTACGGTGAGTAATTTCTTCCTTATATCTAATCTAAATCCACTCTCTCTTATTTTAAAGCCATTACCCCTCATCCTATCACTACATAGCCTTATAAAATGTCCCTCTCCAGCCTCCCCGTAGGCTCCCTTCAGGTACTGAAAGGCCGCTATAAGGTCTCAATGGAGCCTTCTCTTCTCCAGCCTGAACAACTTCAGCTCTTAGTCTGTCTTCACAGGAGAGGTGCTCCAGCCTTCTAATCATCTTTGTGGCCCTCCCTTTTGACTCGCTCCAACAGGTCTGAGTCCTTATGTTGGGGGTCCCAGAGCTGAAGTCAAAGATCTGGTTTCAGAGACAGATGCTTAAATCTTATTATAAATCAAGGGGAAATAAATTTGTAAGTCCAATTTTAAAATAGAATTTCAGTCTGTGTGAAAGCAGTTTATTTATCCTTGAGAATGTATTTTACTGACAGCTTAATTAATCCAACCTCTGAATTTTGGGCTGGATATGTTCATGTATAAACAGAGGAGAACAAATTCTGTCTACTGTGGGAATTAGCGGATGAAATATTATGTTTTGGACTATGCAGGTGCTCAGAACAGATAGCTGTTTCAACCAAGGCTCTGGCAGTATTGCTGTACAAGCATCCATACCTCAGTCATCTGTTCAGGGTTTGTAAGAGGAGAAGGAGGTTGTGAGTTCTGATGACATACCCCCTGGAGATCAAAGCACCAACACCAGCAAACAAACCACAAAAACTTTCTCAAGGAGAGCTTTGCTGCAGAGCTGTGCCTTTTGGTGGTCTGTGGTTTCCCCTAAAGCATCATGGACTGTAGATGGGGCTGCTTAGAAGAGCCTATGTGGGAAGGGACACATGGGGACCTCCTGCCATGACCCCACTGGGTGGAATTAAATCTCCATTGACTACAGGATTGTTCACAGCTCCCCCACCTCCCACCAATGCCACTCACCTCTCAGCCACTGCTGGATTTGCTGCATAGGGAGGAGCCGAAAGGAGACGGTTACCAGACCAGTGATAGAGCAAGTGTGTTGGAAATAAGCAGAAAATGAATTAAATCCAGGCTTAAATCACTGTGATGACTGCATTTGCTTTCCTTTTATGAGAAGACAGTGTTCAGCCTCCAGAAGGCACTGGGAAGGATGGGCACTGTGTTTGTCATAGGAACACAAAGACAGTGTCTAGCAAAGGGTGACCCATTTTGGGTCATTTTCCTATTTTCATCTAAGCCTCTCAAGGACATAGGACTCCTGGAGGTGCCCATTTTCCTAATTTGGGACTCATTTTTCCTACACTAGAAGAGATCAGAGGAGGTGATGTGGCTGTCTGACAGTGTAGCTGCCTTCCCTCCTTCACCTGAAGATAGCTACAGCCTTCACCCTTCCCAAACTTGAGTTTGTTCCAATTAGATCTCTGCTACATTTATTTCTGTATCTTGACAACATCAGTACTTGACTGTGGGGAGCTTACTTCCAGTGTGTTAGTAGTTCTGTTACACTTAGATAAAAGGCATTTAAAACACATAAATTATTGTATTTCCTTTGCTTTCATTCCACAATCATGTGTGCAAGGATTTACAGAAACTGCATGAATTTCTGTGTTTTCCCCTTCCCTCACAGTGGCACCAGCCCTTGAATTCTCATTGTCCCTTCACAAATCCCAATATGGAAATTTCAATGCTGAAGAACCTCACAAACTTGCTCTGAGGCCTTCACCAGTGCTGTCATTCATCCTATTTCAGGAATGTCAGTCCTTCACATCTTTTGCACCAGGCTATCATATGCCAACATGATTGACGCTGCTGGAAATGATCTGTCCACTCCTCCTAAATGCAGTCTTAGGCTGTCGGTGCTGCAGACACGCAGATAAGAGAAATACAGCCCCTTGAAGAGTGTCAGGTGGCCATCTGCCAGCCAAGACACAATATGGTGGCTACTGCTAAACCAGATGGGTCCTCACTCTTCCAGCTGGTACAAAACTTGCCAGGCAGCCTCCAGTCGAAGAATATTTATGCATTTGGCGCTATAATCTATGCCATGTGTTTTGCTGTTTTTAATACATAGTAGAAAATAATTTGTTCTGATATAATAAATTACATTTTTAACGTTCCAGAGCTCATTGTGAGGTTCAGTTTTGGCATTAACTAGGAAATGTGGTACTTTGCTCATTGTGTGTGTTATTACAATGGTCCTTTTTTTGTTTAATCTAAATATTGTAACTCATTTATCTTCTTGGATGTCACAACCAGTTCTAGGCTGCGTAGTTCTGCTGCTATCTCCCAGTTAAACAATTATTACGTAAACATTTTAAAAATAATTAGTGAATAACTAAGTTTTCTCTGGATGACATCTACAGTCTTTTGTCCAAAAGAATCCTTCGTATTCTTTTCTTTTGAGTGCATATTGAAAGCCTATAGCATCCTGATCATTTCCTTTCTAAACAAGAAGGGCTGAAGAGTTTTAACTGATTCAATATCACTCAGTTCTTGAAAGAATTGAGAATGGCTTTTTTCATAAATGAGACATTCTCAGCAAAGAAAAAAAATAGGAATATAGCCCAGGACATTTAGTCTGAGATTTAGAGATCTTTGCCACTGGAGCTCAATGAGAATTTCTTACTGTTATCAATGCTATGGGGCTTCTAAGCTTTCTTTAGTCCATAATCAGACCATAGATGATAACTAGGTACGTCTGTACGTACCTTTATTTCTAAGCCTTGCAGAACAAAATCTGTTTCAGTTTGCACAAATTTTTAAAAGATATCAGAATAATTTTCATTTCCCTCTTTATATTTAAGCTTCACTCTACTCTCTATGGCTTCTTTTCCTGTAAAATAATGTGAGCAAGTTTAGTTTTTTTCTGTTGTGCACTGATTTCCAGGAATTCCTTTTCTCTGTTAGATCTACTGTGTGACCACCTAAGAATCTGTCTTTTTTCTTTCTGCAAAAAACAATAATCTTTTAGTTTCTTTTCCTTTTCTACCATACACGTCACATTCTGCAGCCATTCCACAACAGAAATAACTACCACTAATGGTCACACATTTAACAATCGAACAGTTACAAATAAATCGTTTCAGGAAAGTTATTTAATCTCTCTCTACATCCCAGTGGAATATGATTTCAAAACTCTTCAAGATAGACAGAAAAAAAAAAAAATCGTATCTTTCCTGTCATTTTATTTTAATTGAAGTTTATCACGTTCTTATACTGACTTCCGAATGCCTCATCCTTTTTTTCACAAGGAGAGGCAATTCCTAGATGCATGTGAAATGTTTCATTTGAACTACAAAAGTCTGGCAGCAGACCTGCTGTGAATTCATCCTGCATTTGCAAATCACCAGTGAATCATTAAACTCTTGTGTCTGCTGGATTGTCTGCAAGCTTGTGTCTGCTGTCACTGGGCAGGTGTTACTGGCTCTTGTCCTCGGGGACTTCCGTGGTTGTTGTTCTGGGCCATTTCCAGTAAAAATGTGGTTCACCACTTAGATGGCATTCATGGTCTTTCGTGGTTTTTGGACACCTGTGCCTTGTGCTTGAACAGAAACCTCATGTGATTCCCCATGAGCTTGTGTGTGTGTCACATTTCCTTGTAGCTTAAACAGTAAAACAGAGGTGGGTTAACCCAAATTCTTCTGGGGCCTATATACACAAGTACATCAGTTCTATGGTTTCAAAGTTACTTCAAAGCAAAAGCAATTTTGAAACCAGATTAAAGTTAACATGACATACCAAACTGACCAAAGGAGCTCAGATCCAAGCATACACTCTCCTCTGTAGGTACAGGGATATCAACCCCAATAGTTGGACCAGACTAAGGACAATAACATCTGAAACCAGCACAGCCAGATACGGCCACCAACATCTGCACAAGAGATCTTGCCCCTGTGATGAAGCTGGACAATTGTGCAGGTGGGGGAAATAGGAAAAAATAGTTGTGTCTGTGGATGTTCTTGGATATACTTGATGTTGAAGAATAATTTACATTTCTTATAACGGCTTGTGAGTCTTCAGACTTTGGCACAGCAGTGGCCATCAGCTACTGCAGCAGCTGCTACCCCATTGCCTGCATTATTCAGGTGATCCACCTGGACAGCCTCAGTATTCCCAACATTTAATACTTATTAATTGCTTGAAATAATCAAAATGCTCTAATATTACAACAAGGTAAAATAAAATTATAGTATCACTGCATATTCTTATCATAGTCTATCTTTAAAAATACTAACCCATCTGTTGAGACATCTTAGAGATTTAAAAAATGAGCTCCAGTGAATCTCGCTGAGGCATTTGAAAGTGATACCTCCACCAAGGTAGGAGTCAGCCACAGATGAAAATGTCTGGATATCTAAATCAAAGCATCTAAGCTTCCATTATCAACAACAGAGATGAAGGGCTTGATTCAGTTGCTCAGACACAGGCACCAGGTGCCATTTGAAATGTCCTAGAAGTACCACCTCACCTCTAGCTGCTGCTCCAAAGAGAGTCTCATAGACCCTGTGTTATATCTGGAAGCCTCTGAGTTGTATTCTTGGCTCTGTGGATCTCCAATACCCTGGGCATCTCGAATGCCTGATGTCTGCATGTGAGCAACTGAATGAATCCCCAGCCAATACAACAAGGGGGCCTGGAGAGTAGTTTGGAAGAATTAAGTGGATTTATCAATAATACTGTGGCATAAGGAGGAGATGGGACACTCATCAGTAAAGGTCAGCAGCAATTCTGACCACATCAAGTATCAAACCTGGGAGCCTCATCTCCTTTGTCCAACTCTCCACCTAGTAAATTCAAGAGGATTACATTTGAGTTTAATGCCTCTTAAACTAGCTTAGCTGGAGCAAAAGAAGCCACAGCTGTTATGAGACAGTGTAAATAGTGAATGGATTAGCAGCATCCAGCAGCCTTGCTAACTTGAGCTATAGTCTGTATCTCAGTGGGCCAATTGACTTGTGTGCAAGAATATTTCCATGTTGAGTGGGAGGGCTTTGTTTGTGAGCGGAATTCAAATTTAAAGCAATACATTAGTTATTCATAGTAAAAAGACAAGTATTTAATATATAAGGGTGATTTAATTTTAAATTAGATTTAAAAGTGCTTAATGAAAGGAGCTCATTCTCTCTCTAGGAAAATTTGACATAAGCTTTTATTTGCTATTCTGTAAAGATAACCAGTTTAGTTATCTTTCACAGTTCACTACTCAGTATCAGCTTCATAGCTGGCAAATTTGTTCAGAAGTTTCTGTGGTACAGTCTTGTGCTACTCCAAATGGGTACAGATCAGAAAAAAATTCTCTAGAACATGCACTTGTTTTAAATGTACCTGTATTGTGCTTTTACACTGAATTATATTTGGATTCTTGTTCTGGAAATATTTAAGATTTTTGTGCTGATGTACTATGGATAATGTTTATGGATAAAGACTTCTTAAACACAGTATAAAGAAAGTCAGAATTCTGTTGTCCTTCTCAGCTCTGCAGATGTCTTTGAAGGTAAGGAATGCCAGCACGTATAAGGAAACAGAGAAACTGAACACAACAATTTCTGTGCTTTACAGTGAAATCATGGTCCTGATCTGACATGCATGCAGGAAATGGGCACATCTGATCCTAACAGCCCAGTAATTTTGATTAAGACTTGATCTTGCCAAACTTATGGACATGTTTTTTTCTTAAGTCCATTCACCATAACTACTTCAAAGCTTTACTTCAGAAATACTTGTGAGTTTCTGCTACATTGAGGTTGCAATGATAAAGTGGCCATGCTGTGTTTTTTATTAAATGCTTAGATGTGACATTTCAGCTATAGCTCTCTGACCCAGTAAAAATCCATGCAAACACCGAGCTGCTTTATATAGACACAACTTACAGTACATTTGAGCTGTACAGTTATTAAAAGCATTTCTGTAGATATTCATATCCTTCTTGAATTGTTCTTGGAATTTCTTGAATATTTATGAATATTTATGAAGGCACTTACTTGTATATTAAATGAAGTCTGTGAGTAAGTCATCGATTTCTCTGGAAATAGTGGGGTTTGTGCAAACTTTGGTAGCCCTTCAACACAAGTGCCCTTGAGGCACTAGAAAGATTGAGCACAGCTTGTAGAGTACACCCTATAGAATGTATATAAGCCTTTAATCAGCACAGCCACCACAATGCAGCAGATTGAACAACCATCTGAAGAAACTCAGAGTGCACTGTGATTTTGTCTGTCCCAGAAAGCTGTTTGTAATAACTGTGCAAATATGTTCTCAGCTACCCAACCTGTGCTAAATCAGCCACTGAACAGACTTACACCAGTTAGTAGATCACTTTTGATTAACTAACAGATCCTCATAAATTCAATTCTACATGGAGAAAATATGCTGATTTATTGGTCCAATACAGATTATCCTAAAAGCAAAAGAAGTTTCACATTTGAACTCAAAAGAAGCAAAGCTGGACTCTAAAACACTAAGCAGTGTAATAAACACTAGTAAAACAGAATACTTACTAAAGCAACATGAATCCTGCTCCCAAAAAGTATATATTTACTTGCTTTTATACTATTTGTGCAATTTAATACTAATGAAAATGAAATATGGGTGGTCACTGAGGTTACATCCGAGTATTCCGAGAGTCAAACAATCTGACAAAAATAATACTATGAAAATGTATTTGCATTAAGTGTTCATGGAACTAACCTTAATTCCACATACATTGGTAAAACTGTTATAACTCTGCTTATTTGCAAATTGATGAAAAGCAAAATTCACCAACATGCTTCTCTACAAAATATACAGCTGTACACTCAGTTCTAAGTTTTAATATTGCCGTAGACTGCAAAGCCATACATAAATTTACAAGTAGTGAAAATATAACAATATCAAAAGAAGTGGAAATAGGTCAGGAATGAAGATTCTTATTTTGTGCTTTGTTGAAATGAATACTTCATAAACTGCCTATAAACAATAGTTCATTTAGCTATCCTAAATGGTTTTATAATGTAAGAACTTCTTTTTTTCTGATTTTTTTTTCTTTTAGTGTTCTCGTTTTCATGATTGGTGCAGCATAGATCAATGGAAGTCTATCATAGCAAAGACTAAATGAAGTGTAAGTTGAAGGCGTCCTGATTTAGCTCTGTAGAAGACAAATCACATTCCTCTTTTTAAAACCACTGGAGACAGATCTTACATGTTGGCAATGCACTTACCCAGTGAAGTCTGATGTATCAACATCATTCTTTTGCTGTTTACAAGGAAATTGAGCAAAGGAAAATGATTTTCCATTTCAGCCTCCAGCCAGCTGTACCATCAGACAATGCAGCATGATGCTAAGTGCAGTACAGCAGCTTGTTTGATGGACAGTAAATAATTATGAAGCTTCAGCCCAGAAAAGGTTTTATATTGTCCTTGGCCTTTGGACTATAAGATTTCTTTTCCGAAGCTGTCTTCCTGTGAGAGAAAAAAAAAAAAAAAAGAAAAAAAAAAGAAAGAAACAAAATCAAACAAAAATCAATATTGACCCTATTTGTATTTATTGTGAAAAGATAAGATGAGGCTCTCCCAGCTCTACAGAGCAGTGAGCCTCCAGGTGTAGACCGGATAATAATGGATGTTTCATTTCATTTCCTTCTCTTGTGTCTTCATGAAAGCAAACCCAGACATTGCCTTTAGCAATGCTGCTGCAGGATATTGACACAGAAAGCATATCACAAATTAGACAAGTGTATTATTCTTGTGTAATGCTTGAACACAAACAGGAAAGACAGACTTAAGTTTCCATTCCTTATATATGACAGAAATATCGCACCTCTACAGATTCAGAACAAAGATCTTTAAATATATAAATATATAACTGCACTAAATTCTTCAAGAGGTAACATTTCCTTTTATTTCCTCTGTTTTATGTGACAATGAGATAAAGAAAATAATAATATTTAGAAACAAGTACAAAATTTGCTGAAGACTAGACATGAAAGATCCTTCATCTACATGAAGCAAAGGACTAATAAAAAGTCTTTGAGAAAGGGAACTTCCTGATACTAAAAGCTGAATAAACTGAATTGAAACTTCTTCATGACCTTCTAATGCACAGTCATTTGAGATGGTTGCACAGCCGTGTCCCCAGAGAATCTTTGTATCTCACTGGTTTTATGCTCTTGATTCACTACTCCCTTCAAATAGGACACTGCTCCTTTCTTCATTTTGCAGATCCAGAAATGAAGGTCCAATGACCTTTACATATCACCAAAAATCTGTGACAGTGTAAAAGACAGAACTCATATTTTGACTGAGGTAAAAAAATCATCCTGTATTGTATTCCTTGCCAAAAAAATACGAAGGAAGGGTTAATAACTTATCACTCACGAGATTATACCAACATGGAAGCAAGAGAAAGCCTCAAGGCTAGAATACTGGTTGAGAGAATATGGAAAGTATTAGTGACAGAAAAAAACCAACTGATGGAAGCTAAATTACTGTGCAGGCTTTCATGTGGTATGGTTGTGCCTCTACACATTTGTGAATGAAAACAAAATTCAAGTTATGGTTATAGAAAAAAAGATCAAATTTTTATTCTATTGCAATTTGACCAAGAGGTGTAATTAAAACAGTCGAATCAGTGGATTCACTGCAACACAAATGCTGGAAAAACTCGTTTTATATATTGTCTTATTTTCTGTCTTCCATTGCTTTTATATTATGAACATCCTGTTCTCTGCCTAATCCTGCAAGCAATGTACAATGAAACAAAATTTACCAGAAATGTCATTATTTGAATCAGGGTCATGTTCAACTTTAAGTGAGGTTTGTATAACAGAACCATCTGGCTTCCCCAAGGCCACACTGAAGTGATTGGGACACACTGCTTCACTAGGAGTAATTTGTTCTATTTTGTCCAGTTGAACTCTGTAGCTTTGCACAATCTCCAGGAATTTTGGTCCTGTTCAACTTAGTGGCCGTATCATATCTTCATTAGTTAGTAGTTCAGAACTAAGGTTCATTACATATAGGTATTATTCCTTATATTTATATATGCTGACAAATACTAGTTTCCATGGCACCTTATGTTCAAAATTATACCTTAAATGTGTGTAGCATTGTGTAATTAGAGACTAGGCTTTAGAATCTGAGTGATCCTAAGAATCCTTGCTTTGGCCATATTGTCTTAAGCAACACCAAAACCCAAAGAAATAAAGACATTTTTTTGTGAGCAGGTTAGGTAATGGCAGAAAGAAGGAAGATAAAGATGCCATGTCAGATTTCTTTTCTTTTCTTTCTAGATTTTTTTTTTTTGGGTCTGTTTGTTTGGGTTTTTTTAAGGTGGAAACTGAAGAAGAAAGCAAGAGACCCCTAGGAATCAGGTACTAAAAACCTTTCTCAGTAGATGAGGTAGACTGGGTAGAAAAGCTCAACTGAGACCAATGGAAAGAAGCAGCAAAAGAAATTTAAGAGTGACGGCAGGGTGACAATAAAAGATGTGTGTAACTAATGTTGTTAAAGAGAGAAGATAGAACTAGAGATTCTGTGAAGAGTAATCCACAGAATGAAAATGAAAGAGCACATGAATGTTTTCATCTGCAAAGTGATGATATTTTCAACCAGTTTTTATCCAAACATTACACACACTTAGCCCTTGATTTTCTCCAAGAAGCTAACACTTCTTGGAGAAAATCAAGGAAGGAGCTGAAGGGAAGGAAGTGTTGAAATTGAAGGTGGATAATGTATTCCTTAGTGGTAACAGTAATGAATACAACAAGCTGGATAGGAACAACTTGTGAGATACTGGAATAGCAACAGATGAGAAATAAAGAGAGGATTTCGTATGAAACAGAAAAGAAAAAGCTGAAACAGGTCAGAATTTGCTCATTGCTGCCAGAACTCAAGTGTAACATAGAGAAAAACAAGTTAAAGAATAAGGAAAGGTTGAAGACAGAGATATGGGAGTTAGTTAGTTACATTTTCCTTTGATCAGCATTCACTTACTCCTTAGGACAGTAAACTAGATGGAGGAGAAACACACAACACTTAGTTCATGTGCCTGATGTTCTTACTGTCCGGCATTTAAATCCAGCAGACATATAGCACCAAAAAATACAGATTAATAAAAAAATAAATGCAAGCGCTGTCAGAGAGATAGCCAAGATTAGACAAGAACTCATAGCTATGGATGGGGTCAACGGGACAATGCTGTGGCTCAGCAGGGAGTAGACAGGGGAAAGCCCAGAGGAGTGGATGGGAAGGGAAGGCGTGAGAGGAGACAGGGAAGGGAAAGGAGCACAGCTGAGGACAGTATGTAGTGACCACAGAGATGGATCTCAGCTTCAGATCCACAAAGGAACACTGTTCTGTAAAGTCAAGGTCAAGGGCAGGAGTAAAGGTGTCATGGTACAGAAGATAGGAAAGGAGATTAATGGAAGTAAGTGAATGGCAGGGAATTGGATTAATCAGTGATGTGAAATGAGTGTAGAGGGTGAGATGAAGGGAATAAAGCAGCCACAAATAACCAACTTATCACATTGGTACAGTCTAAAGGAAGAAGTGAAGCCAGAAGGATGGCAGAAAGGAGCTAAAAGGCAGATGGACACTGCTCTATGGCAAATGAAGCAAAGAATATAATTCAGACAGGAGATACAGGAAGCTAAATGCTGTTACTACTGAGTTTGATTTTGGACACCTCTATGAGGGCAGCAACAAATACTAGTTGGATTTTGAAGACTGGAAGTTGTTACATACATGAAGGAAGGAAAGCAAGTAAGAAGTTCATAATCAGGGTAAACAAAATTCCTCAGAGATAGATTAAAAAAAGCAATGAGGGCTGCAGTTGAGAGAACAACAACAAAAAAAAAAAGATTAGCCAAAGTGAACCACAAGTCAGGAATAAAACCAGTACATTGAAGATTGTAAGAGTAGTCAGAAGAAATAACTGCAGACTTTAAAGTCTGCAAAATCATTCTTCCATTCTTTTGGTTATCTGAATTGCCAGTTACTGGATTTTTTAGTGTCTAAGTGTTCAGAACGATCAAAATTGTTCTTATTATTGCAGTGAATCTTATGAAATCAAACTTGAATGTATGAAATGTTGAAACATTGCTTGTGCAGAATGACTCATTAACATCACAGAATAAATAAGTGGATAACATTGCTACATTATTCAAAGCCCTTGAACACACTTCATCCATAAACTCTGACTTCAGTAAGCATAAACAAGTCTCAGTGAGTGTCCCCGTAGGACTGGTATTAATTCACAAACAAAAATTGTTGTAACTTTTATACTTGGGAATTAAGCTTTTTCTCATCTTTCATGAGCTAAAATTGAAATGTTAATCCATGAATTATCCATGCCTAAATTGAAAAATACTCTAGAGTACTGATTAAAATCTTAAGTGGCATTAACACCAACTTCACATATATTTGCTTCATAATGCCACCCTAGCTGGTGGATTTACTGACGAGAAGATCAGGAAATACAGTGAGTGTTAGGTGAATAGTAAAGTACTCACAAAAAGAGAATTCTGAAGCTAGAATTTCAAACATCAACAAACATCTTCCAATGTGACTTCTAAACTGATCCCCCAAGACTTTGTGCTTTAAAAGACATCCATACTACTAGGCAGTAGTTTTAAAAACTCTCTTGAATCAGGGTCTTAAGATAAACCGCACTGGAATAACTTCAGGAAACTAGCTGACTAAAGAATGCTTTTAGAATCCTGTTTTCTTTGTCCTGTGAGTCACTTTTGTATTTGGGTGGAGAGTAGAGGCTATTTATTAGGAGGGGAGGTGTGAAAGCAATAACATGATAGCAGGGAATTGCTTGGGAAACATGGGAGTGAGTAAAAGATGAGAGAAGGGGGTTTTATATCCTTTTTTTTTCACAACAGTGACAGCTGTTGTGTCATGAGTCTGTACTTGTCCTGATCTCTCGGTTTGTGTGCTGCCTTCCCCCCCCACATCTGTCTCTCTCTCTGTGTATGCTGTATGCTTTTTGGGCAAATCATTTTCCCTGTGACTGGAAAGAAACACAACATCTTATTTGGCACTGGAGCAAGCTCCATAATGAAGTATGTGATTATAACTGATGAAGGATATAGATTCATCTTTCAACTTTGAAAATTATTTACTATGATTCAGAGTCATGAATTCCTTTGGGCCAAAGCTTTCTGTCTGAAGCTGCTGCAAGAGTTACCATGTATTGTTGATATGACTGAAATTCAGGGTTGGGAGCAAATTGGCTCCAAGATTTTGAAACACTAAGCAACTTCCCTAAAGCCAAATCCTTTAAAATATCACATGTTGGTCATGGGTATTTGTCACTGGGTATTTGTCAGTTTTTAATATTGTTAAGTTTTATTAATAATAATGACGATAATTGTTGTAACAGTATCTAATATTTATATACTGCTTATCAATCTGAAGTCTTGTCCAAATGTTTTTTTCCCAAATGGGTAATCAGAGTTCGAGAGATTTATGAAGCTGGCAAAAGCAGTTGCAGTTTTTGTAACACTTTAGATCATGCTTCTTATATGTATGAATGTTCAAGCAGCTACAGTTGTCTCTGCTGATGTTTGCAAGTTGCAAATGCAGAAGGAATGTTACTTCAATATTAAATTTAAAAAGCGACACTAGGATCATTATGATAATAGGTTCGTAATAGTATGTATCCAAAACTATGACAATAAGAAGCCCTGACAGCTGGCAAATACTTTATCCCTAGCTTCCTTGAGTCCACCAAGTCCAAGTGCAAAGACACCTGTCATGTCTCGGTAACGTGCAGTACAAGGATGCCCATGAAGCAGTGGCATGTCTACTAGCTATCTCTTAATACTGTATGCTGCACTGAAAGTCTCCTGAAAATATTACTGATCCCAGGTACCTGATGTCTTTTAACCTTTTTTTATATGCTTGACAGAAGATAGGGGTTAATAATTCAGTATGCTCCGTTCAATTCCCTGGGGAAAAATGTGCATAATTGAAAGCAACTTATTTCATTACATAAAAGACGCAGACCATCAACAAACTCAACAACATAAAAAGTATTTATTTTCAGGGTCTTTCTTGTAGTCTTTAAAGAAATCTCTTAAGGTGACATTTACAATGTATCTGACAACTGTCATCAGGAAACTTGTTTTCTCTCCATAACCTTAAGTTACTGAAAGACTTGACCTCCTAAAAGAAATTGAACGATATTTTCCTTTATGCTATCACATTTCCAGGTGGCTGGAATCTAGATTGACCTCTTCTGCATCAGTGTAACAGCCAAGAATTGACACAACACTAAGAATACTGCTGTTCTGACTCCAAGATTGCCTGTGTGATTTTGCAAGATCCAGAATAATGGGAGCAATGGACTTCTGCTGGGATAACTTTGTCGGTGTACAGAAAAGCCTTTCCTATGGTCCATATTCTGAGCCTCATCACTGTTTTGCTCTCTTGTTCTAGTAGGCTCTAAAGCAGCACCTTTTTTGCAGCTTTTCTATCAGGAGCTCTGAGAGTTAAGATAACTAATCTTCAAAAGGGTATTCAACATTACCATTTTTTCTGTTCTGGATGGAAAATAGAGTTGTCAATATAAGCTATATATGTCTGTGCCAACTACGTTGAGGATTTCCACACAAATAGGGCATGCATATCTAGGGTTTAAATACTAGATCCCTGAAGAATCAAAAGAAAAATCTCAGAACATAAATTGATCACCTCTGTGTATCAATCAAAAGGGCAAATGAGTTACAGAGGAGGGGGGGATCAAGATAAATCACACAACTAGCAAAAAAAAATGCATCTTCCACCCTTATACCAGCTGTTCCACACTTACCAGTACAAAAAAAAACAAAAACCAAACCCGAAAGCTAAATAGTATTCACTCTGTCACTTGAACATTTACAAGACGTTTGTTATATAGACTGCAATTTTCAAAGAAGTCTGAAAAGTGCAGGTCCTCCTCGCTTTCATGTGTGAACAATATTTCACTCATGTCATACTTCACAAGAAATGAATGAAAGTAATTGTGGAAAGCAGTGAAAACCATTGTGAATTTTGTTCAACTGCATCTTCAACAAGCACTGGTCTTTCTTACAGTATTGTCCCAACAATAGGTTTGAACCAACCATTGATTGATTTATCTGCTATCTCGCCTTGCAAACTGGATGATGTTAACACCAATGGAATGTATTATGTACATCATTTTCCTGTGTTATGACCACTTATTTCTCCTAGTGACTTAAAGTGCATTTCAAACATTAGAAATGAATATAAGTAAAGCCATGTACATTTCCCCAGTATATTCCAGAATTTATCAGTTACAGGATGAAATCATTGATTTATTCCCTACTAGTGAAATATTGGGAGCCTTAAAAAAATAATAGTAAGTCATCAATTGGAAAAACGAATTGGAAGACTGTCAGTTTTATAGTAAGGGCAGACAGATAGAAGAGAACAAAAGTCTTTGCAGAGGAGAGATAAAGGGTACAGAAACAGGGCTCTTCTTCCTTCTCTGACAACGTGCCATTTCCTGTGCCCTAGTTACTGATTATGTTCTAATTTCTGAGCATATTTTGGAAGAAAATAGTCCTCACTGCCAGAACCTAGCAATGGACGCTACCTGGAGGGCTGCAGAAAGAGTGCGACAGCCAGGACAGCTCTGCCTGAGGCCCGTGGCTGGGCGGGCCCTGGAAGCCCAGATCAACTGAGAGGTACCTCAATGCCCACATCACCCTGTTTCCTGTGTTCTGCCACCTACTTCTGCCTGCTCAGGCCTTCTGCATTCACTTGGTGCTGCCTGGGATTTCCCTGCTGAGTTACTTTGCAGATGGATGTGCTGGAGCAGGGATAGAGCAAGAGCTGGAAGAAGACATGCTGACCATGGCCAGGACAACACTGGTGAAGGGACATGGGCTTTTTCCTCACCCCAGGGCCTGAAATGGTTCTCAGTCATCCCAATTGTTAACTATCATATGTAATGGAGCATCTCAGGGAACCCAGAGAAGAAATTCCTACTTTGTATTTTCTGGTGGGGTTCAGACATTACACAGGCATGGAGAGCTTTGTTGTCTCAAGAGCAAAGTCCTTCCATCATGTCTGGGGTTCTGAGAGGGTCTCAAAAACACAGCTGAAACCTCATGAAGGGGCAATTTCTCCAGAGACAGGCAGACCTTTACATACCTGGACATTTGTGCTTCAGCTCCTCCACCGTAATCCTGTGCGCCACAAGTCTAGCAAGAGACAAGGCACAAAGTGCCAGGAGGACTGTGTCAGCCTCACAGAGTGAAGCATCAAACCAAGGATGGAGAAGATCTTTCCTACAGCACTTTCACAGTCTGAAAGGAACCGAAGGGGACACTGTTCAGAAAGTGGGGCCCATTTCTTCATTTGAACTGTTCTGAAGATGACTGTCACCACCAACAGCATTTGTGAAGCTGTCCAAATAGTTGGATAAATAACGTACCAGAAACAGACCAAGGGAAGCAAGTAATTTATTTGATTTATATAATGGCAGCAAGGCTGTTTTATTCAAATCCATGAGCTAGAGTGGTTAAAAGTTCATCGGTGACTGAGTAGACCATGAAGTACAATGGGGGGGCTTTTCCACCGAGCCCTATAAATCTTGGAACTGGAAGGGGCACTCAGGGGTGGGGAGCGAGCTAACCTCAGTGGCGCACGTCAGCCCCTCAGGAGCCAGCGTGAACTCCCACCCCCGGCCTTCACAGAGCTTTTATTACTCACCAAGGGCCAAACCTCACTTTTGTTACAGTCAGTGGGAGTTTTGCTGTCGCCTTTCTTGAAACAAGGCTTGACACGAGTTGAGTAAACAATGGGAGAACAGGAGCCAAGCCCTGGGCTGAAATGCCCATGGCAAATTTCCATGGCTTTAATTGGCACCCAGTGTTGGTCTCCTAAAAGAGTAACTTTTACTGTACCTGTTCTTTATACCATACGCAAAGCACAGCCTTTAGAGTTGCAAACATATCTATACAAAATAATGTAATATATATATTTTTACTTTTTTTTCTCTTTGTAGCAAAGATAAAATCTGTGAGCTAGCATTGCTAACAGTGCCTTCAAGTTTCCTGAAATCTCACATCTATCCCAAATATCAATATTTATTATATTTATTATTGTTGTCTGGTTTAAGTGGAGCATGTAATTTCCCAACTGCTGTGCCTGCTTCAAAGAGCCTACGTTTGCAAATACACAAAAAAAAAAAAAAAAGAAAAGAGGCAGAAACAGAAGAATGGAAATAAGATAAGAGAGAGAAGAAATACAGAAATGCTGGTCATTGCCAAGTGTTCCCCAAATCTCAGATCTCAGTTGTTTTTTAGATCTTAGAATAGCTATAATCCTCAAGATTTATATAAAAGAAGCTAAACATATTCTGTAAAGTAAGAGAAACAGGAAAACTGTTGTACAAGTCGTGTTTAATCTGTTTTCTAAAATGTTTAATGTATTGAGTTCACACAGTGTGCATAGTATACATATATATGCATTATTAGAGAGTAAAGCTAAATTACAGTGCTATTAAGACCTCATGGTTCAATTTCAGATCAACATGAGAAACTGAATCACTGAGCACAGTACCATCATACTTTTAATAAAGTGAAAGGTGATAATACGACTTTGTGGAAAGGACAAAACTGCTGGAGAGTTATTCTCTTATAATTACTTCCTTACATTTTAAGAGAAACTAACAGAGAAATCTACAGGAAACTCATTTACACTTGGGTTAGCAACTGAGATTGAGGTTCAGGAAGAGTGCACCTACATCTAATAGGTTGTTGTCATCTTTTGAGCAGTACCTGAGCTTGACCTCCCAGTACATAAGCAGCATCAAGTCTTTAAGCGTTGCTCCAGTACAAGCCAACGTTACCGTTTGGAGTGTACACAGCTCCACATGCCTGGACTTATGTGAGCTCATAATGCAATGCCAGGTGCTCCTGGGTGAGTGCCACACCATCCAAAGTGCAGCACTGCAGATGCACAGTGGGATGCTGCACACTTCCAGCTGGCTCCTGCCTGCTGCCAAGGTCAGGGTAACCCAGGCTACTCACAGAGATAGGCAAGATTACTCACTGGCTTAGGCAAATCTGTCTTGTAGACTCTGCACCTCAGTTGTTTCTAAAAGCATGGGTTTGTGGAGCCCTCCATCCATATATTCTTTATATAGTTCTGGTAACGTGTTGGCTTTACTTCACGCTTACCTTTTTTGACTGCATTTTTTTTTAAACAAACCGTAGCACCTCATTGTTTGCTAGAGATTTTATTATAATCTAAAGTTAAGTCAGAGAGCCTGCCAGACTTCTTTGCAGCAGAGCTGTATGCTTTGGACCTGAGATCACAGAGCTATTTGCACTTCCAACAATTGGTTGCATCAAGATATGTTGCAACACTGAAACAAGACACATCAAGGGTATTTTGTTTAGTGGTTTGGTTTTTTTTAATTCTGAGTTCCTCTCAGAACTCTTAGAGAGAGTTTCTCTATTCAGTCCTTCCCTACCTCTCCCAGAGAGCAGTAAGGCATTTGGCAAGATTTGAAATTAGTTTCCAGTCTTTGGTTTTCATGGTTTATGAAGTAATCCTTCTGCCTGGAGTCATTCGCTGAAAGGTTATATTTACTATGATCTTGGGATTTGTCTCAGGACTCACTAGTTGACACTCAATATTCATAACTCTCCTGACCTTGCAATAACAACCTTACCTCAGGTAACTAGACATTTGACCAACTTTTCTGAGCAGCACAATACCAGACGTAACTCGTGCCTTTGCATACCTTATTGCATCTTCAATTTAGCTCTAGTTATTGTACCCTAGTCATTTAGTTATTCTAGTGAAAACCTAGCAATACAGGCTAATTAAAGAAAGGAAGATGATAGTGAAATCCCCCATGCTCCTTCCAGGAGAAGTGAGTGCTTCTTTGCTATTTTTTCATGGTTTCCAGAAGCTCTGTTTAAGAGGACTACTTATGGGGCATGACATTTCAAACTATGGAAAAGAGAAAGCAAATTCTCTAGGGCTGAATCATCGTGTCTGGAAACACAGCTAATGTCCAATTTACATGAACTGCATTCATAAATCTGAATTACACACTGTATAAAGAGACACTCAAGCAGTATATACTGGTAGAAATGGACATATGAAGTAAAGAGGAGTTCCAAATGGAAAGCTGCAACCTAGAGGAAAAGAAATGGCACATTTGTTGATTCTCACTAGTTGCATTTTTTTGTAACAGAAACGAACACTAGACCTTTATCTGAAATGACTATCAGAGAGAGTACATTGCCAGAGGGGTTGACTGATCACACGGACTTTGCTCACACAAGAGTTCCCACTGAAGACAGATGTTGCATCAGACAAAAATCATGCCTTGGTTGCACAAGGCACTGTACCTGACGAGTGATTTTAAATGCATGTGTAACCAAAGAGGTTTTGCTTATGGAGCACTGAGTAAAAAACAGCTGCTGGGAAATCTAGGTGTCCTCTGATGTTTCTTTCCTCTTACAGGAAAATGTAATCACTAATCTTCCCCTCTTACAAGAAAATTTAATAGTGAATCCAGTTGTTTGGGTATTTTTTTCTTTCTTTCTTTTTTTTTTTTTCTTTTTCTTTTCATTCACAAAAAGCTATAAATCCTTTGTATCCCATTTTTCTGTACTGCTGATGTTGGATATCACTAAGCATAATCCCACTTCCATGGTATCCATTCTTTTGGCCAAATCTCTCTGCATTGCCCAGGAAGGTGATGATTTATTACACAAAGAGCAAAGCCATCCTGAATGAAAATCCATGTGTTTTATGAAGGAGAAATGTTTTGCATAATCCCCAATAGTATCACTTCAAGAACGATTTTTTTAATAACACCTCTAAAAATCTTCAAGACTGCCATTTAATTATGCTGTGAGATTGGGCTCTGCTCCTGCAAGCTCAGGCCCCAACACACACACACTCAGCATTTCATTCTATTGAGGTTCCCTTTGTAACCACATCTAACCAAGTATTCAGTTTTCCATTAAATCAGTGAGATGTTAGAAGCTCAAACAAGAGTTCGAAACCTGAATGCCCGTCTGAATCTGAGCCAAGTGCCTTCCAGTCCAGCATTAAGTAGCAGCTAACGTCTGGCCTTGGCAGAAGGCAACGGCACAGAGCACTTTTCTGAATGACTGCCTAAAATGGCAGGAGCTGTCAGATTGTTCTCTCCATCACATTTCTGTTTGTCCTGGGTTCAACTAGGATAAGGTTAATTTTCACAAGAAGCTGGGAGGGGCCAGAGCCAGGATATCCAGAGGAAATAGCCAAGGGGATACTGGACCAAAGTCGGGCATAATGCTCAGTCTCTAAGACAAGAGCAGGTCTGGTGAAGTGCTGAAAGCATTCTTGGATGGTCAGGCCAGGCAGTAGCTTCTGAGTGGTGAGTGGTCATATTACCCATCACTCACTTTATAGATTATGTCATTAGTATTACTGTCATTACTGTTATTTCTTTTCTCTCTATGTTCTATTAAACTGTCCTTAGGTCAACCCACAGGGTTTTACCTTTTGTCTACCAATTCTCCTTCCCATCTCATCAGGGCTGGGGGAGGAGTGAATCAGCAGCCTCATGGTGCTCGGTTGCTGACTGGGACTAAACCATGAGATTGTTGTTGGTAACCAGTATATTTTTAAGATGAAAGGATATTAAATCTTTTTTTCCTGTGCAAGTGTGTAGAAGAATCAGAATAATATAGAGAGCAGAAAAAAAATAAAATAACAAAGACAACAAAAAGCTTTCATACAATTAACAGATGTATAAATAAGGATTCTTTAATCATGGAAAAAAAATACTAGAAAGGGACATGACAGAAGACTGTAAAATCATAAGCAGAATGTAAAAGGTGAATACAGAATAGGAAATAGGGAATGACTTGTCACTGTTACTCTCAATAGAAGACTGACGAGGATGTTGACTGATGATAATAGGTCATAAACTCAAAATAAACAAGAGCAGGCACTATTTTTTTGCACAGCTTGCTGTTAAACTGTGGAACCTCCTACCGCAAGACATTGTGGTATACATAAGGTCAAAACACAGTTGGAAATATGCCTGGAAGAAATGCAGAGATACACTGGTGGCCCAGGCAGTCTGGCAGCTGTCAAACACTGGAAATAGGAGTGTATGCCAAGGAGGTATCACAGCGTTCCAGCTTCATTTGGACAATCTTTCAAAAACATTCACTATCAACAGTGTTGGAGACAGAATATTGAAATACGTGGACATTTTTGTTGTTTGATGTCGTAAAGCTGTTCTTTTGTTCTCATGTTACATATGTAAGAAAATTACCAGAAATGTCAATGGAAATTTGACACAAAACTAATTTCATCATAAGATTAAATTTCATTTATTTGTAGCCCTCTTTTCTCTTTCCCAAAGAATCTGCTCAAAGCTATCATCATCATTTATTTCTCTAGCAGACTTCAGCAGATTTCCTTGTATTAATATCTCTTTGTGCAAAACTTTTGCCCTTTTCTTTATGAATAGGTCATTAATGTTTACAAAAAGTTGGAAAAGGCTTCTTTTCAAGGGCCAAATCTGCCTACTTTCTCATTTCTGAGGTGTAAAGCTATGAGTGGTCTGTTGTGGAAAACAGCTTACAAACATTTTGCAAATGCAAATTAAATAAAGTAAATTTGTCCCTTATTTGCTGATAGGGATAGAGGAACAATAAAAATTTGCAATTTTAAAAATTAAAAAGGGCTGTGTGAAATTTTTTATGGCCAGGGCAGCTTCCAAAGGGAAATAGGGGCTAAATAGGAATTTTAAAACATAACTAAATCAAGGAAACAAAAAAGTTCCTTTTCACATACACAGAAGCCTTGTTGAAAGAGGAATACTTGTGGGACATGAGGAATGAAAAATGTCAGCATGCAACTGCCCAGGCTTGCCCGATTTGTAGCTCCCACCTCATGGCAATAGCTAAGAGTGTTGTAAAAGAGTCTCTTTGTCTCTGGAGAAAGTATTGCTTTCAAAGACAAGAAAAATCCACAAGCAACCTCTCACTTTGACACACAGGTCGTGACATTAAAAGAATAATGTGAAGAATCGCAAACCACTGGTTTAATTTAGGAAAGCAAATGGCTTAGTAGGAGGAAGAGAGTGCTATTTCACTTATAATCTACTAACTCTCTGTTTACATATATCTAGTTCCTTCCTAAAAAAACCCAGGCACCTAGTAAAGTCCTTCAGAATGACCCAAAAGAGACAAAATCCTTTAACCGAGTTGACAATGTCAACAATTTGCAAAGGGGGAGGCTAGAACAATATAATTTTTAAAAAGAGGTGGGATTATTTTGTCATCTAAACTAAGATTTGTGAAAGCAATATTTCACTGTAGAAGGCAGATGTCAGTGTCACAAGTCAGTGCCACAGTGATCCAGACACTGGAATGAGCACATTTCCTGGTGAATGCTTTGGTAAGTTAGAGATCGAGTAGCAAACCTGCCAAAGGGAAGGAGGGAGAGGCGAGAGGGCACCGTGCCAGCGGAGCTGGCATGCAGTCACACCTCTGACGTGGGAAGAGTTGACAGGTTTATGAATTTTGTCATTTTGCCAGAATCAACTTCATCAACTGGTTTTGCTTGAAATGCTTAGAAAAATCGTGGTTCTGCTGAGACAAAACAGTATGTTATTTCCTTGCCTAGAGCTAAGAGGTGACAAATCTATCTCAATGGACACATTTCTTAACAAAAATGTTTTGAGCTGCATCTCTTTCCTCTGGTGATGCTGGAGATGATATAAGTGATACCAGGATTGTTTCCTCTGTGTCATTCGCTACACTGCCATTACAGCAAATTGCTGAAAAGTGACAGCAGCAACTCCACTCTAAAAGAAACTGAAGGGAGAAATTAAGAGGGGCCCTTAATTCAGCAAAGCAAATTAAGTAAACCAGAAGTGAATTTTTTAAAAAGGGAGAACTTGGGTTTAAGTCCTTGAAAGTCTGAATTTTTCATCTTAGCTTGTGAACTGGATCTGTGACTTGTACTCATGAGCAGATGCAAAGGTGTGGAACTTTTACAGTTAAGGCTAAAATGCACCACCAATTGCACTTCTTACTGGAACTCCCCTATCAGGTCTGCAGAGGATTTGGAAACCCTGGTTGACCCTAAGAGCATCTGTAATGCAAAAAAGGCATGAAGATATCTTTGGAGTGCTGAGTAACTGGGTATTTCCAGGGCAGAAACCCCAAATGCAGCCAGCTGACAAAGTTTTAGTAAACTCGCAAGTTCCAACAAGAAAAGCAGAAAGAATGATGTTGTCTGAAGAGTTGCCAGAGGGAACTGTTGAAAAGCAGCCTTCTGAGATAGTTTTGGAACACCAGTAGCATATGACACTGACAAAACTCAAAGCTTTTATTATTGTTGTTGTTACTATTATGATTTGTAAGAATGAAATCCACTTCCTGGCAGGTAGCCTGTAAAAGGCCATGAAACCATTTAGTCTTAGTCCTGAGCTCTTTGAGAGGCACATCCTGCAGATCAGACTCACCATATCCAGCCAGAGCTCCCATAATTGGCTTCAGCCTATGGATATTCCTCAATCTGAGCTGATTTTCCTAGCTGTGGATCTGAACCACATTAAAAAAAAAAAAACAAACACAAAAAAACAAACCAGAGGTGCCACTGTTCTGGGTATCCACTGTAAAATTAATTAAAAATACCAGTGAGGATGGTCACCTTCTCCAGGCAAACTCCAGGCAGATCTCTGGATGCTTCAGATTTCACGTTAGGGGTAATTATTCGGTTAATCACTGTTTAACTGACTACCTCTGTTTCAGAAAAGGATGCATTAAGATGTTTGGTAAGTTTATATATTTGAAGCTTTGAGCTCATGGAATCCAGATTTGATGCCAAAATAGGTATCTGTGCATTGCTGGAAGTATTGTAGGAAATGAACTGAGGAGGAGTCAGGAAGCCATAGATCAATGAATCTGATCTCTGTGGTAGGCAAGCTCTTTCCAAAGTTAATAATAAATGAGATCACAAAACACCTGGAGAGTGTTTGTTCCTTTGTTTAAAAAAAAAAGAAAGAAAGAAAAAGAAAGGAAGAAAAAGAAAGAAAGAAAAAGAAAGGGGAAAGAAAAAGGAGCTTTGTCACCATGGCTTCAGAAAAGGAACGGTTGAAAAATTTGGTGTGAATTTTTGAGGAAGTGACAAGAAAGGACTCAAAATTGAAATAGTAAAATCTTCTACTTGGCATCCTAAATATAGTATAAACCTCACAATACAAAAATCCAGCAGTTTCAGTAGAAAGGGCAGAAGTATGTAGTAACCACAACACTGTCCAAGTACATAATAAAAAGCACCAATTTTCTGAGAGTAGAGGGGGGTTTCCAGCTTTTAAGTAGTAAGACCAAACCTCACTTCTTGAAGTTGGATTCTGTGAAGAATCTTCTCAGTTAGTAAACAGGTTGTCTCATGCACATCTTGGATACAAGCAGGCAAAAGTAAAATATAAAATATTGCTGCAAATTTCCATTGAATCAAAGAAGTAATCACAGTTTTCTTGCTAAACCCATAGTAAAGCCAGTCTCCCTTTTGTAGTGCTATATTTCTAAGGAAAAGCAGAAGGCAGCATGCAACAGATTCCCACTCCTTCTTCATAGTAAATTCTTAAATAGAAAGACAAAGATGATTTAAAAGAACTATAGATAGTTCCAGCTGGAAACAGCCAACTCTTTTTAAATTCATCCAGCTAAAAGCTAAATTTCTTAAGAGTACAACTGTATAGTCTGGCCAAAGCATCAAGATCAGATTTCTCTTCTCTAGCCTGGACTATGCTCATCCTCATGTCTTGCTAATTACTGCCATCTTTCAGCATTTCTGGTTTTCCACCTGTATATCAGCGTGGGTTGCTTACTCCCTAAAGCAGTCTGAGACCTACAGGTGACAGTGTTCAAAAAATGGGGTAGTATAACTGGCATTTCTGATTTACTTAATTAGACATTCTGAGTAATGGGTGCACTTTTTCACCTCTGCACACCTTTCCTGAGAGGGATACAGAAGAGCAAGGTGTATGGCATATCCATACGCTGCATATGTTTACAAGGCAGTATAGGAAGACAAAAATTAGTTTGAAGGTGAGAGAAACTGGTTTCCTTTCCCTGACAGTGGCTAGAGCCAAGAAGTCTTTTCATGTTGGACCCAATATCTTTCATTTGAGTTTTTCAAATTTGTTCCATAATAATAAAGGTCTGAAAGGGAATCCGGGAAACTACAAACCCATTAGTCTTGCTTCAGTAAGAGTTCAGAAAGTAGTGAAATGAGTCTTCCTAGAAATCGTTACAAGACTAATTTAGCAGGCGATTGGGAAAATGTGTATTTACAAAAGACAGATCATACCAGACTGACCTGATAGTCTTCTACAACAAAGTAATGCTTTCTGTCCATATGGTAAGACTGGTAGATGGTGTTTACTTGGACTTCAGGAAAAATGTGTAACACTGTCTCTTCATAGATAAACAGGCAAGATACAGACAAGATGGGTGATCTGGGAGACAAGCAGCAAACTGGAACACGGGCCACACTGAGAAAGTCATGATCAACGGTTTTCACCAGGCTGGCAGCCTGTCACAAGTGGGGTCCTCCAGGGTTCAACACTGGGCCCCATGCTGTTCAACATCTTCATGAATGATCTGGACAACAGCACTGAGAGCTACCTCGCAAAGTTTGCTGATGATTATAAACTGGGTGGTGAAATGGACACATTAGAAGGGAGAACTAGAGAAACCTGCACAGTCTGGAAGAGTGGGCAAGCAAGAACTGTTTAACAAGGACAAGTGTAGGGTCCTGCACCTGGCCAACATAACCAAAGAGCCCAGTACAGGCTAGGATCTGCATGGCTGGGGAGCAGCATTGTTGAAGGGACCTGGAGGTCCTGGTGGACAGCAATCTGACCATGAGTCAGCAGTGAAGGCATATCAGATCCTGGGCTACATCCACAGAGGCATTACTAATAGAGAAAGATAAGATCATCCCACTCTACTCAGTGCTTGTCAGGCATCACCTGCAGTACTGTGTCCAGTTCTGGCCCCCACAATTCAAGAAAGTTGTGGGCAGACTGGAGAGGGCCCAAAGGAAGGCCACAAAAATGATGAGAGGGCTGGAGAACCTACCTTATGAGGCAAGTCTGAAGGAGTTATGTTTTTTCACCCTGGAGAAGAGAAGACTTGGTGGGATCTCATCACAGTACTCCAGTACTTAAAGGGAAGCTACAAAGAGGACGGAGGTTCTCTCTTCACAGGTAGCCACATGGAGAGGATAAGGATTGACAGGTACAAGTTGCACTGGAAGAGGTTTCACCTCAAGATAAAATAGACATTTTTCCAGTTAGAACAATCATTCACTGGAATGAACTTCACAGGGATGTAGTAGAATTTCTGTCACTGGAGTTTTTCAAGATGCAATTGTACAGTCTGCTAGATATTCTCATCTAAGTTCTCTTTCCTTCAAAAGCTTGGATGATATGATCTTTCAAGGTGCCTTCCAACCTGGTCTGTCATATCACTGTATGATAATGATTATTGGAAACAGAAGGTAGTATATGCCAAAAAGGCCGTAAAGGAGACTTTGATTTAATGTTCATTCTTTCTGTTGTGTAAGAAAAATAAATCCAGTTTTGTTATCTCTAGGAGGTCATATACTTTGCCCACTTGTCTCCACTGTTGCTGTATATTATTTGTTATTATCTGCTGGCAGTGTACCACCATCACCATTGTATTCAGAGTCACAGTTGTCGTTGAAGCAAATCTCCCTATTGTCTGTGCTTCAGTTTACACCGTGGTATAGTCTGGATGACCTGAACTCCTTTCAGATGAAAATTAATCCTTTTCATCCTGTAAATGAGATGCAACTGAATTCTATAAATCAGTGGAATGGAAAGAAATCAAAGGGGAGGTTAAGACACCAGGCTTTGAAATGCAGCACCTGAGATGAAGCACACAGTTAACTGGTGCTCTAGCCAAAGGGGCTGGTAACATCTGGCAAAGTGATGGGGCGGTAACCCTGACTCATAACGTCCAAGATCACTCCAGCATAATTCCCACAGTTTTCTTGTCAGCACCATAATTCTCTTGTTCTTGTAAATCAACACAAATAATCAATGTCAAACATAAACAGAATATTGGAATCTTTCAGCTAGCCAAAGAAGTGGTGTTTGCTGGGAGGAGGGAAGCAGCATGATTTATTCTACTCCTAGTATGTTCTCTTCAAAGTTGTACCACTACATTAAATCTATTTTCCCAAAACAGAAAACAATGAGAAGAGACTTGCAAGAACACCACCAGCTTCCATCTGTGAACAATTTAATACTTGCTTTCGGCAAATTTCTAAGCATTCCAGTTTTAAATAGACTTTGCACCAGTATTCTCACCAGTAATGCTTCAGTGTTGAAATATTCACAGATCTAAGTCCAAAATATCACAAACACCCTTGGACTGAGAAGTGTTTTTTCACATGTGAATGGTTATGCTCATGATCCCTCTTTCACTGTTCTCCTGCTTAAGAAGGTTGTTGGAAATTTGACATTGAACCAAACAAGTCTGAAAACAAACACAAACACGGGACATTTATTGCTTTGAGTTAGTCAGTAGTCAGAAAAACTTCTTCCATTCCTGTCTAAGCTACAGAAAGACACATTAGTAGTTCCTAGTTGCATTGGGAGCTGTCTCCAATAGGCCCGAATTGACTCTATCATGATAGGAATAATACTTAAGTATTATCTACATCTGCTTTTTGCTTTCTAATATACAGTTTAGTAATAATGTTACATATGATGCATAAGTCTTTTTAATAGGTCAATGAGGCAGGCTGGTATGGGTCTTTGGTGATATCAAAGCTTTGAATATATTTCTTTGCCACTGCAAAAGAGCATAAAATTCCACTACATTATTTTTTAACAAAAATCAGAGACGGGTGGTTACTCTGAGCAAGAGCTGGAGGTTGGAGAAATGTCTTGGAAAAAACATGCCCTCCAGCTCTATGCTTCATGTCTTCTAAGCCTGGAGATGTTGACTCCTTTCTATCTTGTTGCAAGAAAGAAAAAAAAGTTAAATTTATTCCAGAATGCAAATACTCAACTATTTCCAGTCCAGATAAGGATCTTATCCAAAGGGAATATATTTTAGAAATAAGACCGCACCAGGTAATGATATTCAAACACCAAGGAAGCAGGAACTCTGCCTCCAACTTTCTAACAAGGCTATTCTGAGTTATGTTTTGTACCTGTTACAGCAACTGTCAGATAAATAATTGTGCTCTTTTGTAAGAAAACAAACAGGCTGGTTCACTTTAATCCCCAACCATCTGAACATTTTTAAACAGTAACACAATTAGGATAAGGGTACACTGCAATATGAGTTGGAAAAGTGCTAAGGCTCTGGAAGCATGCACCATAAATCAAGCATTTAATTATTTAGATCAAGAACTTTAAGCAGCTGCCCCTGGGAAACATCGAGAGAACAGACTGTGCAATGAAGCCTGATGAAAATTAATTTAGTAGGCAAACATAGTTATCTCATGGACTTTATGGGAATCATAAAAATAAGGTGCTGAACTTTATAATGCTTTTTTCTGTTCTTATGCTAAGAATGCTTTCCACAGGCTCTACTTCTTTTATTTAATAAATAGCATACAAACCCTGCTACCTCTAGGCAAAAGTTAATTTGGGAATTTTTTTCTAACTTGGGTGATAAAGCTATGCCTTTCAATCACTGTTTTGTTATCCATGTAAAAGGTCCTGACATCTGGAGGTGCCATGCACTTATCCGACACTCAGGGTTGTTCTTTAGAAAATCAAGACTGTTTTATGAAAGGAAGGACACTCCAGCTGAGAAATTATCCTCTTAAAATTCTCCTCGAACACCATAAAAGCACCAGCAGTGTAAACCCACGCAATGTGGCACAGCCGGCTAGATGCTCACCCCTGCCTTACTGCAGCTCCCTGTGCTGCTCTCTCCATGTCCCGGCACAAACATTGATTTAGCCACACGATGAAGATCAGAGGAGCAATCCCTGTTACAAACTCGTTCTTTATTTGCCAGTTTAATGTTAACCTGGGTCAGCTTCCTACAGGAGCAGGAATGTGCCAGTGGGGGCTGGTAGATATCTTAACAGCATGGTTGAGTTATATTGACTTATTTAAATGTTCATGATACTACAGACTTAGTCTTGAAAATAGCATGGCACAACAAATCATTTAAAACTGATTTTTAGTCCTATGCATCTACAACGGTATTATGTACACTCTACCAAAAAAATCCAAAACAGCAGAAACAAACAAACAATGAATAGGTATATATTTTCTACCAAATCTTAGAAGGCTAGTGGTAGCTCTGCTTCTCTCATCTCTTCAGGGCATAATTAAGGATCAGGAAACTCCTGCAGCATAAGGACACAGAACTGTTACAAAATACAAGAGGTATCCATTGCAGACTTGAGTCCATACAGGGCAAAGATTTACCCTACACAAAATGAATTCAGGCGCTAGTTAAATCCTCCTTATATCCCTCTTAAAACTTCCCATACTGGGAAAAAAAAAAAAAAAAAAAAAAAAGAGAAACGAAAAAAAAAAGATACACTAGAAAGCAGGTATATTATGTGTTTCTGTGTTTATCACACATGATCAAAAACACAACAGTTTTACTAGAAAAATATTATCTGATAACCAACTTTATTTTACTTGGAGAATAAAGATTTAGAAGTGGGTTAATTTAATCCGTAAAAAATAAAATACAATGTTATAGTTCCCAGTACTTTGTGCTTTAACAGCAAATAAGTTTGCTATCCAAGAATTATGCTTATAGTGGTAGGTATTCTTCAGATCACACTTGTATTTCTGCTCAGAATAGATTTTATCTTAGCTGCATTAAAAACAGAAGAAGGAAAATTAACGGGAGTAGTTGGTTAAAATGGATGTGATAATGCTCATCTGTAACCTGAAGGGAAGGAAAAAGGTTTAAAGAAGAGGCTAATAAGCCAGCCTGTATGTACATGAGTAGAATATTAGCTACTTTTACACTGACCTTACAAAGAGCTTCCTAAACAACAAAATATTGTTATTGTTATTTATATGTAGAAATGTGTAGATAAGTCATTATTTTCTACTGGTGCACATGCTCAAAATGTGAGAAATGTGGCCTGGCTTCATCCACCTACATCCCCCAATGACTCCTGGAACACAGAGGTATAGGTAGGTGATGATTTCCACATTAATAGAGGAAAGAGGTTATGTAGGCAGCATATAAGACTGAATTTAGAAAACTCCTATCTTAACTGAAAATAATCTGCATCACTTTAAACAAATTTCTTAACCACTCTATGTAAAAAAAAAAAAAGAGAAGGGTAGGATGATAAAGCCTATCTTCTGCAAAAAATATCGTGTATCAAATAGAACAATTGCTGCAAATTGCTTTTTTTACCCTCAGGTGATTATATTTGGGGGAAGGGATCAAAAATGGTAATGTCCACACCATCACCACTGCAGCCGAATGGGGAGTAGGACAGGCCAATCAGGATAGTGTAGAATGTGCCTCAACTGTCTCTTTAGATGAGAATAAAAAGACTGGCCACCTAAAGTGCGTGTATACCAACGTGTGTAGTCTGGGCAACAAACAGAAGGAGTTGGAAGCTACCATGCTACAGGAAAGCTACAACATAGTGGCTATTAGGGAACCTTGATGGGATGAATTCCATGACTGGATTGTGGCTATCAATGGCTACAAGCTGTTCAGAAAGGATAAGAGAGGAAGAAGGGGTGGAGGAGTTTCCCTCTATGTAAAGGAGTGGATAGAATGTGAAGAATTGTCCCTAAAGAACATCCATGAACAGGTTGAAAGCTTAGGGGCAGGAATTAGTGATTGGAACAACAAAGGGAACTTGTGGTTGGAGTCTACTACAGGCCACCCGATCAAGTGGAGCCTATCGATGAAGCCTTCTTACTCCAGCTCGAGGAGACTTCACAATCACAGGCTCTCATCCTGCTGGGCGATTTTAACCACCCTGACATCTGCTGGAAAAGTAGCATGGCAAGCTGTCGGCAGTCCAGGAGAGTTCACAGCCCTACCCGAGAGGATGTGGTATCGGACCTGATGGTCACAAATGCAAGTAAAATCATCAGCGTTGTCAAAGTTGAAGGCAGCCTTGACCAACAGTGGTGAGCTAGGAACAACAGATGAGGAGAAGGCTAACGTTCTCAACAACTGTTTTGCCTCAGTCTTCACTGGCAACCCCTCTCCTCACGGCTCTCGTGTTGATCATGGCCCACAAGATGGTGACTGGGGAGATAAAGTTCCTCCCACTGTAAGCGAAGACAAGGTTGGTGATCTTCTGAGGAACCTGAAGATATACAAGTCCATGGAACCTGATGAGATGCATCCCAGAGTCCTGAGGGAATTAGCTGATGTAGTTGCCTAGTCACTCTCCATGATATTTAAAAAGTCATGGCAGTCAGGTGAAGTCCCTGGTGACTGGAAGAAAGGAAACATTATGCCCATTTTTAAAAAGGGTAGAAAGGAGGACCCTTGGAACTACCGACCTGTCAGATTTACTTCTGTATCTGGGAAGATGATGGAACAGATCCTCCTAGAAGACATGCTAAGGCACATGGAAGACAGGGAGGTGATTAAAGACAGGCAGAATGGCTTCACTAGGGCTGAATCCTGCCCAACCAACCTCGTGGCTTTCTATGTCAGTGGACAAGGAACCACCTATGGATGTGATCTGCCTGGACTTCTGCAAGGCCTTTGACACGGTCCCCCACAACATCCTACTCACCAAGTTGGAGAGATGCAGATTTGATAGGTGGATAAGGATAAGGTTCTGTGGATAAGGAATTGGCTGGATGGTCACATCCAGAGAGTAGCGGTCAATGGCTCGAAGTCCAGATGGAGAGCAGTGACAAGTGGTGTTCCTCAAGGGTCCATACTGGGACCCGTACTGTTTAATATCTTTATTGATGATATCGATAGTGGGATCGAGGGCACCATCAGAAAGTTTGCAGATGACACTAAACTGAGTGGTGTTGTCAATAAGCCAGAAGGATGTCATCCAGAATGATGTGGACAAGATAGAGAGGTGAGCCCAGGTGGAACTCATGAGGTTCAACAAGACCAAGTGCAGGGTCCTGCACCTGGGCCAGACCAATCCACATCATCAAGACAGGCTGGAGGATGAGATGATAGAAAGCAGCCTTGTGGAAAAGGACTTGGGAGTGATGGTGGATGAGAAGCTGGACATGAGCAGACAGTGTGCGCCTGCAGCCCAGGTGGCCAATCACACCCTGGGCTGCATCAAAAGAAGTGTGGCCAGCAGATCGAGAGAGGTGTTTCTGCCCCTCTACTCTGCTCTGGTCAGACCTTACCTGGAGTACTGTGTCTGGCTTTGGAGCTCTCAGTACAAAAAGGACATGGACCTGGTGGAACAAGTCCAGAGTAGGGCCACAAAAATGATCAGTGGATTGAAACACCTCTCCTACGAAGACAGGCT
>VWZK01017679.1:312237-368411 GCA_013396935.1 Baryphthengus martii | reverse complement strand
CAACGGTTCTATGATTCTATGATTCTATGCTACCACATCCTTACAACGGAAAATGACTGCACAAGATAGTGGAGCTGACATACCCTTTTATGCTCTTGTATTGTAATTCTGAGAGTCCGCAACCCACATGAGCTGCACCTACCTCACTTCCTTCTGCCAGAGAAGCCTTTCATTGTGTTTCCTTTAACAACTACTGTGTTGCTGAGGCAGTAAGTGCTGTCCATCAGCTGTCCTGCAGTGGGACAGAGCTGGTGTTCCTAGGTAACTTTATCAAGCAAGTGCTTGAACATCAAAGTACTATCAAAATTAGTGCAACTGTGACCTCTGTTGATGATCTTGGCACAGAAGCTAAGGGCTGAAAAGGTCTGGAAGCCAAAGTTGCAGATAGACTAAATGTATGAAAGTTTAATTACACAGACGAGCACGTGCCCAGATTAGGGGTGAGGGGTCCATTTTTTACTTGACGCTCTTGTTGCGGTTTTCAATAATTTTTCCAGTTGTTCTGGGGAAGTCACTCTTTTGCTATACACTGTGCTAAAAATCAGGCAAGGACCAACCTGGATCAGGGCCTTAACCCCCTCATTCCATGCCAGCTGGTGTGTTGTCCTTTCTCTTGGTGTACGAGACAACTGCAGTGCTTGGCTGCAGGGTCCCGCCTCCTTTGTAGCAGGGCTGTGTTCATCTCATGTCCTTCCAGTTTGGCAAAGCAAATCCTGTCTTTTCCTCTCCTCACCATGGCAGAACACACCACTTATGACGCTTAGGTTTGTTTTGCAAATCACCTGTGGTGAAAAACCAAGGCTGTCTGTTTCCAAGGAAGTGAAGCTGAGAAACAAAAACAGATAATCAGCCCTTCAGGTGAGCTTTCTTTGAAGTACAATGTGCTAGCCGTTGGAGCTTTGTGGAGAAGAACAGAATGAATTGCGTGGTCAGGGACTTTAATAATTCTTAGAAATGAATCATTGCTATCAGAGTTTCTATGGGAATGGAGAAATAAATGAATATTTAGGCTTTTTCAAATCAATTCTGTCAGAAGATCCAGAGATTGTGCAATGGCTAGAAGTATACAAAGAAATAAATCATTATATTATTTAGATTTTGCTAGTTACTGTTACTGTGTTGGTTGTGTTGGTTTGTTTTTTGAAAAGTATGTTTTATACAACTTAGTCACAAAACAGAAGACAAACAGGACATTTGGCCGTAAGTTCAGAACAATGAACTCATGAGGTTTATTTTTATATGGAAGTTCAACTTGGATGCATGCCATGTAGCACAAAAAAACAGTTACCACTTAATGGCTTTTCTTTCCTCTCTTGAAGTGATGAGGGCATCTGGGTCCCATTTTAAATTGCAAACTAGGCTTTTTAGCTTTTTAAAACAATTTGCATAGCTTGAACTAATTAATGCTTCGGTTGATGTGTAGGCAATAAAAGACAACATGACCTCAAGCATGAGAGAAGTGAAGGAGAATTGCATGAATTTCGGCATTTCCTAACTTTTGAGAGCTTGCATTGGCTATCCAAACATTTCAATGTAAAGCTGGCACACACGCACCGAACGTCACAAAGTAATACCAGAAGGAGACCCTAGGATAAGCTATGCCTGTCTCCCAGCATCACAAACAAATGTTCACAGAGCCTAAATACGCAGCCTAGTGTTCTGTTTCCTTGAGCAAAGCCAACAGCCTCAGCCAGATGTGTCTGTCCCTCATGAGTTAAGAGCTGTTCACTGCAGTCCCTGAAGCACGTTCCTGCTCCTGATGCCAGAGGCCTAATTTCTGTGATCTGCATTATTTCTACTGATAGTGAGTTGATGTCCCTCAGTTCCAGGTAGCTGGGCCAGCATAGGCCAATGCCCAGCCAATTTCCTCTCAGGTTTTCCTCTCTCAATGAAACTCAACTCTCTGCAAGCAACTCCCTGGTTATGTTCAAGAATGACACTTCTCCAGCCCAAATAAAATGCGATGTCTTACGGCTGAGCTACCATCGAAGTGGGCGCTGCAGTGTATCACAAACCCTCAGTTGTACAAAACAATGGAAACCAGCAGGATCAGAGAATTTCTACTCATGGCAAACCCAGTTTGCATGGTAATGAGGAAACCTGAACTATGCCCTTCCAAAAACTAGCGTCAGATGCATATTCTTAAAAGAGATATTTTGGATTGGGATTTGCCCAGGTTACAGTGCTTTGCAGCATTGTGATGAGGATGGCTGTAGGAGGGATTGCCTAGCTAGAGTGCACTGCTGCAAACTAGTGAGGCCCTTCTGTGGAACTCAGCTCTCGACAAAACATTTTGATTTCATGATACAGCTTTGCTCTGCCAAAAGCGTTCTCGCATTTTGATCTTGCTGCCCTAAAACCTTCTGCAGCCTGCAATTCTTCATAGGCAGCTTGGTTACAATTACGATTTTTTTTTTCAGAAGATGGCAAAATGCATACCCTGAATCCCAAGAACTGGGGAATGACTGTTGCTTGAAGAAAATGTTACTGATTTTTTTTTTTAACATGGACAAAACTACATTTGTTCCTTGTTCGCACAAATAGTTAAGATGATTTACCTGAAATGTTCTGAAGCATCTTCCTTTGAGGCAGATACTTGCCTGGCACTTGGGAAGAATAAGCCTTTGAAGCAACATTGTCAGAGGAACAGGGGAGTGGGGAGCAGCTCTGCAAGAAAGCCCTGAGGGGTGGTGGGCAGCTAGCTAGACATGAGACTCTGGTGTGCCTTGGCAGCAAAAGCAGCCAGCTGCTCCTGAGCTGTGTGATCAGGGGTATGGCCTGAAGATCAGGGAAAGGAGTTGTCCACTTCTGTACAGCATTCGTCAGACCGCATCTAGATACTGAGTGCAGATTTGAGACCTGACACAGGAAAGATGTAGACAAACAGAAGGGATCTTAGGGAAGAGACCCCAAGGTAGTGGTGCTGGAGCACTTGGCCCATGAGGAGAGGCTGGGGTTGCTCAGCTGAGTCAGACTGGAGAAGGGATGGCTTTGGGGCACCTAATAGCTCCCAGCACTGATGAGAAGTCATGAGGGAGATGGAGCTGGGCTCTTCACGGAAGTGCAAGGTGAGAGGGTGAGAAACAATGGACACAAGCTGGAATGAGAAGGTTCAGGCTAGGTGCAGGGAGAAGTGTTCCTTGTGAGGCAGTGGAGCAGGACACCTCGAGCAGCTGTGCTGTCTCCATTCTTGGAGAGTTTCAAACCCCCACTGTTCCAAGCCCTGAGCAGCCTAGTTTGACTCCAGCACTGGCCCTGCTTTGGGCAGGAGGGTGGACTGGGTCCCTCCTAAACTGATTTAGCCTATAATCCAACTGAAAGTGGAGTCCTGCTCTAAACACACTTAGCAAATGGTAATGCTACCAATTCTGCCTACAGCAGCTGCACCCAGCCTGAGATCAAACTGCTTTCATTGCAGACATGAGGGATGGCATCCAGTCAGCAAATATTGGGGCACCTTATTCTTCCTTTGGTGCTTTTTAAAGGTATTTGAGAATCTTGTGAGGTCTGGGTGAGTCTTCCAAACAGAAACCTGGCCACACAGATTCATCTGTGTAGAAACTATATACAGCCTTAAAACAATTGCGCTCAGGTCAACACAATGTTACATTTTACTGTGTGCTATTTGATACAGATTAGATTTGTAAATTGAGAAATACTCTTGCAGCCCTTGCCAGGGTTGAACAATCCAAGAAATATTAAATCTAAAGTCGATTCAAATCTGCACACTGGAGCTGTATCCGCAGTCTTGCACACCATTCCAGCTTTTCTTAGTATCTCTCGCCGTTACTATTTGTTATGACAGCTACATTATTTGTGAGGTAATGGAACATTATAAAACAAAGCAGAGCTGTTTAAAGTATCAAAATTCCCTTATTGTGAGTACTTTTGTCTTAGGTTTCATTATTTTTTGGGTCATCCAGAATGTAATTTGTATACTATAGACATGATAAATCTCTATATTAATCTTTGTGACCTGTGTTTGCCCTGGCTCATGTGATCTCAGTATTTCCATGGTAAAAAATAACTGAAGACTCGATGTAGAAAATTTAAGGCATTTACTGTGTTTATAAAACTCACTATGGGCCTGATCTTGTAATTTCTTTACTTGGGTAAATTTTCTTTATTCATCTAAGGACTGTCACCGAAGTTTAAGGCTATGTTTAAGGGGAAGTTTTTGACATTAGACCCTGATGAGATGTTAACATTAGCAAAGATCATCCCTGTCTTTCATCAAGTGGAGGAAGTCATGGAAATGAAACAAGGCATTATTGTGGAAATTATTACATTCGTCTCTTGTGGAAAGCTAGAGCATCATGCAGGAAAGATGCAGGTGTGCTGGGTGGGAGGGGGCTGACAACAGCCCCATGCCAAATGGAGAGGCAAAAGGCCAGATGAGGGGAGGCTCTAAAAACCTAAAATTAAAACAGATGCTATAAAGCAATGCAGGGCACCCAGAGGGAAGATTTAGAGGGGAAAGGGGCAGCTATGAAAGCAGCAAGCATTTTTAAGAGCTGCTCTTCACATTAGCCCATGATGTCAAGGCATCTACTGGTTTATTGTTTTTATTCTTACTCCATTTTTGTTCCATTATTACTATTCCTTTTATTTATTTCATTAGGTTTGATACTAAACAAAGACAAGCAGTAACCAAAATGGACACCTTCAAGGTCTGAACTCTCTGCATGATCTCCCAGGGTAGACCCCCTCCTCTCACCATCAACCCCAACCAGGAGTCAATGAAGGCTTTCACTGTCTCCCTGTTAGGGGAGCCTTCTGGTATGTCAGCCAGTCCTCCCAGTTTTACATCATCAGCAAACTGGCTGAGGGTACACTCCATCCCTTCATCCAGGTCATTGATTGAATATATTGAACAAGACTGGACCCAGTGCTGACCCATGGGGAACACAACTAGCTACAGGCATCCAACTAGACACTGTGCTGCTGATCACAGCCCTCTGAGCTCTGTCATTCAGACAGTTCTCAATCCACCTTTCTGTCCACTCATCTAACCCACACTTCCTGAGCTTACCTATGAGGATGTTATGAGAGACACTGTCTGAAGTCTGGTCTAAACAATTTTCCTGGCCAAAACCATAAGAAAATAAACCAGGTTTATTAAGAACAACTAGCTGCACTTTAGCTGTTGTTTATCTGTGAGAGGATGCAGTAAATCTGATTAATCTGAGGAAAGCGCAGGAGAGATTATGCTCTTTTCTGTTGTTTGTTTAGCTTAGATGAATACTAGATATTGCTAGATACCTTCATGTTTCAGTTTTTAAATCTGTTGCCGAAAGGATGGGGGGATGTATATGAGAGCCGGCATGACTGATGTCACTTTCACTTGTTCATCTTCTCCCCAATTCTGAGGCCTTATTATCTCTCATAGAAGCTCTTATGCATACTGTGGATGATTCTATATTTGGGGGGGAAAAAAGTAAGTAATTTTTTGCACGTGAGAATGGTCAAGTGCAGTCAAAGAAGACACAGAACTCTCCTGATTAATATATTTGTATAATTAATAATTCTGTGAACTGCCTCTGGAGAAATTTAATAAGGCAGGTGTCTTTCCTCTTTTAACCTCCTATGTCATAAGAACAATTCTCATGAATTTTCTCGACTCTCCTGAATAAAATTAATTACTTTTTAAAAACTGCTCTCTGGGAGACCTAATTCTCTTTTGTTTCTGCTGCTGACATATTTCTAACCTGTTGTTGATGGAAATGATTTCAGAATTTTTACTACTTTTTTTTTTTTCCTCAAAGACCTGCTGCTTTTGTAAAAGAGATTTGTAAGAATCAATGGCTCAGAAGCCTTTAGTTCTTACTTTCTGAGTTGCCCTCAAATTTAAGAGCAGACTGCTGGGAAAGAACAGCAATGTCTGCACTAGCAAGGGATGTGATGCCATAGCAGCAAGACAGGGTACAGGATGCATGCGTCTCTATGCCAAAACTGGGAGTGGAAGTGGCCTGCTCCACTGCCTGCTGTGGTGGGTAGGGAAGAGATGGTGTAACTGAGATTTAGAAGCACTACTTTACCACCTAATTTATTGGAGCATTGATTGCCTATCCTCTTGTAGCCTGTAGTGAGCTTAACAGCCTTCTGGGTCTGACACGAAGTTGTGCAGCTGCTTGAGAAACTTTCAGTGCACTAACAGTGCAGATTTATGGTGGAGTTTGGGCTTAGGCTGTGCTTGGATTTTTGGGGGTGCTGAAACTTGCTGTTGCCATTATTGTAGAAAAAAACAATAGAAAGGGGGGATAATAAAATAATTTAAAGGACGTTTGAAGAGACAAAAGGGTTCACCAAAGTGGGGAGAGAGCAATGGAAGTACATTATCATAGAATCATAGAATCGTTTGGATTGGAAGGAACCTTAAAGATCATTTAGTTCCAACCCACCTACTGAGGGCAGGTCCACTAGACCAGGTTGCTCAAAGTGCCATCCAATCTGGTCTTGAACACTTTCAGGAATGGAGATAGCCACATTTATTTTTGGGAGAGAAGGAGTAGCAAAGATGGCTTGACAGCTGTCAATCATCAGCAAATAGGAAGCACGCGCAGCACTTAGTTCTTTATGCAATGTGGGAGCCATTACAGGAGGGTCCTGAAGGTTTGAGATCTTTCTTAGACCTGTGAATGTTTGGCAAATGCTACAAGACCTAGTAGTGATGTGTTTTACTTCTTGGTTCAGACTTCAGTGTCCCCATCAAGGTTTGCATATGAATATGGAAACCTATATATGAAGGGATATCCGGAGTAGAAGTTGTTGTTCAGTTTTCTCTGAAAGGAATCTGTTTTACGTGTATCAGGGACATTCTGCAGAGTGGATCAATGCATGGTAAGTTGGACCAGGTAGAGAGGATTTGCTTCAAATCACCTTACTGCTGTGCGCTGCAGGACCTTTCAGGCACCGTACTTCTGCTGTGGAATGAATAACTCTTATGAGTTAGGAGGTCAAATGTGAAACAATGAATTAAGCTGTTGCTTAAAATGGAGTTCTTTATCATCTATTTGCAAATACATTTATTTTTCCCCTCAAGGAATCTTAAAATCAGTTTTAAAAATGACTTCCTGATAATAGTCTTTATTTAATAAGCAGGCCTTAATTCAAAGCAATTCAACATGCTTCAGACTTATAGGATTGCTGAATCACAGAATGATACGAGTTGGAAGTGACCTCTAAAGATTATCTAGCCCAACCTCCCTGCTGAAGCAGGTTCATCAAGAACAGGTTTCCCAGGACCACATCCAAGTGGGTGTTCAATATCTCAGGAGAATGGGACTCCACCAGCTCTCTGGGCAGCCCGTTCCAGTGCTCCGTCACTCAAAGTAAAGAAGTTTTTTCTCATGTTCAGATGGAATTTCCTGAGTTCCAGTTTGTGCCCATTGCCACTTGTCACTGGGCAACACTGGAAAGAATCTGGCCTTATCCTCTTGACACCCACCTTTAGCTATTTATAAGCACTGATAAATCCCTGCTCAGTGTTCTCTTCTCCAGGCTCAACAGAGCCAGGTCTCTCAGACTTTCCTCATAAGAGAGATGTCCCACATGACTTACGCCTCTTTCATAGCATCATGAACTCTACGATTTTCAAATCTCCACAATGATCTCTGACCTCCACCAATGTCCTCTCTCCTTTTGCCCTGTAGTGGAGAGGCTGTGTCAGCCATCTCATTCAACACGGCAGTACAGAGCCCTGCAAAGATTTATTTCCTGCCTTTCAATTGTTAGTTACTGGCTTCCAGCTCTGACAGGTACTAAGTTGCCACAAGAACGACAGTGGCTTACACCTCTGAGTTTGGAGGGGTGTGCGGTGCTAGTAAGCACATCATGGATGACTTAGGTTTGCAAGATCCTCTTCTAACCCTGCAATTCAGTGAGTAACACCCGAGAAAAAGAACAAGACTGGTGGTATAATCTTGGACTGAGGTCTTCCTACTTAATTAGTATAAAAATCTAGCTTGTTTGTGATGTTCAGAAATACAGAATTTCATGACTTTCCAGGAGAGAAATGCTTGCAATCTGTTAGAAAAAAAAAGACACCTTTATCTTTTCTTTGCACCAGCATGCAAAGAAGTTGTTTTGAAAAGGAAAATCTAATTAAAAGCTGTTAACACAATCTTCACAGCTGAGTCATGTTCCCAGGTGCCTCATGTTCCTCATATTGTGTCAAACAATAAACATCTGATTTAAGACGGAGGTTGCTGCTCCTAGGGCCAGGCACTTGAGTGCTAGGTGCTATGCTATTCATTATCACAATACTTGAAATCCTTTTCATATCTAGCCTGGAGCTTTGCTTTCTCTGCAGATCATCTTGTTTTTTTCTTGCATGTCTTAAAATATTTCCTCTGTCTTCTTGCTGATGAGATTCCTGGAACTGTGAGGATCCTGGTGAATTCTTAGGTGCAGTTTGTTAAATCTTGAATTGCAGGTGTACAGAAGCAAACCTGGAGAGGGCACCATGTTTGCCAGTGGCACTTTTCAGAGCAGAGGAAGCCCATGTTCCAGAATCTTATCTGCAGAAGGAAAAATGGAAATAAAAAGAAAAGGATTTTATTTGGAAGAAGAGCAGAATGACCTGAACTCTATACTAGTGCTACTACAAAGGCTGCATAAAGTGTTGTGATCAGATGTGTATCTATGTTTATATTATAATGGATAAAAAAGTTACCACCCTCTCATATGAAGGTGCTTTAAACTCACCTGGCTGCACTGGAGCTGATTCATTTTGCCAACATGGGATTAATATACTGTATTGACTGCTACGTGTTTTGGTACGGGTGGGTTTTTTCTGCAATATCAATTTAAAATTGTGAAGTCATCAAAAATAACAGTGTAGTTATCTGACCACTAGTTAGCTGAGTCCCACCTAATGGCCAAATAAATCACAGGGAGGGATTCCACTTAGTCGTATTCGAGGTCAGGTGCTTATGTTGTTGATATTAAAGTATCTTCCTAGTGTGTCACAATTTTATGTGGGGACTGATCACAATTTTACACTATTTCTGTGCAAGTATCTGTAGTGCAGCAATAGTGAAATATTAATGGCTATTTTTTGTAAATTTGACACAAGAAAACATGAATTTGGAATGGGACCTGGATGTGGACGTCAAACTAAATATAAGCAAACAGTATGCTGCTATGGCAAAGAATGCCAACAGAATGCTGGGTAGTATCAACAAGGACTTCACCAGCTGAGATAAAGAAGTCACTATTTCACTTTACTCAGCACTTGTGAGGCCACATCTGGAATTCAGTGTTCAGTTTTGATCCTTGCTATACACAAAAAAGAGATGCGGACACACTGAAGAACGTCCAGAGAAAGCCACAAGGATGATCAAAGGACTGGGAAGCTGCCATATGAGGAAAGGCTGAGAGAACTGGGTTTGTTCAGCCTTGAGAAAAGAAGGCTCAGGGGAGACCTTATCACCATGTTCCAGGATTTGAAGTGTGGCTACAAAGAAGATGTAGTTTACCTTTTTACTAGGAGTCACATGGAAAAGACAAGGGGCAATGGGCACAAGCTGCTCCTGGGGAGATTCTAACTGGACACAAGAAGAAAAGTTTTTACAACCATAACAATCAGCCACTGGAATGATCTCCCCAGGGAAGTGATGGATTCCCCAACAGCGGACACTTTTAAGATTCAGCTGGACAGGGTGCAGGACCATCTTGTCTAGACTGTGGTTTTGCAAAAAAGATTAGACCATATGATCCTTGAGGTCCCTTCCAGCCTGGTATTCTACGCTTCTCTGAATATTGCACCATAAACCCCATAATAGAGTATAATCTATGTCTCTGTTTCTGTGACTTTCTTATTTTATAAGGAATAAAGATTGGAATTACTGAATTTCTTAACAAAGGGTGTTTTCCTACTAATCCAGTTTCCACGAGACTAACGTAGTAACAAAAGAGAGGCAATCCAGAATGGATTAGCAAACATAAATACTCCCAGAGACCGTGAGATTTCAGTTCGTTGGGGAGAGTGGATAAAGGCGCATGGTAATGCACAAATGCTCATCTCCTGCGCTTGAGACCTGATATTCTGGAAAGCTAATGGGATTGATGCAGAAGGATGATGTGGAAAGAACTGGCCTAGTTCCCACAACTGTAGTATGTGTTTGATGTGCAGTGACATTTTATTTGTGGAAATAAATTATTTAGATTGGTCTGAGGGTGTCAGCAGAGAAATTTTTATGACTAGACAGGAATTGTCTTCCAAACTTTTCTGTTTGATCATGTTTTTTTTTTATAATTCTTGTTCTATCTATGAAAGTGGTACTAGACCAGAATACTCTGTGTTCGGTCACTCCTGGATCTGTCTGACAGACAACACTTTTGCACAAGGGGAGAGAACAGTTCATGCTGCATCTACAGTGATTTTTCACATTTGATGACAGGAGAGGGCTGTTTGTTTTCCATGAATAATGCCATGGTTGTGATTAGATTGTACTTTAGGTGCTGTCACAGCATGACTTGATCCTTTAAAAGATTTGGGTTCAGCATTCCCCATATATCAGTGTAACCTGTTTGGCCTCAGCAGAGTCTGGTCTATGGAATGAGAGTCTAGGAATCAATATACATACCTATACAGTAACTGATGTAAATGTCTTTGCTTTTGCAGTCATGGTATGTTTGTGATATGTACGTCTGAAAGAATGTTGTTTTATTTCCCAATTTATAAGCTTTATTTTTTCCATATGTACTTAGCATTTTTCTAAACCAGCAATGAGAAGTCAATGTCCATAATGACTGTCAAAAAGACCCAGATATTTCCTAATATTTATAGAGGATGAGCATTGTACATGAGTGCTACTGTAAAAATACAGCTCTGTGCAAGAACTGACAAAAAATAGGTCTCTTTAGCAGGCAGGAGCCGAGCCTATAATATTTTGTTCTCTTATTTGTATCTCTAAAGAGCTAAATCTGTGGTTACTAGGAGTGCTTTCTGTGCAGCTCCTTCCTCCAGTACTTGCATATTCCTTAAGTGTCCTTGAATCTCCACAGGAGTCCTTCTCAAAGGATGTTTGTTCTTCCCAGTCCACCCCAGGAACAGACCAACTTGTAGCTATGTAGGCTGTGTGTTAGATTGTCGTTTCATTCGCTTCCAGTATTTGTCATTCACTCTGCTTCAAGTAATTTCTTCTGATTTTTTTTAAATGCAATAGAGTTTGACATTGTTAGATCTAACAGTTGGTTTAGAGCAGGATGTGAGAGTAAAAGGGCAAAACTGCTCTAAGACTCTGCAAGACTTCAGCCAGGCAGGACCCTGGTGGATAGTAGAGACAAGATTTTGGGGATTTTCAGCCTGCTGTGGCGTGCACAAAGTTACTCAATTTTTATATTTCTGTCCTTGAAATGTTGGTTGAATACGTACCTGATGGAATTCAGATATAGACTCCATTAATTCTAGTTACCTTGCAGTCAGTTAGAAGTAGAAAAAATTTATAGTATTGATAAAGTTGAGCTTTCTTTTTAAGCCAATTGCTCCAAGGGAGTGAATATTCTCTCCTCTTAAAGGAAATTGCTCCAATTTTAAGGCATTAACTGTTTTATCATTTGTTACTTGTCTCATATATATATACTGCTGATAGGTTAAGTTGTTTATCTAGATTGACTTTCTGGGAAAAGGAAAGTGGTTAAAAATTCTCTTGAAGTTTTCTGAAGACAAGGAGGAACTTATGAATCATCTTGTAAAATTTTTTCCACCTGAGCTGAATGTCTGAACCTGTTGTTTGACAGATAAATTAGTAAGAGAACATCTAGTTTCTGTCTGTTGGTGATTTGAATTTCTGTACCATGAATGAAATTTTGCTCTCCTTTATGAAGGCATACATTTGGAAAGTATAAGTGAAGTGATCTGAGTGTCTACTGTAAAACTGATGTGAGAGTGGATGATTTTCACAGGATTATTTGGCCCATGGTATCCAGTACAAAAGTGGAAACAACAATAACTTTGAATTGCTTTATCTCTGTTAAGAGCATTGGAGAGAAGGAACTGATGAACTCATGTACAAGCAGTAGTCCTGACTCCTTTGTACTGAGTCCTGCCCAGGTGTGTTGGAAATTAATACCTTATAAAGATTACATAATAATACAAACCACTGTAGCATTATGTATTGACTGGCTTGTCTTTTGGATTTAGCATGTAGGTAAGCTACTGCAGTTGGCCAATGTTTTTTTACTCCTTTTTGTTTACTTATGTTAGGGATGATTGTTATAAGGTAGCTATCACCTTTGTCACTATTTTCAAATTCCTTCTTAAAAATGGGTTTTGAAAAATCACCGCTATTCCATGGGAGAGGCTGGCTTTTAGCTAGAGCAGTTGGTGGTTGTCTCACTGTGAATACCAACGGCCAGAGAATCACAAAATGCTAAGGTTTAGAAGTGATCTCTGGAGATCATCCAGTCCAACTTCCCCAGCCTTCTGGTGTATCAGCTACTCTCCCCAGTTTTGTATCATCAGCAAACTTGCTGAGGGTATACTCTGTCCCTTCAGCCAGCTCGTTGATTAAAAAAAAATTCTGAAAAACATATTTTCTCTGGAAAAGCCTGTCCTAAAGACTGTCGGAATTAAAAGTCCCATTAATTTCCTTCCTCTTTAGATCAGGTTTTGATAATATGGGCACTTGTCTCCAGGGGCAGCATGTTAGCTCTGGCCTTGAGGAAAGATGAAATAAAGCTGTCTCAGTCTGGTCATTACACTCATGGCCCAGGCCAAAGCACTACAACTCTCCCTGATGGCAGGGCTTCCCTTCCTTCTCCTGCTGTAGCCACACCTCTGCACTGGGCTGCCAGGTGCAGCTCGACTTTGGCACATAAATGAGTGTGTTTTTTTCCACCCCTGCTCTAAGTTAGCTGTACGTGTAGGCATTGGGACTTCACAGATCATTCCACCTTGCACCTGGCTCCTTTGTAACATGGGTAGAGCAGACACTTAGCTGCTTATGCCTTACCATCCTTGTAGATATCATCTTCAATTTATTCTGTTTCCATCAGTATATTGAAACTTGGTGTCCTCTGAAAAAGAATTATTTAGTAATGTCTCCTCTACTTTTCCCTTTCTCCTTCTCTCTAAATCAGGAAGTTCTAAGGACAGATTCAGATAGTTCAGATAGAACTGCTTGTACAAGTGGCTTTCCTCCCCCACTTTCCCAAAGGAATAAACTGATAAAGGAATATCTTTCAATGTTTTATTGCATTGGTCGTTTAATTAGCAATGTCTTTTTCCTCTGTGTAAACCTAATTGTTCACATGGCACTTTTTCCTGGTGTTCTTGGCAAAAAAAAAATCCTCCTTCTGCTGCTGCCCAGGTTGTGATCATACTGAGTTGTTGTGTTCTTCTCTAGGAAATACACAACAGACTGTTGTGTAGTCTGCTAACATGTAATGGAATCTTACAGGAAGAGACAACATAAATGTAAGACTTACTATCTCTCTTTACAGTGAAAGTTTCTAAGCTGTAATGTAAAGGTACACAGGCACGTTGAAGCAGAACTAATTTTGTGACTGGATTAGAGTGAAAAAAACCCATGCAATGTGTATATTGGTCTGTTCCCAGTAGATAATTCACAGACATAAATGCTGAGACCAAAAATAGCCAAGTCAAGCTCCTTATTGCTTTCTATAAACACTTAATAGGCTACCTTTTCTTCCTGTACCCTCAAACTGAAAGGCAGCAATTTTGCTTCCAGCCATGCTGTATTTTGTTTTGTGTTCGAGTTCCCTGGGATATAACCATCACTTTTCAGTTGTGTGCTGCTTGCTGTAGTTATGGCTGCTGCATCTCTTGCTGCATGGTTTTATTTGTACAGGTGCCAGCTATACAGTTCAAATGCACATAATATACTTTATCTGCCTGCCTTTGGCCACTAAACCCATATGGATATAAGCTATCGGTTTGCTGAGGCTCCATTCTAGCCTTGCTGCATTCCTCCTGAAAATTTGCCATGTGACAGAAAAAAAGCAGAAAGATAAGTACTTCTAGCAGGGAGCAAGGAATCTTATTAAAGGAGAAAAAAGATCATACCCCTGGAGAGTCAGTTATTCTGAGAATCATGCTTATCTTTGCCTCCTAGATATGGATTTAGGAAATAATTACAGTCATCATCATAAAGCACCTTTTTACAACATAGTTTCACCTAGCGATATGAGTGAGCGTTGAACAACTTTTAGTCATACACATAGCCAAAGAAAACATGGACAATTTTTCCTGTCTTAAAAAAATGCATACTGTGAATTGTTTAAGTGTTTGGGAAAAAATTTCAGTTCTGTCCAGGTTTATAAAATATATTCGTTGTGTTTCATCACGCTGTTTTTCATTTTATTTAATACAGCATAAAAAGCTGAGGCACTAATCACTGAGAAAGCAATTTAGAGGAAGTTTATAGCCTTGAGAGACTTTCTTAATGATCAATATTTGCTATATAATTAAGCATTTGGCACTTACCAGGTTTCATTTACAAAGCACTTTCTTTGTACCTTCTCTAATGGTATTAAGAAGAGAACTTGCAGTTTTGAGATACTTTCTTATTCTATCAAGCAGGATAAAGCCAAAGCTGTGCCCTTGTGTGTTTTCTGGTTTCTACATCTAAAGTGGTCTTCTTTTTTTGGTGTTTTCTTTTAGCTATTTTGAATAAAAATCCATGCTGAGTAGGCTGAGGAATGGGAAATCCATGTGAGTCTTCAGCAATCCTATAAGTGCTGACATACTCTGAACAGCATATCTGTTCCCATGTCTGGAAGACAAAGATAGAGAAAGATCATTTTATTGCTCGAGTATTTTCCTTTTTCTGGCTTCTGTTTTCCTGACTGAAGTCAATACTTCAGGGCTAATGGATGAGCATGTCTTCCGTTGCTGCATAAATGCTGACCTTGGCAATCAATATATTTAGCTTGTAGCATTTGTGATGTCAATTACTATGATAATACTTCAGCATTTACTGGCTGCAGAATGTCTGGGTTATTAGGTTAGAGTTCCCCTACAACCTTTTCCCACTTTCTCTCTTTTTATACTCTGTAACTGCTGGGGATTCCGAACCCTCGAGCACAACAGTGTGCTTAACTGTGTTAAGCAATTATTTAATTAGGACTGGATGAATGATGGGTTTTGTTTTGTTTTCTAATTTGTTGATCATTTTGAAAATTCAGAGGGACAAGCAAGCTGTTGCGAATAATACATTTCACATCAACAGAAAGTGCTTTGTTCTGAGGTTTTAAAACCTTTTCAAGCAGATTTGGAAGATTTCTAATAACAATGAGGTAAGTTTGCCACAAAATTATTACATACTGAAGAAAGAGGACAACTTTTTGTAGAGAATACTGAAGCATTTGGCTTATTTTTTTTCATTGTAATCTTTAACTTAAGTGAATAATTTGATTGTATGTAAATGAGTTTAGTGTCACCAATTGTACTTTTTTTTTCCCCTCCAGAACCAATTTAAGGAATATCACATAACCCAGCATTTTGATGATAGCTATCTCCAAGTGGTTTCAAAATGGCACCGTTCTCCCTCCTCTTTGTTTTATTCAACGTGAACTGCCTGGTCTGTGCATTTTTCTCCTGTTCTTGCCTGAACAGCATAGGGTTAAACACTATCACACCACCATCCCTGCCAGCACTGGTGCTTTCTGTCTGTTGCACTTCAGTTTGTTGCTGAGCTTCTGTGCCGAATTACCTGGGTACAGTCGAGGCCTTGACCTTGACATCATATTATTCCTTGTGACCATAAGGGCTCTCAACAGACTTAAGAGATTGTTGACCTTAGTCCAGAACTTCAGTAAAGTCTGTCAGTCTCTGTAAAGCATAACAGTAGTTAGACCGTTATAAATAATGGTTTTTTATTCATAGGATAGTCTTGAACTGTGGCATCTAATCTTATTAGAGAAAATTAGGTCTGTCTTGGAGCTTTAAAACCTGTTTATGGGGCTCTGGCCCACAAGCTGTCAATCAACTGAAACCTGTCACAAAGGTTTACAAAGACTGACCGTAAATTGTTAAAGAATGACAGCTATTGTACATAACTGCTTTGCTTTCAGATCCGTCCAAATTTGCATTTTTTTTTGCAAATTAAAAGGAGTCTGTGGTTAACAGAATAAATGCTTTGTCTGATAGAGTATTGAAGACAATTGTGAGTATTGACATTATTTGTACTATACGGTGGTTTTTCAGAAGGAGCAAAGATTGCTAAAAATGGGACTGTGAAAAGATATTATTCATGTGTACTTGTATCAGTTGAAAAGTTTGTTCGTCTGTCCTGTAATAACCAATACCTTTGCACACATATGGCACTGTTTAAAGGGTTTTCAAATGCTTCTTATAATGCTGAATAAGAAAGCTCCAGCCTGAAGCCCTTCAAGGTAATTGAGAGCTTTTCCATTGACTTCAATGGGCTTTGGGCTTAGGACATTAGTGAGTTTAGTCTCTCAAAACCACTTGGACTATTGTTATTCTCATATACTAGTAGAAAACTGAGACAAAAAAGTGAAATGACGTGCTGTCAGTCACATAACAAGTTGGCAAAGACAGTGTAAGAACTCAGTGTTTATGCTACCAGTCCAGTTATTCAGCCATCTCTGCTCTCCAAAATAAAAAACAAAACAAAACAAAAAAAACAGTGGAGATTTTTGAGTGCTGATGGAATAGCCCTATGAATGGCTTGAGACTAAAGTGTCAAGCTTTCATTACATATAGGCTGTCCTAGGTAATGATATGTCAGGCGCACCCTGAGCTCCTTGGGGTTTATGGCCTTGCTGAGGATATTGCTCACACGGGATGCAGGATGTGATCCTCCCTCCTGTAGCCTGCGCTGCAGTTTCCTAGTGCTGATGGGGATCACATCAGCAGCCGTGAGTCACGCTCAGAATCTGCACTTATGTGCTCTGAAGGTGCCCAGACAGAACCCAGGAACAGCCAGACTCCAGGAAAATACTTATTAGAGGATACAGCCAGGGAAAACAAATATTGATGCAACAACAGCCTACACACCTGCTTCTATCCACTATGGCTTACCTTCACCTGGGACTGGTGAAGGCACTCCCACTTTGCATGCTCCTGTAAAGTCCCCTTTTTGGCTTCACAGTTTATTTTCAACAGAAAAAAATTGCAGTGTAAAAGAGAGCCAGAGTGCACTCAGCCTGTTGGGCAGGAGATTTTTTGAGAGCCACAAGCTTCCCTTGCAATGGTGGTGCCTTCCCCTTGTTCTTCTCCTATAGCAGTGCAATGGAGAATAGGTCCTTCTCGGATCTCCTCTACACCAATTGTGTACACCAATACACCTTCTCTCTACTCCTCTACACCCTTCAGAGCTCCATGTGGTTGGTTGTGCTGTTCTGTTGATAACCCTAGCAGCCTTTTTTGTAGTTTGTCTGATAATTCACAATCTGTGCTTTTTTTTTTTTTTTTTCCTCCTATGGCTTTATTTTTCAGCTTCTGTCTTTTAGCTAGGGGAACAGAACCTGTTGGTCACTAGTGGCATGCTCGGGTAGATCTGCTAGCTTTGATTTCTCTACAATACATGAGGATGATACTCCTCTCTGAGGTGGATGTCTCTATTTCTTTTTTTTTTTCCTTTTTTTTTGTATGACTGAATGTCTCCAACTCTATGTTTTTTAGGTTGTCAGCCCTAGCCTAAGCAAATACCACAGGGACAAAGCTTTCTTCTCATGGGATCCCCTCCAAGCCCAATTGGTCAGACACAGAATGAATCCTTTGCGATCTGGAAAGAAAAGGTGTTTTGTAATAATGCTACTTCTGCAGGTTGTTCCAGGGATTATTCTTAGCTATTCTCTGAGGTGAGGAGAGGTTCGTGCTATTTCCATGCTGATAGAGGTGGCCCTGCCAGTGCCAGTTGTATGAACTAGTCAGGTATGTGAAAGGAGAAGAGAAAGCATAAAAAGCCAAAGGCTACAAAAGCCTGGAGCTTATTCACCTTCCTTCCTTGACCTCCAAGCTGATTTGATTTGATGAGGCTACCTCACCACTATATTGAACATGATTTAAATGGTTCATTAATTAATAAGCTGAAATGATATTAAGAAGCTGTGAGTGCACTGTTAACTAATGAGTCTGTCAAGTTCTCACTGAAGTCTTCAGGAATAACACCCAAGGGGCAGAACTTAGATTAATTCCATTCATATCAACTGCCACTACCTAAAAGGTATGACTTAACTGATGACTGGTAATTGGTTATAAGCCATTGCGACCGGGTCCTATATTTGGCAAAGAAAAAGAAGCTCTGAATTCTGCTGACCTGGAAGGCCTTAATAAAAGCCCTCAAAGCCTTAAGAGCACAGTCTTCAGCTTTATCTGGTATCTTGTGTGTATCTGAGCTGCAATGTTAAGGAAGCTCCAGAAGGCAAGAGTCTTTACTTAAATATTGTAGGAGGAAATGTTTAATGTGTGCTTGCATGGAGACATAACAGATGCTGAGATATGATCAAAAAATAAAAAGCATAGGTAGCAACAACCAAATATTAAATTAGCACAGGGGCTGCAGGGGAACTGGCTAGCCCAGGATATCAGTGTTTTCCCTAGACATCTTTTATTTCCTGGTCATTGCTGAGGTTTTGATTGAAAACATGGGCGACCCCTGAGTGACAGTCCCATTTCTGCAAATAGAGAATAGTAATTGGAAACTGTTCTCGTGGAAAACCATTTAAATCCTAGTGAAATTAATAAATATTTTTACTTTTTCCTTTTAGAAGTGCATTTGCCCTTTCTCTGTGAATGTCTGTCATTTAAAAGGGTGATGACTACAGACCATAATTTTAGGTAGATTTGGATAGACAAATACAGAGCAAGATTTAGAAGAGATTTAGTGGACAGTGGCTTTATATTGAATGTATGTGCTAAAGATATTAATTAAAGAAAAGATTATTGGATAAATCCTTTTCACTGCCTCTACATTTGTATATCTTGGAATAGTCATACCAAAATAGAGAAATTTGTTCATCAATCTTTTTTATTCTGTTTAGATACATGTAGCCACTGCCATAAATGGATCCAGTCACAATGTTCTCTCATACGATGGATAGATCTAGTTGCTTGAACTATCAGGCAATATGAGTCTCGAATCTGTGTTTGAATCTAAAGACAGTCTGTTGCTAGATCTGCCTTCACAGGTGTGAAGTTAGGTCCCACAAATGGGACAAATTGTGAGTTTTCAGTTTACATTGTTCCAAGTGAAATTTTTTCCTGATAGTATAAAACTGAAAGAAAAAAATCAAACAATCCCAATTATTTTCTGAAGTTACCGTGTGGGACAAAAACATTGCATTTCGCAATGATTTGAAAGATCTCAGTGATTTAAAGATTTAAAATATCTCTTTCAATATTACAGCTGAGTTCCAGATCTAGGTAATATCTTTAAAGCACTTCTTTTACATGAAGATATGCTGTTATTAAGGTTAATAAGGTTGTTGTGTGTTTTAATCCCCAATCAAAGCAAGAAGTCTCTGTGTCAGTACGCTGGAACTGAGCCTTCAGTGTTACAGGCTGCAACTGGGATCAATGGAATTTCAGTAGTAAAAGAAACCTGGAGAAGAGGTAGGAAGCAACATGAACAATTTCCAGCAACTGTACTGAAAGCTGAGCAGACTTAAATATTTTGAGTCACTAAGATTAACCAAGTTGAAATATTCATCTCCTCTTACTTTGATTTACCACTGTTCACATTACAGAGTGAATTGCATTTGCTCTCTAAGCATCATTTTGTTCAATGGAGCAAATAGGTATTAACATTGCCACACTAATTGCTCAAAAGGCATTATATTACTTCCTTGTTTTTTTGACAGTGCCTACAGATGCCATTTAACACCTCACAGTACTAGATGTTGTAAACACAAAATAAGTATCAATCTTTCTCTCAATGACCTAGCGATTTCAACATGTAGTGAGAGATGAAAGGCAGTGAGAGGAATAGAAAAGGAGAAGAGACAGATGAAACAGCGTGTTAACTAAATAGGCAGCTGTTACAATTGCAATGGTTCAGGCTTATCAGAGAGAAGCGGTAGAAGCAAGAGAGGTGAAGCCATCTCTCCTTTAGCTCTGCCTAAGCTACTTGTATTCCAGTCTCACGAGAAAGGAGAGAATGAAGTGTAGTTTATCTGCCCGTCAGCAGCTCAGCCATGCCTGACTCTGAACTGACTCATATACTTTTGCAATAAGAAAGGTTGCATTCATTGTCTCTGACCAAAATTAGATGCAGTATGGACATGAGCGAGACCATGTAAAACAGGAAAGATGTTTGTTTTGTTTTTTTTTTTTTCTATAGCTAATGCTGCATTTCTGGTAGCAGAAGTAAAGTAGAACTTGGAATGAGATTGAGTCCACCTGCATTATTGATGTCCTATGAAGCAATCCTCCTGAAGCAAGCATCTGCCTTCTATACTGAGTTAATGAAGGCATACAGGTTCCTCCTTGGAGGAAGACCCTACTTGCCCTAGGTTGTGAATTCTTTGATATCAAAATCAGGAAGAAAGCCCATGACTTTACCACCCTTCTCTAGCTGATGGAAGAACTATAATTGTATCTAACTTCTGAAGTGAAAATGAAGCAAAAAAAAAGGCACACTTGGTATGTGTAGGGCTGTCCACATCAGCTCCAAGCGTGGTGGTTCCTGAGCAAGGACTCCTGGAGCTCTGAAGCTTCCTGCCTTACTGAAACCTTACCCAAAGAAGAATGAATCTTTAACAGTGGCCATATTTTCTGTCTGAATAACTAGAGAACAGAACAGTTTAGTGACTTGGCTCTGTGGCCTCTGCAGCTTACTGGACAAGGCTTAGTTAGCTCAAAAGAGCTCTGTGGCTGACAGCCACAATTCTGTCACCTAAGATTTGAAAATGCATTTTGAAATTGCTCTTATCTTTCAGAGTGGATGTAGGCTATTCCGTGATTATGAGAATGGTTTATTTAGCTAGGTGGTGAATATATCTATCTTTCTAGATTACTTAATATGTCTACATTTCTAAATTCTTAATTACCAAAGCAAAGACAGTGGAATGATGCAGTTCTACTACATAGTTAGGTCTGATTCATCTTGGTACTCCTGTATGAATAAGATCCAGTGTTCCTGTTAATGGATGCTTTCTATGACCCAGCCATCAGCCATCCTGACAATTTTCACTAGTAGAGACTTTGTGTAGTAATTGCACAGTACTTACTGGTTTCCAGATGTTGCCACTGTGGTCAGGGCTACTTGCTCCCACTCTGTTTAAATTTATTTGTCCTCTGTACCTTCCTTTTCATTGATTAAAAATCATGAAGGTAGTTCCCGCATTTAACTACATGAAGGAAAGGCTAACAAAAGCTGTTTTAAAAGCCTGATTGATTCTGAGCCTTGTGAAAGTGTAGTAAGGGTAGCTACCTAACAAAGCATGCTTAGTGAACACTTAGAAAACTCAGATACTAGAAGAGAAAGCAGAACTGAGATTGCTGTACTTTTTACATGATTCACAAATGACGAGCACAGGGACCCAACAAAAGCACACTTCATCGTTCCTGCAGCTTTAACTCTGACCAGAACAGACAGTTTTCAAGCCTCTCTCTCCGTGGTATGTCTTTGGAAAAAGAAAACTGAGAGGCATTCTGCAAAGTCATGCGGAGGAAGTGCTCCTGCTTCATTGTGCTTTCTCGCATGCCTGAAGGAGCTGGGTGTGTGACTGTCAGAATAGACCATATGTTAATGACTTACTAACCTCAAAGCCAAGTCCACATGCTATAAACCACCGGTATTACCTTGCTTTTGTGCACTGTGTTACTGCCTGAACAAAACCCATCATTTCAGAAAATGTCAGGTACAAGTATTGTATCAAGATGTGAATTGTGGAAAGTCAGCTCATACATTTACCAGAAAGGCATTAGGAGAAAATGTGTAAGTACTGAAAGCAAGATAAAAATAATACATAAGCGTATCCACAAGCCAAAAGTATGATGTTCTATTATGATGAAAGATGCTTGAAAAACATTAAGAATAACAAAGCAGATTCTTTCCTACCGTAAAAAGCTTTGCTCAACACAGGAGGGCTTCACAACTCCTGGAAAATATGAGAAAGGTAAACACAGTACAATGATATCTCCCAGACATTTTGAAAGGAGGTTTTTGGTTTTCAGACTGCAGTCGGGCTGCTTATTGGATTTAAATGAGTACTGTAAAGCTAACGTATCTGTACAATCGGTGAATAAACTGGTACTTTGTGTCTTCCAGTGATTTTCTTATGGTTTTTAATTTTCTTTAGTTGTTTCCTCATCCCTTTTTTCTTGCAATACCTTTGATAGTTCCCCATATATACCTCTTCTTTACCCTGCTGTTAGGACTGAAAAGAGTTGACAGGCCCCCTATCTGGCTTGTTAAGCTCTTGAAGCTTGCTGCATCCTGCATGCAGCATGTTTCTGATTATGCCGGCAGCACAGACATTTGAGCTCACAGCTGCTGTAGTACTGCCAGATCAATACACCCTCAAAGCACAGCGAGCCTTTTGTCTTGGTTCAGAAATCAAATTTCTCTTGTCTAGACGGAAATCTGTAAAATAGAATCTCCAAACATGAAGTAGTCCTCCTGGAGCTTCACTGAGATATGCATTTATCAGTGTATTAAACAAGGCACTAAGAAGCTCTCAAGGCTGAGTGACATGAAGGGGTTTCCTTGCTTCGAATCAATGCCACCTCCCCCTCTGCCTCTCCCCCGCACCACCCTAGACTCCGCACGCGATAAGGCGCAGCATATGTTTCTCCTTAGACTTGTCTGCAAAAATATCAAACCCTTAAAAGATGCAGCAGTTGTGGACATAAACCTGTCAGAAAACAATCACCAACCGTATCTCTTTGTGATCTTATTAAGTCACTTGGGTCTTGATAACCTTGCAGATACCCTCTGTAGTGGAAATAATCAAGGCAGACATAATGAAATTTATTGATAAAGCAAGGAGTCTGACTGTGTCAGCTTGAAGCCCACTCAGCTGTTAGCTTTCATGGGGGACTGTTGTTTATTCCTGGATTTTTAAATTTTTTTAAATTTTTTTTATATGGCTGATAGGACTCAGTTTGTATTCTTTCCTTCCCTCTGATACAAACAAGACCATTTTTTTTTCCCTTCCAACTAAAGAGAACATATAGCTTTAGAGCTAGTAGGCAGGAATTGTCAGCTCAGCAGCCAAGAGAAAGAAAGGGGAGTGGGGTACAGGGAAGTATCAACCATAGCATGTTGTGGAGAGCAGACTAAGACCATTCTCCCTCAGATGTTTGCCCTACCACTTCTCTGGGAATGGCTGTGTTAGGGGTGAGCCTTTTGACTCTGCAAGGGCATAGGAGTATAAATCCATAAGAACTGAGATACAAAGAAAAGGATTTGCATGTACAGGACAAAGTGACTTTTTTAGCAATCTCATCTCTATCTGTGCCTTTTCACTCATTTATAAATCATTTCCTTAGGGATTGAATTTGGAAAGTCAAATTTGACCAGATTTTGCCTGATGGTGGAATTCATCCTAGGGATGGATTTGTCCACAGGGGAAACTGTTGCCCCAGAGGAAGGAGGGTCAAAGCTTGAGGAAATTGCAGAACTCCACTTCTGAAGAAATGGCTAGTCTCAGCAAAAATGTGAAAATATAGTTTACATTAACTTTTGAGCAGTCCTTTTCCCTTTGTTTTTGTTTTGAAGAGAATCTTAAAAAAAAAATAAAAATAATATTTTGAAAAGTGATTTCAAAAAAACCCTGGAAAAAACATCAGGTTGAGTTGCAGGAGCTAGAAAGGACATGGAAGGGCCTATGGAGAAGAGATCCGTGTTTCTTACAGGGCCCACATGAAGGCTGGGACAGCTTTGCTTTGCACACTTACCATCAACCTGGCTGAAGAAAATGAATTTGATTATGGATGAAGAAAGAGTACCCTGTGGAAGCAGAAGAAAACTTAGAAGTTTTTAAAATTAGACTATACAAAGGAGGTTAACTAATTTAGTAAGGCTTCAACAAGAATAGAGGCCTGAGAAAAACATCCATTAGAAGAAAAGCACTGGAAACAGCCTGAAACATATATTCAGTAAGGTGAATCCATTTTTACCAGGGCTTCAATTGTGCAAACAATTTTATGTTGTTTGTTAAAGTTGTCCTGCAGTTCTGCTTATGTTATAGTAAGGTGTCTCGATTAAGGTCTGTTGCTTGGATCTTGCTTTAAAAAGGAACAATACTAAGCAATATCTTTGCCTAATTTCATGTTAGGAACTGTGGGAAGAATCTGTTCCTAGTTGAAAGTCTAGGGCTAAGGATTCTTTGGATACTTCGTTTTCACCAATCTGTGGGTCAAATTGAGTGCTAACAGACTGATGAAAATCTCTGGAATAAAATATTTTCCTTTCTCTAACACAGCAGAGTCAGCAGAGTGTAAGTTAGCAGAAAGGATCCAACCCCGTGCCTGTCTGACTGATAGTTTGTGATCTACCTCCTCGTGGCTTTGTAGCCTTCAGCCCTACAGCCTTGAACCCCGACAAAGACCATAGCTTGCTTTGCTACACACTCTTCCAATTCCCTCTAGTTGTCTTCTACACGATTTCTCTCCTATATCACTACCAGTCAAAGAGCTTAGTCTTCTGAGGTGGTGAAGGATCAAACTTCTAATGTCAACTAGCCCTTAAAGAACATCAGATATTTTTTCAATTGTCTTACTGCATCTGCTGGACGTCTAACCTAGAGGACAGTGAGTATGTTTTAGAAGTACCCATCTCCCTCCACTGACCAGACCAGCTGCCTGCCTTTTTATAGATGGATAAATTTAGTTGCAGAAATGCTACCAAAAGTCAATTGACCGATGATATTTTATGTCATAATGTCATATCACATATATACTAGCAGATCTTATGAATCAGTGTAAAGGCAAGGTCCATAATAGCAAAACTAAGCTTCTCATGGAGTTCTTTGTTACAGTACCATCCTGACTTTCTCAGTCCAGCTTTTATTTGGACTGATTTATCTTGAGGCTATAGACTGCAGATATATTTGCCTACCCATATTTGGTCATGGTATTATCACTAAGAGTATAACTACACTCTTGGTGTCAGAGCAACCCAAATTTCTCTTATCTAAAGAAAAGAAAGGGATAGTAAGATTTTTTTAACTTCACTTGCCTATCTGATTCCATTTCTCTGTCGGTTGAGTGTGCTTTTAATTTTCCTTTCCAAGTGCACTTTTGTTTTCAGTATTGAAGATTATATTCATAAAGGGGATCCATTTCAGTGATGGATGAAATCCACCACTATCCCTCTACATTTGCAACTTTCTACCAAACAAAATCATTGGCAGGCACTTCCTCATTACAAATCTGAGTACACACGAGGAAGTTTTTTTTCCAACAGGACAAAAATGAGAACAAGCTACTGAGTGCAATCAGGCAGATGTGCTCTAGGGTGGAAGCAAGGCCACAAGCATGGAAACTGATCCCACAGGGAAACATTGTGATATGGTTAGAAGAGAAGCTGTAGTTGCTTGGAAAAATGACCAGCTACAGCCCTTTAGGTTAATAATGCCAAATCATTTGTGCAGGCTGGGTCACATAATCTCTCAAGAGTCATATGTCCTGTCACCATCCTTTTTTTAAGATATCTCTCATACATGTAAAATGCAGGCATCTTTTGAAATACAGCTGGACATAGAGCAGGTACGACACCAAAAGAGGGGAAATATGGAAGATGGGAACTCTCCATCGCAGCTGTTCTGTGAATAACTGATCCCTGGCCCAGTATCACAGAAAACAGGTCCTTGGACTAACTGGATTACTTTGGCCACTTGACCTTCTTATATGACAAAGAAATGATTGCATGCTAACAGTTTACCTGATAAACCCTTATACATGATGCATATATAAGACTCCAAGTATTCTGGAGTACTCTCACTACAGTCTATCTGGTGATTTTGTTCTAAAATGTGATTCAAAACAGACAGTAGCTGGAGGTAGTGTTCAGAGATGCTTCCTGGAATGTAGTCAAATGATCACTTCCTCAGAAATTGCTGCACTTCCTTTCAGTAATCATTAGTAATTTTTTCACACAGAAAAAGTGTCACCTTTCAGCTGGTTTCTACTCTGTAATGAAGACTTGTAGGTCCAGACCTTTATGCATAATAACACATACTTTCTCATCCCTTGTGCAAATTCAGAGCTGACCTGTGAAAATCAAAGAGAAATAATTTGTTAATCCCCATACAGAGAATGATGTTACATGGGAACAGATGGGCCTATCCCAAATTAAAGAATTGTTTCCAAATGCAGAAAGCAAGGGTCTCAATTCCCAAAACAATTACTTTCAGATGAATCAAACTGTGCAGGAACCAGAACTGTTCAGCTGACCAGGGTTTTCTGCTGTCTATAGTGAAAGAGAATAGCTCTATTAATCTCGAGCATAATGTAAACAAGAGTACGGTAGAAAACTTCTTTTCACTGGTAACACAGATGACACCAATGAAAATATCTGGAACTGATCTACAGTACAGCTTCTGCTGTTTTTGTGTACTAAAGCCATGACTGAAAGGAGATGCTGTTCTAAGTAGATGGATGGAATAGTTACAGATGTGAGAAGAAACTGAATCCCTTTACTCTTTATACCTGGTTAGTTTTCCTGTACACAGAACATAACTGAGTAATTAGATGCACTCACTCCCCTCAAATTCACTTGTGCTAGTAATAGAGGAGATGCTTCAGATAACTTCCCTTCTCAGTGCTGATGGGCAACCTACACATGGTTCTTCAAGGCTTGTAATCTTAAAAAAAAGAAACTTTCAGTATTATATGTGGTATTTCATACTTAGCCTTTGTAAGACTTTCTTTGCTTTGAAGGGTTTCCTGACTAAGTTACTAATCCGATGACTGGCTATGTGTCTAGGCCTCTCCTTACTCATATGGTCTGGTTTGGAACAGGAGCCAAATGAAGGCTGAGGGTCATGGTCAGTTGGTATTAGCCACATAGAAGGAGTACATTTCTGTCTTACAGAGTTTATAGTCCATCTGCATTTTAGTATCTGATGTTGCATGGCATTGAAGTCAGCAGAAGCCATTTGAAAACCTTCCACCATCTTAAAAAAAAAAACAGATTGGAGTCTGTACATTTCATCCAATCTGTTGGTTTCATTAATCCACTGAGAAAGGATCTCTTTTTATATAGTTAATCCGAATAAGAAAGCTAGACACAATGTGACTGTTCAGAGAAAATGGAGTAAAAGCGTGAACTACTTATGCAAAAAAAATGTAAGACCATTCTTCCTTCTTCTCCCACAAAGATTGGCTCTGATGCAGAAGAGTCCCTAAACTCCTGCATGACAACTAATATTGTTTCTTTCACAGTTTGAATGAATCTTGCAAAATTCTGTTTGTTGCTGATAAAGAGTATTAGGAAATACAGGAGAGAAAAAGTAGGCAGTAGAAGAGACAGTATGTGACTAAAAAGCAAAGAGAAGAACAGCAGGCAATGCGCTATGTTTCCTCAAGAAATTCTGGAGGATTTGACCCTTTGCAAATCTGTCTGCACTGGGCGGGAATTGCAGTATGTTCTGCACAGAGAGGCACTGGGGAAAGCAAAATTGCAACAGGAGCAAAATGTGTTCATTTCTCATGTATAAGCAGTAAAGAGATAATAATAATGATAAGACTAGAACCTTGGGTGGTGTCTCTCTCCAGACATGGGCCATTGGTGAAAGGAATGCATATTCTGAAGCCTCGGTTTTGATACATCTACATAGTTGTGGACTGCCTGACTCTTTCTACAATAACGATATAACTATGTCTTTTTTTTTTTTTTTTCTTGTTTTTTTTTCAACATCTGAGGGTTTTGCAAGAAAGTAGATCTATGAATGCTGGTCAGATCCTGCATATTTTCTCCTCCCCTTCCAAGCCCCTTTGTTTGCTTTTTTGCTATGCACTTTCAGTGACGCATCCCATCTGGTTCTGCTGTACTGTGTGATCCAAGATAATACTTAGCACCATTAGCAGTCAAGATGAGACACATCATAGCTTGTTCCCCGTGCGTATTGCCAAGGGCCCTTAGTCTTCTGCTTCAGAATTCCAAAAAAATTTAAATTTCTTTTTAAGTTCTAGAGTCGTAAGCATACTAGAGAACTCTACATTTCCATTTTAGGGTTCATGCTGCACCCTAGCAAGTTTGTTTAAAAGTAATTCAGGGATCTTTGTACCAGATATAACATGACTAGACTGAAGGTCAGTTGAGCAGCTCTGTCTTTCTTCCTAAACCACTTAGAGATCACAGCCACCTTATTTATGTTTTGACCCTACCCCCTGTCCTGCCTGGTACCCTCCTCTTGTCAGGGATGGGCATTCTCAAGGTCCGTTTCGGGCAAGTTTGCATTGCTGAGCTGTGGAAAAAACAGCCAGTGCAGAGGCAAAGGACAGAGCCTGTAATAGGAAAGCTTTCTTTCCACATCCTCTGTTTTTTGTGTCCTGTATTTGAGTTTGAAACTATGGTATTTTGAACTATGACTCAACCAGTTTTGCTTTATTGCTGATAGTCTGTGGTTGGTAAATTTTATGAGTTTCATCAGTCAAGCAGCTATATGCAAAGTAAAACTAAGCCAACAGTAGTTAATTCCTGCACAGAATAAGAATAATGTAGTGAGACTGTCATGTCCAGGAGCACATAAATTAATCTGACATTACAGGCATAGCCTTCACATACATGGACACAGAAAGCAGGACTTCCTGCTTTTTTAAATTCATAGGATTTTGTTTATGTCGTTTCCCATGTTGTTTTTTTGTCGCTGTGATTTGTTTATGAGTCAGGTGGACACACTGTGCTGGGGCCCTGCAACAGAAGGGCCTTTCAGAAATGCCTGAGCTCAGTCAGGGCAGAGAACCCAAAGAAATTCAGTGTGGTCACGTAGAGCGGTGAGAGAGAAATCTCCTCTGCAGGGTCCTGTTGAGGATTACATCCTCTTGCGGATGCCTTGATAATCTCATAATCCCTAACCTATGACTTGACTCTGATTTCCTCTCACTCTAAATTATTTAGACTTCGAGTAAGAGGAAGTTTAGAGAAGAACAATTATGAAAAGCCATTTCCATTAAGCTCCCAAAACATTTTTAGCCAGTTTAGCAGAGTAGTTAATGGGAGCAGTAAGGGAGACCTTGGGAGGGTAGCGTAGATGTCTTTAATCTTTCCGCTCTATTTTTCTTATCTCTGCCACATCTGCTGAAACAAACAAGCAAGTAAGATGTGTTTCCAGTATGTACTTAACACTTCACATTCTATAGTTGAAAAAGTGGATATTTGCTTTATTTTTTTCATTGATTTAATGGTTTAATCTGATGCCATATGTATGTATGAAATAGTCCCTCCACACATATGCAGACAGACCTGCAAATAATAGATTTGATTACTACTCAAAAGTAGATCCACTTTACTACTTTTTTTTTTTTTAACAACAAATTGATTATTCCATTACAGCTCCTCCGTAAGATTTTCAAAGATAATTTCAAATTAAAATAACCTAAAGCACAGAAGAGACTGATCTTGGTTATTTATTCTTTACAAATAGATGTAATTGTTGGCAGTTTTTAATTTTGTTTTTTACAAAGCTCTAAAAATGTGCTATGCATTATTCTGTTTTATATATCTATTTTTATAGAGCTTCTGGGTAAAAGTTATCTTTTTCATAACATTTTTTCCTATTGTTTTTAAAATGTAATATTTAAAATATTTTCCATTTGCAAAATAGTCCTCTTCTTCATCTCTCCCCCAAAGTATTTCACTTTCTTTTGTTCTACTGGGTTTTCTTTATCATATGAAAAAGAGAAAAAGAGTGTATACATTCCAGAAATAAAACCAGCTACAATAATAATAGTAGTAATTTATTTTTCATTAATACTGGAAAACTGTAATTAAGCAAGGCCTATAAAACTAACCTTAAAAGAATATTTGAAAGAAGAAATATCACAAAACAGGGTTGATTTTTTTTTTCAGTTTAGCATAAATGAGGAAATGTAGCTCATCAGAGGAGCAGTACAGTTGGAATTCATTGCCACACATCACTGAGTTACTCCATTTCTCCTTCCTGGCTATATTCTATTTGAACTGCTTATTTGTGATAACTGTTTTTTGCTCTCACTCCAGCTCAGTGCTGTGATCTCATCCGGGGTCTCAAGGTGTTGCAGTAAGATAATTTGCACAGGTAACATGACAAACGTCCATCATTACCTCCAGCAATTTTTTTACAAGACTATCAAACGAGCTATTTGAAAACTGTCCCAACTGTTTGGTTTTTGATGGCAGATTTAGCCCTTCTGGACTGAGGTTCTTGCAATATTTCATATGATGATTTGCACGCAAAACTGTATTATCATATTAATAATTGGAGTAACTTTTGGCATTTTAAAAATTCAAAGAAATCAGTGTCATTACCACTAAAACTGTAATTCACTTAATGGTGTCACATTCTTTTAAAGTCACTAGTACTCTGGATTATGTCCCTTCCTAGCTGTTATATTAGAACCATAATATAAAAATGCACTGTTGACTTCTCAGGAAAGTATCATTAAAAGAGGGTGCTTTATCTCTTTTACTCCTTTGACCTCTCCTTCCCAGTCATAACTAGTTTACTGTAGCTGTATTCTTCCTCTCGTAGAGCAAAAGTAATTAATCTGCTTTCAAGGTCTGCAGAATCTCATATTTCAAAAAGTACTCGGTTTTGCTTAGAACAGCCTTGTTGTTGTTGTGTGATTGAAAAATGATCTCAAAACACTTTATCAAAGATCAAACAAATGCAAGCTGAATTAGCTAAGTATTTGGCCTGAGCTGAGGCATCCCATCATGTGCTGCGTTCCTGGGCTCAGTAGCATCCCTGGTCGTCCCTGGAGCGTGGCACCCGCAGGTTTAATTAGGCTGCAACATGTCTCTGTCACTGAATTTGAGTTTAGCGATAGATAGGTATGCTGATGGCCTTGTTTGATTGCTGTGGTAAAGACTGGGCTTTTAAAAAGCACAAAATAAATTAAGAGTAATAATGACAAACTAGAGGAGATGGTTGATGTGAAGTTTATGAATTCTAAATTAAATGAGGAGCTTCTACGTGAGATTTCAAACCTTCACTACTGTCTTTCTACAGTACATCGCTGAAATTCAGTAAGATGATGACACAGCTCTAATAATGGAAAGTCATTAACCTGAGGAAATCTCATTCAAGTTAAACTACATGGAGCAACGCAATAGCTAAAGCTTGCCAGGGTAAGTTTTGTCTGACTTCTTTTTTCAGGGAGCTGGAGCTCAGAGCAATGGAATTTCTTCTTGAGGCAGAACAAAGGAATTAGATGTCGTTGTGCAACTCCTTAATGATTTAGGATCTTTTTTTCAGGAGAGAAGATATCACTTCTCTCAGAGTAGGATTAGCCAAGGAAGAAGAAAAATGGCTGTGTAAAGAGGAGAGAGGGAGCTCGAGATATTCAAGAATATTCAAAAAAGGATCCAAAGAAAACTAGCACCCTAAATCCCACACAGTTCAATAGAAAAGACAAAAATATTCTGATATATCCAAAAATTCAGGGAAAGGAAGCAGAGGCATATGTGTTTATTATTTTGTCTAGTTCTGTATCCTTCCTGTGCTAACTGAAGTAGAGGATAATTGTATTTAGAAATCTGTATACATCTTGGGCATCTGTTAACTTTCATCTGTCCTGTATCACTGAAGAGTATCACGCGAATCCAGCACACTGCAGCCTAGATTTAAGGAATTCAGTGTGTTTAAATCACTGTGATGTCTGAAAGCTTTGCACAGCCTAGGGCAGCCTAGGGGCCAGTTAGCTCCATTTCTGTGAAGAGATCACAGATACAGTATGTTATCTAAGAAGTGTGTTAGAAGTGCCAAGGATGGGACAAAGACCAATAGACCAAGAGAAGATGAAACACAAATATCTATCCTTGAGGTCCCAATACAGCAACCTGGCTAGTATTCAGCTAGGGTTAGCCCCATCAGAGATGAAACAACAACCAAGAATAATAGGAGAAATATATGTTCATAGTGGTAAGTGAGCTTGCAAATTACATTTTTCTTAAACTCTTGGCCTCAAACCAGAACTTTTTTGTTTTAAATGATATATTGAAATACTACTTCCTCCTCCCCCCCTGCCACCCGCTGGGTAATTAACAGAAGCCTCATACTGGAGTGCAAAGTTGAGAAAATGGACACGTTTTCTTTTTTTTTTTTCTCTAAGCTAGTTCCTTCAGAAATAAGAGTTCCACTGCATCATAATTAGCTCTAATTTTGGGAAATTTTATGCAAAAGTCTGATTGAGCTTGGCTGTTTCCTTCTCCTACAAAGATTTTTCCTATTTGTTTGTGACCCCACTTCTCGTTCTCGGTGATCTGAGCAGGTTTAAAATTTTGTAATACAGATATCAATGCCAAGGAAGATTCATCCATAGAGGAACAGAATGTAGAGATAGTCTTCACAAAAGCAAGAGTTAGTGTTTCTCAGTCATATTAGTAATTTTTTTTTTTTTTTCCTGAACTAGAAGCTTCTGATGTTTGTCTTAGTCTCTGGACATTAAGTGGATCAAAAAGGAAAATTGGAAGGGACACTGTTTATCTGAGATGCTCATGTACTACAGCACAGGATCATCCTTTGGTCAGCTGATCATCATATTGCCACTCATGCCACTCATATTATAGAGCTAAATATTAGCCTAGCATTACCTAGCCATCTCTTGCTGTGAGAGAGGACACTACCATTATAGAGTTGTGAAACCAGAAGTTGAAGTATTTCAAGAAGGAGGCACTTCTTACACTTTTATGACATTTTATTGTGTTCTTTCCTCTTCTTTCTCTCTTGTCCATGTGCAAGTTATGCTCTCATGTGTATAGATACTGAAAGACTCCTCTGAGGATGACAGGGCTGGTTACTGCTATAGCTGTAGGTAGCTTACACATGTCTACATGACACAGAAGTCTGACAGACAAGGAGGTTTCTGGGTAGTGCTCAGACACCAATTTCATCTGCAGGTGTAATACTGCATATAATATGTGACATGAACATGTTACAGTCATCCCCTGTGAGGGGACACAGTAATTCCCTTCCATTCCCCTCCTCAGCACATACACACGTAGCATCTTCAGATATTTTCAGTGTTTGTGTCAAGGTAGGTTCTACAGCATGGCTTTGGAAATCTTTGCGATGCAATCATGAATGCAGTTAAATCTTAGATTATTCTAAAGCAGATCTCTGCTTTAGTAACGTGGATATTCATTAGTTTTGGTTTTTGCTCTGTCTAAACCGTTTTAAGTGGTAATTCATTCTCATGTAATTTGCTGCATGCAGAAGAGAAGAGACTCCATCTTCCCTGTCCTTTGACCTACCTTTGCTTTCTACTTCCAATTTCACCTCATGCTTTGTAGTGGGTTTTGATTTATTTATGACATTTACTCTGTGATATTTCAATCTTTCTAACATTTAATCTCAGGATGAAGTCTTTCATGGTGTTGGGAACCTACAACTTCAGCCCTAGTTTGAATTGAAGGAAGGGGAGTGTGTGGTGGGTGCAGTGAGAAACATCCTTCTTGTACTTATGTTGATGGTCAGCTGAGGATGTGGCCTCCACTCCATATTGTGGGAAAACAGGGGAAAACCTGAAGAAGGGACAGCTTCAAAGCACCTAACAGCCCTCCAGCACCTATGAGGAGTCATGGAGTTGATGGAGTCAGACTTCTCACAGCAGTGCAGGGTTGTCTTCAGACACTGGCCACTGCTTCCAACTCATTCTCCTGGATCTCTGTGCTCTCTGCAGACGTCTGCAGAGCTTCCTCATCAGAAGCTCCCTGTGACTGCCAAGGAGACCCTTGGGGCTGCAGAATCCTTGTGGGTGAGGATGTCTGTGGTCCCGTCCTTGTACCCAGGCCCTGGAGGTTTCCTAGTTTGGGATAGGCACTGCCTGGCGACTGCTCTGGTGCTGGAGGGACATCCAGATTGAAAGAGGCTGAGCAGAATCACAATGGGAGCACGAGAGCCAGCAAGGGCCCTGTGAGCAAAGGCCTCCCCATTGCTAGCATACCTGGCTGGCTTCAGTGACAACCTCCTAGAGGAACTGCTGGGTGTGACCCAGCACAAACAGCCTTGGATCATCAGTAAAGGTGACCCCAACTCAAATGTGGTGTCAACACCCCACGTCCCATTTTGGGATTGACTTGGGCAACTGTGCCTCCAGCTCAGTGCTTACACAGTGAGACTCAGAAGTCATGCTCGCTTTCTCCATAGTGCTATTCAGGTGTTAGATACAAGTCACTCACTATTTTGGGGCCATCGGCTCCTTTGTGCTGGTTCACCAGCTACTGATGCCACACTTTACCAAAGGGATGGAGGCCAAGACCAGTTCCTCTTCTGGAGGACTGTCAGGAGGCAGGAGGTGGAGGTGGCCTTTTCCCTTCTCAGGATTTCTACTTCATGTAGAGGAAAATGACTGTGTCATTGTCTCTAGGCCACTTTGTCTCCTCTTGCTGAAGGGAGTTGTGCTTGGCCAACCAACTGTGTACATTTTGTATGCTAGTCCCTTTTCAGGATAAGTTTGGTTCTGGATGCATGAAGACCCATTAGGCCCAAGAAAGGGCTATATTTAAATAAAATCAGAGCTGGATTCCCCAAGCTGAGGAGATACTGACCTTCATTGACCCTATAGCCCAATGATTAGGACACTAATCTCAGAGTGTGAACCAAGGAAACAAGAGCCTACAGGCCATTCAGGTCATAAGCTCAGCTCCAATGAAGAAATAAGGAGTACTAGAAAGGCCCACGGGAGATATCTCATAGTATATCCTACAGCCCATTGATTAGGCCGAGCTGATTGCAAAGGGGTTATAGTAATCTCTACTATGAATAAAACATGTTTTCACAAATCTGGCAATGCTTCTAACTGTAAGGATGAGACCTCCCTTCTCTTGTTCTGTTTTGCTCATTTCTCTTTGCAAATATATTCTATATTGGAATCAATATTTTTTTTCCATTTCTTTGGGCTACAGTGATGTGTAATGGGTTCAACTTTCAACTAGCAATTTCACAGGTACTCTAAGAAACAGGTGAAAATGACTTAGTTTAGCACTCATCTTTTTTACAACCTGAAAAGACTCAAAAAAGACTAAGCATGGTGATGCCAGGGCCAAGCCTGGCAACCAGGGCCAGTCCCACACTCCGTCAGAAGCAGGGCAACTGGGGGGCACCAAGGCAGCCCCAGTCTCAGTCATTGGGCATCTCCCTGGTGATAGGGACAGGCCAAGGCTGGGACAGACTGTCAGTCTGTAAATGAGGATCAGAATCAAGCCTAATGATGGAGACCAGGGTGAGACACGGTGATGGGCAACATGGTCATTATGTGCTGGGCTGTCAATAAGTGACTGGTAAAAAATTGTAGATAGAGAAGTAGCAGGGTTTCCCTATTTCAGGCTAAAACCAGATATGGATCAGAGCCTTTCACATCCCGTATTGCGTTATGTCCTGAGCAAACTTAGTGCTGGCTGGGGGCCAGGAAGTAATTTTCCAGCCATTTTTCCAGCTGCAGACTGGAGTGCCTTGAATGTGGCCTTTATATTTCTCTAACATCAGGCCATGAAACAAAGACTGTGTGTGCTCTACAAAGACGTTTTGTTATAACTAGGTGGATTGTATTTACAATTGGGATTACAGTACATGGGAATCAAGATACAGAAATATAAATGAGAAAACCTCTTTCTGATGATACTGAATAAAGTAACTCCCATAGGAATTACCTTATACTTACATAGTCATCATGTGGCTTACTGGGAAAGTTGAAAGTATTAATCTCGTAAGGGTCCCAACACATCTGCAGTTATACTCACGAGTCTTTTTCAGTATAATACAGAAATTATTACACATCTTTAAAGCCACATTAATTTTAGAGTTGCCTTAGAAATTGCTGGCATCTCAATACTTAATTTCATTTCACAACAGGACAAAATCCAGAGATTTCAAAACCTTCCTTGGAATGAAAATTTAAAAATTCTTAGGAAAAAATACTACTAAAAAAAATATTATCTGGAGTTCATTGAAATGTTTTATGTTGCATATTCAAGGAATCACAATGGTTTGTGTTGATTCATTTCAACACCGAGCTGCAGATCACGACTGTCCATTGTCCTGAGGGAGCTCTAGTACCAAATCTCATTCATTCCCACACTGTGAGCAGGGTCCCTGGCTTGGCTCCATATTCTGTAACGCACTCTGAATCACAGGGCTTCCAAGATAAATCCTATGATTTTATTCAGAAAGGCATATGTGCATTACAGGAAATGGATAATCACAGCAAAAGCATGAAAGAAAGGAAGTCCATACCTATAGACCAGAGAAGGCATAGAACAGTAGGAAACGGTCGCTGTTCATTTGCTTATTCATGGCAACTCGAAAAACCTCCAATAACCAAAAAAAACCCCTTTGGAGCCATTCAGACCACAAACACTTTCTGATTTGTATCCAACCACCAAAAACGGAAGTATTTCGCTTTGACTTTTATGAACTTTTTTTTTTTAAATAAAAATTCTGCAACATAAGGCTCTTTAAAAAGCATCCAATACAAAAAGTCGGGTGACAAGAGGAGACTTAGAGACATTACTTCTGTCCAAGACTTCTGGTAGGAAAATGGATGAAATGCTTTTAAAAATAGAAGTGGGAACTTTAACTCTGGGCAAGCATCCTCCTCTCCTCCTGCGTCTCCCTATACTGCCTTTGATGCGCTTTCATTGCTGCTCCTCAGCTGAAAGCTGCTGCCTGCAGTAGTGGAGGTGTTCTCTTGTCCATGTCAGTCCAAATGACACTAAGTCCTATTAATTAAGATATTTAAATAACTTGACTCATTTTCAGTGATGCAGATGAGAAAGATTTTGATGGCAGTGGAGCTGGCAGATGAGATGGCTGGTGGATTGCATGGAGAGGCAATGGTAAGCAGCTAGGAGCAGGGTTTGAAACTTCTTCCACTGACACAGGTGCAGCTGGGAGAAAATCACTTGTAGCCAATATTTCACTGAAGTGCAAGGTATATTTCTGCTGGTTTGGTCCAGAGTTTTCAAAGTTCTGCTTTCCTAGCTTTCTATATCACTAGGCATTCCAAAATAAATAGGATGGTTTAAACAAAATACTTGCACTGAAAAAAAAAGACCCAGTGAGTTAATGCTGACATACGGTGCCCTTCTGTAGATGTGTTGCAATTTTGGTTTTTTGTTGTTGTTTTTTTGTTTGGTTTTTTTTTTAAAATGTGAGTAAATCTGCTGTGCCTGCTAAAGTGATTGTCTTTATTAGAGACAAAATGTAAATGGATTTTTAAAAGTTGCTGACCATACTTAGTGAAGTGGGCTTTCATGAATATCCGGAGCCCTTCCATATTGGGCTATTCCTACTGGTGAACAAATGGAGAGCTATGAATCTTAGGCTGCATCAGTTGAATGGAGACCTCACATAAAAGTGCGAAAAATTTCATTTCTCAGACCAGAAGATGCTTCCTGTTCTGAATGCAAAACAGTCTGCAGGTGTTGACTACATTTTCTGAATATGTTTTATTAAGGAATTATTTTTTTTTTAATAAAATTTTGGAAAGCATGTATATCGGCTGCTTTTGTGGAATCAAGCTCTTGCATGATGAAGAAGCCTGCCATTTATATAAATAAATATTATTTTATTTCAGAAAGTAAGGTTCTGGTAAGCATAGCTGTTCAGGTGATCTCTTGCACTTTGGAGGACAGCATAATCCTAATATTTATTAGTATGTCACAGTCAGATAAAAATATTCCTTATATGGATAACACATCTACAAGTAATACATACTTTTAATAATTACAATACTCACTTTGACAAATACCAGTTGCATTTGAGTATGAGTTTGCAGACCTGGCAAGCTGTCCCTGGCCTTTCAAGGCATTCACTATAACTGGTGATTGGTAGGGGAGAAGAAGTAGAAGAATTCCTTCATGTCTCAGTTTGACTTCAGAAAAATAGAGATTCAACATCAGATGATTTAGGCTCGTTTTTGTGTTTTATCAGCTGATGATAAGGTACACTGTGCAATCTCATTCTGGGCATTTTAGTATTCTGTATGAGCGAGAAACATTGAAACATGTCATATAATAATTGATGTCTCTGAAGCCATAGAAATGAAACAGAGGGTAACTACTGTGACTTAAGAGTTCCCAAAGACTGTACACTGTAGTGTCTTCTGATTTCTTCAGTGTAGTCTGCCTTTAACAAAGACATTTCCTCTGCTTCCCCATGTGATCCTATAAATATGCTTCATCTTGTGGGCTATTTTGCCTGATCCTGATGCCTCATTATACCCATGAGAGAAAACTACCAGTAAGACTGGGACAGCTTCCAACTCTGGGAATGAATGACTCCAGAAACCCATTGATTACAATTTTTGCATAGGTGTCTTTTCCTTTGTCTACGATTTGTTTCTGCAGCTTCATTCCAGCCTTATGAAAGACACTATTCTTTTGTGTGCATCATGTAGCAATTGACCATATTTTTTGATCTGCGGTATTTCCTTTTCTTTCCTTTCTTTTCTTCAAACCTAAACTGTTACTATGTGCAGACAACTGTAGAGCTGGCAATGTTAGCCTTGTAGGCACTTGGGTGTTTCTGTCCTTAGAGCAATGACTTGGATTGAGGCAGCGCCACAGACTTCTTGCTTACTGGGTGAAATCTGTTACCTGGTCTCTCCCTGCCCAGCATTGCTGTAGCCTCCTCAACTACTTCTTGTCTGTGTTGTGTGTAAGCTCTTCGAGGTAGGAGCTGCCTTTGACTAAATATTTAGATTAGATAAAGTATGATGCAATCTAGATACTTTTTGGAGCCTCTAGGAACATAATCATGTAAACAAGACTGTTTTATATGAATCAGGATTCTATCATTTAGCAATTTACTGGCATGATCCAGTGGGGTCTGAAATGGAATTTTCCTTCTGCCATACACATGCTGCAGAGTCACTGTGACAAATTGTTCAGGAGCTGAAGCTTTTCCCCTCCACAGAAGAAATATTGAGCTAAAATGAAGGCCAGTAAATGTTTAATTACTGGTACTAAACCATCTTTCGTATATATACTGTGAACATGAAGCATATTGGATGGAGCTGATGTCTGGCGCATTTTCATAATATGTGAAACTGGTAAATCAGAAGCAGATGGAAGTACTGAAGTGGGAAAATTGTTCTATTCCCTAATTAGCTTGATAACAATACAGAAGAAGAACAATGTTTGGGGTCTGGGGGAGACCGTTGGGTCAGTATTCTCCCAGATAGAAGATGGATAGCTAGGACATGAAAATTATTAACTAGGATATATATATATTATTATATTACCAATTCATATTTACCAAAGAGAAACTTATAAAGTAGCTATAATTCTGGTTCTCTTCTTCATCATTATTTCTTGAACCATCAGTTATTCTGCTCCAATGCATTGTATAATGTGATTTTGCATATCAGCACAATGCAAGACAGCTGAAGAAAATTACTTTTTTTTTCAACGATTTACAGAAAAATATGATTTCCTGAAAAAGATTATGAATTGAAGGTGAATTGAATCATTACTTTTGGCTACTAAAAACGGGTCTAAAACAGCAAAATGGTTGAATGTCCATTTGGACCAGCTCATTCGTCATCTGGGAGAGATGGATTCAAATCTGTTTTTTTTTAAAACCTCACCTGTAGACTTTTCAACTGTGCAAACATATTTGTACAAACTTCTGCTTTCTTATGGTTGCAGTTGTGCTTTATGTACACGGTAAGAGGTGTGACTGACCTGGAACTACAAGTCTGGTGTCTCTTGCCTTGCAGAGTCCTTCATCTAGAACAGAACTGGAGGCCCACACAGCCTCGAGGCTGAAGTTTCCCCATACTACCTGTAGCCACATCACCTTAAGATGCCTACCAGAAGCCTAAAGTATTGCTCTCATTCACTTTTGGCTGAAAAGAGTAAGCATGATCAAACCTAAAAATACTGCAATAGAAAGGAAGCAATCTAGCATATATCCTATGGCTTGGTGGCTAAAATCCTTTCCTGGGAGGTAAGAGATGTGAATTCGGACTGCCACAGGCAGGGAATAAGATAGATTTGGATCTCTTAAACCCTGGGCAAAGAGTGTAAGAATCACTGAATTACTGAGCAAAATTACAGCTACTGTCCAACTGCTTTCTAAACTTAAACCTTCTACTCTTTTGCCTTTCTTACAAATGCCTTTCAAAAACAATCAAGTTGATTTTTTTTGTGTTTTGTTTTGTTTGTTTGCATGGAAAACCTTTAAGTGTTCTGTCCACCTTCTGGTTTTCACTTTATCTGGCAAGAAAAAGGAAGTTTTTGATTCATTATGATCCAAAACCAAAATGCTTTATTTGTGTATTTTCTTCTGGCTTTAGATCTAAAAACCCAAATATTCTAACAGTTCCAACTTTCGCAAATGTGAGAGCGTGGTTTAGTACCATTCCTCTTTCTAAGGGTTTTTCTCTGAGTGAGCCGCTGTGCAAGTACATACCAAAGTAAGATTCTGTTCTTAGTGTGATGTATAAGGAGACTCTGTAAGGCACAAATTAAGCTTTCTGAAAATGCAGAGAGCAGCAGAATGAGCCCAGAACCTCCATTTCAGCCCTCCAAAGCCAAATGCAGCAGCGATTGTTCAGCCATGGCTAGAAACCTGATAATCCCCTTCTGGCTGCAGGAAATGAGGCATGCTGCACTTATGAAGTCCAGGCATATTTTTCCTGAGTCATGATTATGTTAAATGTATTTATTAGGTAAAAATGGAAAAACAAAGATGAAAAGGGAAAAGGATTACTTTTCTTCTCTGCTTCATTTTAGCAAAAAACTTCTTATGCTCTGGAAAGGAGAGGAGGGTATTTGCTTCCTACTCTTCACTTTCTCTTCTCCCCAGCCCCCAGAATAACTTACACAATTACTTTCAAGTGAAGACTGGCACTTCTTTTAGGAAATGGCTTCATGACACTAGAGCAGTTATGATATTTCAAGAAATTGCTAGCTGTAGTCTATGGAGCAATTGCTCATAATCTCTGATGAGCTGTCTGACATCATATGCTAGGCACTGATGGACAAAGTGGAAGAAGGCTCAAGGGCAGGCGATGTGGTCATGAAGCTCAGGGAAGAATATAGGGAAGTGACCACAGCTATTGCACATAGGGCTGAACTCATTTCAACACAAACGGAACTGGATTGTGGCATTTGTTTTTGATAAATGACTGTATCAGTTGAGTGAATCAGCTGATACATTGAATTTTCCCTGAGTTAATCAACAGAATGTGAATGTCTTCTTGAGTTAGCGAGTCCAGAATGAGGAAAGTGTATAGATGGCTCAGCATGGAGTATAAAAACTGAATGATCAAGAAAATGTGCTTCAAAGAGCAACACACTTGAACTAGCTTCAACCCATGTATTCCTTCCCAGTGATTTCGGATGCCCAACATAGTGCAAATGAACATAGAGAGACTGGAAATAGTAATCACATGTGCATTGTGACCTAGTTGTGTGTTATAATTGCTATATTCTGCTTGTATTAGAATTTCAGCACATTATTGTATCACTCTGCTAAAACAAAATCCTGTGTAACACCAAATATCTTCAGATATGTAAATGTGTTTATAAACATGAAACCCTATTTGTGTAAAACCTATAAAAGAACCTGGTCAGAGAGTATTGCACTTTGACATTGCTTCTGGGTTTTCTTTATTTCTCATCGCTAAATCAAGCTTGCAAAAAACCGAAAAGGCCATTTGCTATTTTCGCAATATTATTTCTCAAGGGCTGAGGCAATCAGAAAAATGTTTGCAATGAGAAATGGAAGTGTGCACCATACCAACTCTTCATGAAGATGTGATCCACTCTAGGAGGAGTTCTAAAATTATGATTATTCCAGCAACGCTATTACTTTGCCTAAAACTGTTCCACTATTGTATCTTTGAGAGGAAGCAGAAACGTCCTCAGTGACTACCCAGCTTCCTCCCAGGGCAATAGCTACCCTACTAAAGGAAGAATGGGCTGGAGGGGTTGCAGAGGGATAGGAACTCTTCTTCACCTAGTTGCTGTTGACATGGCCATCCATATGAGAACTGATGTAACTTTTGTTCATCTGTGAAATTTTTGTGGCTATCCTAAAGAATGTAATGGACTGCATATTTTTAAAATCTTGACCGTTCATTTGGATCAGTAACTTCCTGAATCAATTACTTCTCCTTCTTTACTTAAGGTAAGCTTTTGGAGTAAGAATATTAAAATCTCAGGAGTCAAGCATTCAAAAGTTAGGAAAAGTCATATTTAAGGCTCTGCATCATTAACTGTATGATGACGTACGGATTTTTGTGAGTTCTTATGATGCAGTTTTTGGAAAGTAAATGATATGCCACACCAATGATTCACTATTAAATATTAACTGTTAACATGCTTTAGTTGCAATTGATTTCTTAGTCACCGTGTATCTCTTTTTGAATGTATTTGAAATATATTTTCAGATATATTGTTCATGTCTTTCTCCTACCCTGTGGGACAGAAGATATCTGCCAAGTTCTCGGTTTAGAGTATCTGAGTTCTTGTCACAGCTTGGTTATTGATTTACTGGAAGATATGCCTGTTTTGCACTCAGTCTGTAGGTGAGGACAACAGTTTCTCCAAAATCTCCTTCACAGTTTAAAAGGATCAATCAACATTTAAAGATATAAACTGTGTAGGAGAGAAAAATATTAGTATTTGGAAGTCTTTTAAATATTATTGCTCATCAGAGGTAATTAGAAAATGATGCATCCAGGCCTGCACTGAACTGTTTCTGAACAAATCTCTCAAAGAAATAGTGTTCTCATTTTCTTGCAACATTTTATGATTTAAAGAAAGTTTTATATAATGTAGGAATAATATTTTAAAGTTAGAACAACTTAATATATTTATAAGCACTGTACTTCATTTGACATATTCCAGTCAAATGGTTTCAAATAGGATTTTTCCTTTAAGGAAAAGTAAATGAAATTAAGCTGAAGCTGGAAATGGTGCTAGAATCCTTACTGGAGAGCAGTGATCTGTAATTGTGTTTCGACTGTAATTGTGTTCCTGAAGGGCCATACTTTAAATCACTGAATATCTCACTAGTATATACTTTGGTATATTTAGGAGTGAAATATCCATGTGCAAAAAATGTTAAAACACTCTACTTTCTGATTTCTCAATTACTGCTTTTTTCCTAATGACTCCAGACCATTTCTAGCATACTGCAAGTTTAGTTATACTGTATTGCCACATTATTCTCTGCAGGTTTATGTTTCTTTAATGGTCTTTCAAAGGCCAAGAGGCAATATTTGGCAATATTTACATTATGTGGTGGTCACATCTCTTCACAGAAACATTTCAGCTACCACACTTACTTTGTGGCAAGAATAAGAATGACAGTTGAATAATTGTGCAAAACCTAGTATAAAATAAATATATTCAATAAGCAAATGAAATATATGGAATTATATACGCAGGGATTTGACATGCTAGGATCCCTTACTGCCACTAAATTTTCTAAAACTATTAATTCAGACAAAGTTTAAAATAATGTTAAGTCTTCAAGAGTTTGGAGGCTTGGTAATGCTAAGTCCTGAAAATTTAGTCTAATGTCAAGCCAGCTGTGGTCATCCCTCACCAAAATTGCTTTTCCCTGAACTACTTGTTTAAAATGCCAGCTGGCCAGCAACCAGCATATATGTAATGCATTGTGTATTGACATTGTGTAGCTGATACGGAGCTCAGCAAGATTTTCGAGGCAAACTTGGGAAACTTCCCAAGTTATGTCCTAACACCACTGAAAACATCAGACTACTGAAATGGAAGCAGCTCCACAGCATAACAGCTTTCACTTGATTGTGTAAATATTAAGAGAATTTTAAAATTATGCCCAGAGACAAAGTCATTTTGTTTAAGACCTGTGCTAACTCTCTGAGCAAAAAATCTGACTGCATATTTGCTTTACATCTGCCTGAGAAGGAAGTGCTTGTACAAAAATATTTGTTTGAGGATTTTTCAGGTAAGTCTACCTCTTCTGTGATAATGGATACTGGGAGTTCCTAGACAGAATTATAGTACCCTCTACTACAGTTCCATAGCTAGTATCTCCTCACAACCACTGAATGACGCAGGATAGAGGTACCTACCATACCATTCTCTGAGGTCATCTAAAAGTGTCTGACATGAAGACCTGAGAAACACCTAGAACTGAATTTCTAGCTCTAAGTGTGTGCAAGACTACACTCATTTCCTTGGAAAGGCCCACAGGCTGGATGAGACCTTTCATGTGTTTTGACCAGGTTGAGTTCAGAGGTGAGGTTGTACCATAGCACACACCTACCACACAGGGCAGATAACCACCTCATTTTGCCTTCAGGGATTACAGTACAAGATAAAGATTGCTACAGTGGTTCAGCATCTGATTCTTCTCTCTCATTTGTGCATGTGACACATGACAATGGAAACAGTCTGTTATCTCCAGGGAACATCCGTCATATTGAGAACAAATGATCTGAAGATGAATTAGGTCCAACAAGCTGTATTAGATATATGATTTTTCTAAATGCATGTTTTTATGCTAAGTGTTTACAAACAGCAATCTTTCACACCGATCGTATCTTCACGTGACCGAGCATTAAAGATTTTCTCCAGGCTCTGTATTATTTATATTCCATAAAGGTTTAACAAGTTTACATGAATCTTTTTGTGCCTGGAATCAAAGTTGTTTTTTTCCCAGAATAATGAAGCTGTTTCACAATCACTGGCAGACATGAGGCCAATAAGATAACATTTCCCACATACTTCACATTCCAGTGTCTTGGAAGGGAGCTTTTAGATATGGCTTCTTAAAAGCAGTTGAAGGCTTGAATTAAAATGTCTCTGAATGTGGCTCCAAGTCTCAGCCAGTCCACTTCTTGAAGCAGTGAGTAATACCGATGTGTTGACAGAGTATGGCTATGCAAAGCCATTAGCAAAAGTCAACACCTGTTCAATAGGAAGCAAGAAACTCTTGCACACAGCTGCAGCAGTGAAAAAAAAAACCAAAACAAACCAGAAAACCTAAAAGGTAGAAACTTTTTATTTTCCAATGACAAATTAAAGTGGACATTTCTTTTTTTTGCTTGCTCTTGCCCAGCATAACACAAACCTTCCCGAGGAGTAGAAGTTCATATGCAAATAAATAAAGTAGACCTTGGTGAGATACAAGTTTTTTTCTATTTCTGACATAAGGTTCTACATCCCAAAAAGCCTATCTACTGGCATATTGGCAAACCAGACAAAGCGTTTATATTCTCTTCTGTGCACACTGGAGAAAAGTGCTGGTGATTCTAATTGTGCACAGACAACGACCATTTCAAAGCACCCCTTTTAGAGGCAAAGCATTGCAAGAATGGCTTGTGAACTTAGTTTGCTCTTTGATTTTATTTTCTTAAATCTTGTGGATTCTTAAGGTATGTGAGAATCTCACATATATGCAGATCTGCATGCTTTCAAATCTGATACTGCGGGTATATTGCAATGCTGAGGTGCTGCGTGAAGCTGTACCTTGCTTCTCCTTGTGCCTTTGGTGCTGCTGAAATCTGTCATGTGGAGCTCATTCTCCTTCAGGGGAGGTGTTATATTTTGGTGTGATGATTTGGCTTAGTAAGGTAGATAGACTTTTACTGTGGTTTTTCTTTTCCTGTTTTTTAATGCTGATATGTGTTTACCTTAGCGGGAGCAAGGTCAAAAAAAGCATGCTCTGCTGTGGTCAGTTGTAAGTTCCTGAGGAAGTTCATTCCATGGTCTGTGCACTATCCCCTGGAGAGCTCTCCCCTGCCGAGAGGCAGGCATTACCCTCTGCTACAAAATTCCTTTCTGCTTAAGCCATGATCTTTGCTGCATTTCTCACTCCCAAGTTTTAGTTGAGATTTTGGATTCACTCAACTCAAGCCACTAAGTGCCTTGAAGGTTTTGCAATTGCATAAATAGTTTGTGGGAAGTTTATATCAAAAGCTGATGCAAGCTTGCTGCAGCCCATCTAGCCTGTACTGCTGAGGAGAAAGCTCTCCATTAACAACAGTCCTCTGTAATTTATCATGGATGGATGTCTTTTCAACAAGTAGAGGAATTCCAGCAAAACACAATGAAATAGGTTTACCAAGTTGCTAAAAAGTAGGACCATTCATTTTCTTCTCAAGGTTGAAAACCTCATGAATTTTGTAATGCTTTTGAGTGATGAAATGAGGCAGAAATCTTGCATGGCACTTCTGTGCAGAAACGTTAAAGCTAGGATCTGAGTGAATGAGCCAGTGCAGTGTCAGTTTGGGCTAAAGCTGACCATAGGGCCTTGGATGGATGGCTGCCTGCTAGCAGCAGATCAGGTAATTCAAGACACTCAAGGTTTTTCTCAGAGTAGTGTGGGGACGAGAAAGACTCTTGCAGCAGTGACACTTCCATGGGAATTAAGAGACCCTACTTTCTAGGTCATCATGTTCCACGAGAAGGCAATTGACTCTCAGGTTTCCAGACAAGACTTACAGCCATCTGGGTAAAAGGGAGACTATTTGCTGCTGTGCAATCAAGGATAAAAGAGTGCAGAAGTCAAAGACTACACAGGAAAATGTAAGTCTTCTTCTGCATTCTGAAGAGGAGGCCACTTCCTGCTGAAAGTAACTCCCACAGCTGGGTTAATTCTTGCTTAGCTTCAGAGTTGAATGCTTCTGAGCAGGGGTAGAAGCCCAAGGTAAGTCAGCTCAAAGTGAAGGCAGTGGTTGAATTTTAGATACTTCTGGGAGTTAATTGTTACTTTATGTGGGTTATCTAAGACTTTCAGGAGAGGAGGTGAACTGAACTTAAGCTCCCACTGTCAAAACTGGCAATTCCTACTCAAATCTTAATGATCCTGCCACTTCCCTTACCTTCAATCTGGCCAGACCACCTGTGAGTGGAGACAGCTCATCAGCTCCTTCTTTCTACTCAGCAATCCACTTGGCAAGTTTGTGCTGAGCTAATGAACTGGTTTCATTTATAGAAGGTCCAACGAACCCTAAAACTGGTACAAAGTCTACAATAGGACCATGTAGATGAAAGCATGGGAGAGGAAGAGAGAAAAGAGGGACAAGTTGGACTGAGAGTGCATTCACCTGTTTCAGGGACATCAGATACACTGCATAGCTAAGGAAATCACAACCCAGGCCACAGGTCATTGGTTGATGAACATTTCAAGCGTGCATGAAACAATACTGCAGTCAAAAGAAGCAGCCATGGTCTTTCCCTTGCCTTCCAGTCTGGCCTTTCGAATGCCTTTCCTTTGTGCTGGCAGTGTACACGTACCCGCAAAACAATCTAGAGGGAACTGCTTGGCCAAAAACTGACTAGAGAGCAAAAGGTTAGTTTTGAGCTGTTTATCACAGATAGATAGTAACTAAGGAGCAGTCACCATAACACACAACAAAACTACTCCCACTAGGGAAATATTCAGCCACAGAAATGGTGCCACGGCTCCTCAAAACTGAATGGTTGAACACCATATATTCAGCAGCAAACAAGCTCTCACCAGTGTGAAGCCAATTCATCCTGATGCAGCTTTGTCTGTCCACTGAATAGAAGATCAGAGAAGGATTAAGGATGCTCTGTGCATACCAGGTCAATGTGGTTTTCCCTCCAAGTGGAAAACAAGGGGAGGAAGAATTGCCGCTTGCTTGGATATACTTGCTGCATTTATTTCCTTTGGGCTACTTCCAAATGGGGAGCAATATGGCTACTGTGTTTTGACTTTTCCCACATCTCCTTTTTGGGAGATTGTCCAAATACATTTCTCACAGAGTTCACGAGTACTTATGGCTCTTACACACATAAGGTCTCTGTCCTCCAGTCTTTACTGCTTAGCAAGGTACACAAAACACATTTCAGCTCTTTCCCACATCTTTTGGTTTGTAGATAATTTTCTTTGTCTTCTTCCACTCGCTCACTGTAAATGAGTGCACTCTGGGGCCTCTGGGAACAGAAAGTTGCTATACTGGTGCAACAGGTGTAGCCCAGCAGGCTCCCTCTGACACAGGCACGTTTTCTGTAAGGTTGCTGGCACCATGGGTAACTGGCAACAACCCCTGTTATGTGTTCCATCTCTTGCTGCCAATTTTTGGCTGTTCTGTGTGCAGTCACTATTGTCCCTTGTTCTTGGGCATAAGAGTGGATGCAATGTAGCCTGGGGTCTGTTTTGGACTTGGAAATTCCTTGGCTACTGGGGTCTTGGCTATCTTCTCTCTCTTACACATTGCATGAGGGCAACTGATATTTAAAATGTGAAAGCATCCCAGAATCTTGAATCTAAACCCCTAAAAGTCTCAAGAACTTGCATTTACTGCTTTTACTAATTTACTAGGTTTTTTTTACTGGGATTTTATCGATCAGGTTGAAAGGGCTTTAAAACGGAGAGTTTCCATTTCAGTTCTCATGCAAAAGGTGGTGTCATTCCATAAAGCCCTCACAAGACAGTCACAGCAACTGATTCTCGTAGACTCAGGCTCCCAGGGCCCAGAATCACACTGAAAATGCTTGGAAGATTTCATCGCTTCTAAGTATGAGCAGAGCCTTTTGCTCTGAAGCATCTTGTAACCCAGACAGTGAGCCTTTGACAAGAGATATATCCATTATTTTAGACTAAATCTGAACGCATTCTACGTTACCTCCCTGTAAGTTATATTAAAGGAATGTCTTTCATCTCTGGTTAGTATTAAACATCAATTAATTACAAAATGAAGAACAACATTTAGAATCTTCTTATATTGTTTACTCAACTGCTCTTAAAAGTCATATCACCAAATGAATCTTCACTTGCATTATATCCCTCTATTTTTGTTTTCAGATTTTGCCTTTTTCTTACAATTTTATCATTTGTTTTCAAAAAATTATATTCCATTTCCACCAAAAAGAATCTGTGTTTGCAAGTACTCGGTTGTAACTGTTCAGTCCAGTTTAGAGCTGATTTAACTTGGTGTAGAGGTCATGTTACACTTCTCTTCCTCTCGCTGCGTAGACATAACATCTGGAATCAGGTTTCTTGTGTGCATGATACCAATTCCAAATGTAAAATTTGCCTTCTGTGAATATTAAGCAGCATTTGTTTGCAGTTTGGTATTCTCACAAGCGTTTCTGCCAGTGACTTCATTTGCTAGATTTCTGGGGAAAGGTAATACGTATGGGATGCTGAACATACTGCTGCAGAACCAGCCATCAACACTCATGGGAGTTTTTATTTTGAGTTATTTATCCAAATACAATTCTCAGGCATCAGAAAATCACTACCTGGAAAGCTGGGCCATTACCTCATTTAGAAGTGCTGAGAATTCATTGAAGCTTGACTTTGGTATAATTTAATTATCTTACCACAAAGGAGCTTGCACAGTTCATTAAAAGGAGACTGACACAGGTTCCTTCCAAATATTTTAGCCTTTTTGTCTTCAGATGGTCTTTAATGAAAGAGAGATAAATGGGAAAGAAGGAAATCTTTTCCTCAGAGGTACACAGTGTAAATAAAAATCGCTGTTGCTTGCACAGGAGAAGGGCCTTTATGTGCAGTTACTGTCACAAAGCTGGAGCTTCTACTACATTCAAAGTAGTCTTTTTTCATTAAATGTAATTAACTTATCCAACATAGCTCCTGGTTTTGCTGGAGTTATTTTTTTTATGATGTCAAATGGTAATAACCAGTTGAGTAAAATGTGACCAGCAAGGGAGCAATGCCTCACTTGTTGCATCACAGAACAGCAATTAGAAGTAAAAAGTAATCCAATATATCCAGCCTATTGTTGTGAGCAGCATCTTGAGAAGGCCAATGTGCCAGAGTTTGTCTACATTTTCATGTCCCGATTATGACAACATAGTCTTGCAGTTTGCAGCTTTTTATCAGAATAAACACTATTTGCAATTCAGCTACGGATTCGGGTAGCACAGGATAATAACCTGCCATTCTACCCGCCTGTCCAGGGGTGCTAAACCTCATGAAGTAGGTGTTTTCAAGACTGGTTGCTGATTTGCACCAAATCTCAGCGAAAAATACAAGTGGAAAGGTGCAGCCATTGTCCTTTAAGATGATATAAAGGAACAGCTTACAAAATTGTCATGGAATAAGGCAGCGGAAGCTGCTGTGCTCCCTGCCTCAACACAGGAACACACATACAGCATATGGTGTTTTGGTGGCTGTCATTTAAAGATGATTCATGAATAAATGAAAAGAAAGGAAAGAAAATGAAGCAGCAGACATGTTAGAGAGAGAAGGCAGTAACACTGCACAGAGAAAACATGGCCTGGGAATATCACCTAGAGGAAGATGTAGAGAGCTTTTGGACAAACTGCTGACTGCAAAAGGGCTTTGGCACAGCGAGGAAAGAGTTCTCTTGCTCTTTGGCTCCTGCTGTCTTCAATGAAACTGAGTGTTATATGTTCCTTGTAAGTAAGTAGATTTTTATCACGGATATGGGATCCTTAAATTCTTCTAACTCAGTCAAACTTGCAGGGCTCATATTTTTTAACTAACCTTGCAGGTCTGGGGGTTAGCAACATTATTACTGGCTGGGTTAACAAACTTGCACCCAGGAGGCAACTATTCTTTCCCACATTTAAAGACATCTTAAACTAGGAAAAAATCCGGTTCGTATCTGAGTAGTATTAAAAACAGTGTTTGGCATCTGCCTATGAACAGTCACCATTGACTGTATATTGTAAAAGCAGACAGTGCAGCACCTCATCATATTCTTATTTGCTCCCTCTCCCATCCTTGTACTCCTCTTCAGCTCTGCCATTCCTCCAAAAACTCTCTGCATTCTCCTGACCCTCTCCAAGACCAAGCCTGGGGTATAAGAAGGCCCTTTTAGCACGAGTGAGAATCAAGCCCAAAGACCATAGCAAAACCACTCTCCTCACCTCATGAGGCCCATTTCGACATCAGCGTCCCCAATTCATCAGTTTGTACATTCGATGTCTTTTCCTGGGAAGCAGCTACAGGGTCTCTTCTGTATGTATGCTTAGCGGGCTTCTCCCTCAGAGATGGAGAGAGGAGGAGGAGGGGTACCTTCACATGCCCAACTTTCCACACCTCTAATCAAGCCTTAGTACATTGACATTTCTTTTTCTAGGGGCTTGCTTCAATTTATCACCATTAATGCAGTGGTATGTTAAAAAGCTGTATAAATTCAGTACAGCTAATTGAGAAATTGAAATCTTGATGGGACAATATCATGGGACCTTTAAAGACAGCAGTGGCTACAGCTGTGACTCCACAGGTCCTGATGTAGAAAGGACCATGCAGAAGAGGAGAAGGAGGAAAGATGCAGAGGCAGAACATGAGAACATTTACAGTCCCCATGAAGAGACACTAGAAAGGTTGGAGCTTTATCACAGAGAAAAAGTCATCATGACCAACACAATGAAAGTATAGAAAGCAATGAATGCGTTAGATACGTTATTCCTATTTTCATGGATAAGATGGTAAGATCTAAATGATTTTTTGGTACTTGGGGCTTATTGTTATTGTGATTCATTCCAGGCTCTTTTGGAGCAGTTTTTTTATCTGCGTGTCTCAAAATGCTTACTAAAGAATATATTTTCTTCAGGTTAACAAACACTAGATATACATTAGGCATTTCATGAATCATGTAGTAAGAATAAGTGCTTCTGAAAACGCCTGGGAAAAGTAATAATTTCGTGTTTCTACTATGAACAGCCTCATTACAGAAGGAAGAAGTAATTTTTGCAAAGTGTTTAATGATATTCGTATTTCCCACATGAGACACATATCAGTTGCTAAAGTTTTAGAAAGTGGTAAGCCCTTACTTTCTGAAAATAACATATCTTCAATTTGACATGTGAAAACAGTGGTCACATTACGAAAAAATAGATCAGGGCATTTTACTAAAGGAAATTTATATAGTGTAGAAATTCTCTATTGTTAAAACTGGGCAAACATATGGATAACATAAGAACCAGTTGGAACTTGAAACCTGAAACCAAGCTTCAAACTGGGTAAAAAATGTTTATTTAACTTGCAAAAAAAAAAATAAAATATCTGCCTGCATCTGCAATTTCAAGTCCCTATAGGCAACAGAAATATTCAAAATAACACAGGGAAGAAATGACATCATTGATATTCTGATACAAACAGAACCATGAGTGTATCTCAAAAAATATGTGCTCCTCTGAAATAAATGTAATGTGATTCATCGCTCAGTGGTTGCTAATCTAAAGTGTACCTCTGCATGCTACAGATACAATCCTCCGTAAAAGTAAAAAAAAAAAAAGTGGCTTGGTGGCCAGCACAGGTTGCGAAAACACAGACAGATTTACTTTTTGAACTTTGACAATGAATATGTGAGCTTGAGCTTTGAAGGCCTTGCTATTGGAGCCTTTTTTAGAGCACATTTTTGGTTTTGCTTGGATTATTGTACATGCAGCGGGAAAGAAAGCAAAACAATGGTTCATGATTTTACTCTCAAAGAGAGACTGAAAGGTTGAACTTCTTTATTACTTCTCGTGATCTAAATTTTAATTTTTTCTAGCTCCTTGCTTGCCAGAGCTCCTTGACTTTGCATCAGGAGGCTCTGGCAAAGACACAGTTTTTTTTATTGGAGTCCATGTGCGTTAGGATGTAGGCCACTTGAGCTGATGTAGTTAATGATGTCCCTGCTTACTGCTCGGGGGCTGGACTAGATGACATTTAAAGGTCTTTTCCAATCCAAACCATTCTATGATTCTATGACTACTAGGGCAGCAAGAGATGTAACAGCTCAGCTGCAGTACAATGCTATTTTATATGGCACATGTTACCTGGTACTGTAAATCAGTAAGGAGTGCCCGCATGGTCTGTGACCACACCTCAAAAGCAAACATGTCATTATAGTTCTCACCTTTAGTGACCTTGTCTGAAACAAAATAGTATCATACATGTTGAGCTTGTATTAATCTGTTTACTGACTTTCAGATGTACATCGATACTAATCCATTTTATCTACTCGGTAACTGGTATTTTCCCAAGCCAACCTTTCTGACTACTTAGAAAAAAAGATTTCTAGTTCTATTATTGAATGGAAGATTTTAGTTGGCTATCTTCAACTATTTTGTATGTCTTTTCATAGAACAACATGGACTATAGTCTGGTTTGATCTTATTTAGAGTGGCATTAATCAGGAGTATGTCTACTGAAGCCAATCATGTTATAAGAGGATTAGGCTGGGAAAGGTGAGATAAGAAGGAAGCAATGGTAGCCCTGTGTTGTTCAGAGCTGTTTTTCTGCCATGAACGAGTATTTAAAGAGCTACAGGAGCAGGAGTGATCCCAGGCGTTTTGAAATTCCAGTGAATGGTGTGCAATAAATACATGGGAAATGTGTCTGTAGAAGTACAGAGACAAAAGATTTCGATTCCCTTTTTTGTAGCCTCTACTAGCATACTAAGTGGTGTAAAAATTACTGTCTTGGGCCTGATTCTGATCTCCCTGCTTATCATCTGGGAGAGCTGCCTGTCTGTGAACCTGCTGAGCGATTAGGGTGAGGCAGTTTATGCACTGATTTTCTAAACTACATGATTAGTCACAATCACACTTCAAAACACTAGAACAATTCTTCTAAGCATTTTTTTATACCTTATAAAAAGTTATCTGCCTGCCTAAAAGTCAGGGAGTTTTCGATATTTCATTCTATAGATAAGAGTTTGTGGTTCACAGGGACAATAATATCTTCCTGTATTTTATGACCTTGTATAGAAAAAGGAAGAAGAGGAAGTGACTCCCACATCTTAATCCATAGCCTGTGAACACTTGTGCTTAGTGAAGGCCAGCAAAGTATTTTTCTGGATTAATACATTGTGAACCTGTACCATTCACTCCTGCACCCCTCTTGGCACATTCTTACATTTCACAAGATTTTTTCGCAGTCAGCAAGAAGCCCTGTGGAGGATGATGGAGAAATTGGGTAGTTCTGCCCAAGTGCTGGAACTCAAGGAAGAGCGGAGGACCACGTCATGCTCTGTACACAGTGCTGGGCAGACAAAGATGGGCCAAAGTGACATTGTCAAAGATCCAGTTTCATGTCATGTGATTTAACCACAGCTTGATTACTGTGTTCAGTTTTGGGTACTGCAGTATAAAAAACACACTGAGGTGCTGGACTGTGTTGAGAAAATGGCAACGAAGCTGGTGAGAGGTCTGGAGAAAATGTCTTATGAGGAGCGCCTGAGGGAGCTGGTATTGTTTAGTCTGGAGGAGACTGAGAGGAGACCTTATTGCTCTATACAGTGACCTGGAGGGAGGTTGTAGTGAGATGGGTGTTGGTCTCTTCTTCCTGGTAACTAGTGATAGGACAAGAGGAAATGGGCTTAAGTTGCATCATGGGAGGTTTAGGTTGGATATTAGAATTTTTTTTTTTACTGAGAGAGTGGTTAGGCATTGGAACAGGCTGCCCAGGGAGGTGGTGGAATCACCATCCCTGGAGGAGTTCAAAAAAAGTGTAGATATGGTGCTTCAGGACATGTTTTAGGGGTCATGATAATTTTTAGTAGACGGTTGGATTTGGTGATCTTGAAGGTAATTTCTAACCTTAATGATTCTGTGATTCTGATTCTATGATTTTGATATGCTAAACGAAGTGATATTATGCAGCCTCTCATTGATGTTAAATGTCAAATCCTTAATGGAGGCAAGGCAAAAAGCATTGCCCGTGTAAGTTAAGCAACAGATAGCCATGTATAACATTCATTTTTTTGTAGAAACCTCATTTGTTAAACCATGTCTGGATTGTACTTCTGGCAATAGTGCTATTACAGCACCGTATGCCCTTGCTGTATTGTGTATTATTGGTAGCACGGAAAGGATGGCCAAAAAGCCACTATAGCACCAAAATACCTTATGAGGACTTGAGTGACTGTGGAGAAGCCTAGGCATCAACCCCCCATTTACAACTGCTAACCACAGCTCAGAGTACACCGTGCTGCGAACATCAACAGTGGTTTTTGCCTGGGCAGAAAAATCTCTATTTTCAACAGTTGTGGTGACATTTTCACAGTGAGAAGCTTTTCCTATAGACTGATCTGATGGTCTCAGGCCCTGCCATGAAAGGACAGCTGTTTCTGATGCAGGTCTGGGCTGTTGCCTTCCTGCACCTATGCAGACTGAACCTCTGCCATGTCAACACCTTTTTATTCCAGCCAGTTTGAGAGGGCTGTAGTCCCTCTCACATGAATGTCCATTACCTAAGGAAATTCAGGCTACCTGGAAAGGCAGTGCAGAAGAGAGTGGAGAGGAGGAGGAGTGTGTCTGTGTGCGCCTATGTGAGAGAGAGTTTCATGCTTTACATCTGACTGGCCAAATACATTGATGCTTCCAAAACCATTGAGTGAAAGGGATATTTCAGCAGCCTTCCACTACCAGAAATGTGGATGTCATTTTCTCAATGCATTGAAATATCCTCATTTCCCACAGGCTGAAGGAGGGAATCCAGATTGCCCCTAGGTTTAACTGACACACTTTGTATTTACTGTTGGTTATTTTCTTGCTAATATTCTTTAGCTTTCATCAATTTCTAATTGATTTCTGATATGAAAAGCCATGTCTGTGCAGCTATGAATTTAATAGGGCTGAAATCCTAATGTTGCTGTTTGATGGGCACAATCACAAAAAAATAATATATGCAGAGTTAGTATGGCTTTTTCCAAATGACTTCCTTCTTCATTAGTGTTCCTGCGAAGGAGAAGAGGTGCACAGTTTTAAAGCATGAGGAAGCACCAGGCAGTTGGAGGGAAGGTATGTTGATCAGGCTGCAGTTCTGTGACATGGTTCCTAATGAGTAGAAATCAACATGCATTACTTCAGCTCACCAGATCAGTCCCTACATTCCTGCTTGCTCTCTAACCACTCCTTCAAAAGCATTTTTAAATTGCAGGCTGCTGGAGACTCACAGGCTTCACATGACCGCAAAAGCATATACACAAGCACATAGGCATAAAGAGCAACAAAATGATAACTGTTCCACTCTGTCATTTAAAGCTTGTAATTTTGAAGAGATTATTCATTTTGGTTTTGCTTTGATAGAAGAGCAGTGGATTTTTTTTTTTTTTAAATATATTTTCCCAGTTCAGAAGGTTAAGAACAATTCTGTGCCTGCAGGGGTACAAAAAAAAAAAAAAAAAAAAA